>JAYKKM010000475.1:11670000-12095000 GCA_035772405.1 Chrysogorgia sp. JL179-B06 | reverse complement strand
AACAATCCGTCGTCAATACTCTCCTTGATAGAGCAGAACGAATACCCTCTTCAAATGCCGGCAAACGTAAGGAGAGAAAACACGTCATTAAAGTATTAAGAGATAATGGGTACCCACTGAAATTTATCAAAAGATGTGACTCGAAAAGAAAATCTAACGCTGTTTCAAACAATTCCAATGAACATGCCCACAACCCAAATGATAACAATATTACTTCCAACGAACGGTCATCGTTTGTCGTCCTACCATTCATCAAAGGCATCTCTGAAAAGATAGCAAGAACGCTCAGAAGAGAAAATGTGAAAGTCCGCTACAAACCCGTCTATACACTTCACCAACAATTTCCAAAACCAAAGGATAAACAAAAGACTGAACAAACAAAAGGTGTAATTTATAAGATCGATTGTTCTCAATGCGACTTCACTTATCACGGACAGACCGGCAGAGCTTTGAAGACTAGGATAAACGAACACAAAAGAACTGTCAAGAACCTTGACAAATATTCAAAAATAGCTCAACATGTAGAACAAAAGGATCATTGTCCAGATTTCAATAACATTGCCATCATGAATAAGTCGGACAATTACCATCAACGCTTGTTTCTTGAAGCGTGGTATTCTGTTAAGGATGCTAATGCTCATAATGACCATATAGAAATTCCCGATGTTTATAAGTCCCTTTTTTAACACTGTATTATATTAGCATAACTTGGATCTATTTAAGTCTGTTTTGACTTTCAATATATTTTTTAACCGACGAAGACCGTAGTTGTTCGGTCGAAACGTCTTAATAAAGTTTTATAAAAACGTTGTATGTACGTTTGTTTTTTTTTAACTAGTCTGTGACAAACTAATCTCAATTATTTTATATATATATATATATATATATATATATATATATATATATATATAGCAAAGTGAAAAGGTGGTAAACTGCCGCGGCGAGATTATCACCCTCGCTTGCGAGAGGGTTATTAGCGCAGAATCATGTACGCCTGAGCGTACCTATTTTTTTCATTATAGGTTAAACAGTAACGTGTACGAAGCTGGCAAGACTGCAAAAGTGCACGTCAATGTGCAGAACGATTCGAGTGTTGACATAGAAAATTTCGTTTTAAAGGTAATAATTAAACGACTTTTTGTGTATGCGTGACGTCTGTATGATAATACGCACAATTTTCAAATAGTTTTGTTGTCCGCGATGAAAACGGTGTTTTCGGGCGATCAGAGCGTATTTTAAACGTTCCGTTTTCTCTATCTACAACATGAAAACGATGTTTTCAAAAATCCCCACTCTGGGAGTGTTGGAATTCAGCTCAGGTAAAAGGTATGTTAAACTGTGCAATGTGTCGTGCAACTTATCTTGCAACGCCGTTGAAAACAAGTTGTACGAACCATTGCACAGTGCAACATGCCTTGCAACGGCGAAAATTGTTGCAACACAAGTTGCTGCAATCGTTGCAGCAAGTAGAATCAAATTATACTTTCTGTAATTATTACAGCAACTATTTTCAGCGTTGCAACTCCCCCATCTGTAACTTTTCCTCTTTGGCGACTCGTTGCGCATGCGTACCTTGTCACAAACACAAACATGGCGAAACTTTGCGTGTCATGTTGCACGAAACGTTGCCTAGTGTAACACCCCCTTTCATTCAACTACAACGTAGCAGATTAAGCCATTGCATGACAAGTTGCATGAAACATTGCTTAGTGTAACACTCCCTTTCATTCAACTACAACGTAGCAGATTAAGCCATTGCAAGACAAGTTGCATGAAACGTTGCTTAGCAGATTAAGCCATTGCAAGACAAGTTGCATGAAACATTGCTTAGTGTAACACCCCGTTTCATCCAACTGCAACGTAGCACATTGAGCCATTGCAAGACAAGTTGCATGAAACGTTGCCTAGTGTAACACTCCCTTTCGTACAACTGCAACGTAGCGGATTGAGCCATTGCGAGACAAGTTGCATGAAACGTTGCTTAGTGTAACACCCCCTTTCATGCAACTGCAACGTAGCAGATTAAGCCATTGCAAGACAAGTTACATGAAACATTGCACAGTGTAACACTCCCTTTCATTCAACTGCAACGTAGCAGATTGAGCCATCGCGAGACAAGTTGCATGAAACGTTGCTTAGTGTAACACTCCCTTTCATTCAACTGCAACGTAGCAGATTGAGCCATTGCGAGACAAGTTGCATGAAACATTGCACAGTGTAACACTCCCTTTCATTCAACTGCAACGTAGCACATTGAGCCATTGCGAGACAAGTTGCATGAAACATTGCACAGTGTAACACCCCCTTTAATTCAACTGCAACGTAGCACATTGAGCCATTGCAAGACAAGTTGCACGAAACGTTGCTTAGTGTAACACTCCCTTTCATTCAACTACAACGTAGCAGATTAAGCCATTGCAAGACAAGTTGCATGAAACATTGCTTAGTGTAACACTCCCTTTCATGCAACTACAACGTAGCAGATTAAGCCATTGCAAGACAAGTTGCATGAAACGTTGCTTAGTGTAACACCCCCTTTCATTCAACTACAACGTAGCAGATTAAGCCATTGCGAGACAAGTTGCATGAAACGTTGCCTAGTGTAACACCTCCTTTCATTCAACTACAACGTAGCAGACTAAGCCATTGCAAGACAAGTTGCATGAAACGTTGCCCAGTGTAACACCACCTTTCATGTAACTACAACGTAGCAGATTAAGCCATTGCAAGACAAGTTGCATGAAACGTTGCCCAGTGTAACACTCCCTTTCATTCAACTACAACGTAGCAGATTAAGCCATTGCAAGACAAGTTGCATGAAACATTGCACAGTGTAACAGCGCCTTAATCCATAAAGGATACTATTGCAACTGGCAGTTTTACTGTAGAGCATGTTATAAATACTTCTCACAGTCCTTTACTCAGATATATGTAGATAATCATTCCGATCGTCTGCGCTCATTTTGAAACGACTAGAACGATCGGCACGATTATATGAGAAGCACGATTATATGAGAAGCAATCTTTAGTGTGGACGGCCAAAATGGAAATATAAAGTTACGATTTCAAACGAAAATGCATTAGTGTGATTTTTATTTCAACTTTTTCAATCTTTTAAGCATGATTTTATTTCTGATTGTTTTGTTGACAGCTGATGCAGGTGCTTCATTTGCGAGGAAAAGATGATGACACACATGAAAGCAGAAGAGTGTCGTTGATAAACACGATTAGCGAGAGCAAATATGATGGATGCAAAAGCGGAGACAAGAAAGAGTGGTGGGTGACTAATATGTTGGCGAAGCGATTTGCAGAAGGACCAGTCGACAATTTGAAAAAATAAAGGATAAAACATAAACCGAAAAATGTCATCTTGAGACAAACATAATATTCAAAAACAAGACAAGACAATATGGGTGGTAATATTTTGACTTTATTCCAAAGTCATTGTCAAACCAAAGTCTATCAAACCAAAGTCATTATCTACCCCTTATACTACTATACCTCTCATACTAAACCTCTCATACTAAACCTCTCATACTAAACCTAATCTGACTAACCTTGATATTAATACTAACCCTAATACTAACCCTAACCTTAATACTTATAAGTAATAGCATGGCATTGAGGCTGATTAGTGATTAAATGTACCCGAAAGCCGAGGGAGGTTTAGTAAAAGTGCCCGAGGGACTTTTACTAAACCTCCCGAGGCTTGAGGGACATTTAATCACTAATCAACCGTAATGCCATGCTATCACTTTATAAATACTTTTGAATAAGAGTAATTAATAATAATGAAGTAGACTAACCTTGGTATTTTTATCTTTTTTCAGTGACATCGATCTTGAACTGAAATCATCACATGGCGAAATTCAACCTACCACAAAGGGAGACCACATTGAGGTAACCAATGTACTCTATTTAAATTACTGAACTTACTAGAAATGAGGTCAAGCAAAGCTCTAACTGTTATAATATTCCCGCCGCTTATATGCAAAGTTGCTTATATGCAAAAGTTGCTTGCTTATATTTAAAAGTCACTTCCAACGCCCTGCGCGTTTATTTCAAAAATGAGTTCGGAACGGGGGCGTTATTAGAGAGGGGCGTTTATTAGAGAAGGGCGTTTATGAGAGAAGGGCGTTTATTAGAGAGAGGCGTTTATTAGAGAGGCGCGTTTATTAGAGAGGCGCGTTTATTAGAGAGGCGCGTTTATTAGAGAGGGCGTTTATTAGAGAGGGGCGTTTATTAGAGAGTCGGGTTTATTAGAGAGGGGCGTTTATTAGAGAAGGGCGTTTATTAGAGAAGGGCGTTTATGAGAGAGAGGCGTTTATTAGAGAGAGAGCAGTTTATTAGAGAGGGGAGTTTATTAGAGAAGGGCGTTTATTAGAGAAGGGCGTTTATTAGAGAAGGGCGTTTATTAGAGAGGCGTTTATTAGAGAGGCGTTTATTAGAGAGAGAGGCGTTTATTAGAGAGAGGGGAGTTTATTAGAGAGGGGCGTTTATTAGAGAGGGGTGTTTATTAGAGAGGGGTGTTTATTAGAGAAGGGCGTTTATTAGAGAGGCGTTTATTAGAGAGGCGTTTATTAGAGAGAGAGGCGTTTATTAGAGAGAGGGGAGTTTATTAGAGAGGGGCGTTTATTAGAGAGGGGTGTTTATTAGAGAGGGGTGTTTATTAGAGAGAGGCGTTTGTTAGAGGGGCGTTTATTAAGGAAGGGTCTCAAACCAGAAAATATAGCTCCATTAGCCCCAGGCTATGTTATATTACTCGATATGCTTCAATGAGTTGTAATTTATTCCGAATCTCATTATGACCAGTTATGAGCATGCGTGTTCCCGAGATTACAAACTTGCTTATTCAAGGGGTCTATATTGTATATTATAGGTAATATTTTGCATTTTAACTCGATCAAACTACGTATTGAAAGGATTTATGGTGAAGGAAAATTTAGAGTGTTGGAATACATACATTTTAAGACCAAACCGGAACCAGTTGCGAAAAATGCAACTTCAAGTCCTTCCGGCTGGAATTGAACCCGCGACCCTGCGATGCTAGTGCAGTGCTCTGACCACTGAGCTACGGAAGCCGTTGCCAAGAGCCTAGTCACGAGTTCTGTATATATGGTGGTGGTAATGCCGGGATAAGATTCTGGGTATATTATAGGTAATATTTGGCATTTCACTCGATCAAATTACATGTTGAAAGGATTTATGGTGAAGGAAAATTTCGAGTGTTGGAATACATACATTTTAAGACCAAACCGGAACCAGTTGCGAAAAATGCAACTTCAAGTCCTTCCGGCTGGAATTGAACCCGCGATGCTAGTGCAGTGCTCTGACCACTGAGCTACGGAAGCCGTTGCCAAGAGCCTAGTCACGAGTTCTGTATATATGGTGGTGGTAATGCCGGGATAAGATTCTGGGTATATTATAGGTAATATTTGGCATTTCACTCGATCAAACTACATGTTGAAAGGATTTATGGTGAAGGAAAATTTCGAGTGTTATGGTTGTATAGTTGTATAGTTATACTATATTGTATAGTTGTTTTTTCATTACGTTTATTTTTTCTTCAGTGTTCCTACCATATTGACATCGAGATGCAAGTGAACTGGGCTCCTGATATCGAGATCCACGCGCCTATCATTCTAGCTGCGCCAAACAACAACATAGTAAGAAAATGTTAAACTCTTCCGTAATATAAAACTGTTGTTGTGTTACGTAGACAGTGTTGAAATACAAATCGACAACTCTAAAAGGTTGGTGTACTGCAGAAATAGTGTGGAGGAGGTGCAACCTTTTTGAGCAAAGTTCCTTCGTGAAATAAAGCTGAATTTACATTGTGTTTAGTTACATTACAATCTACCTACAAATAGGGGTGCACCGGATAATGTTTTTACTATCCGGCCGGATACTGGATTTGCCGGAAAGTTGAAAAAAATCCGGCCGGATACCGTATATTTTGGTTTACAAGGCTCAGTCCTTCTTTTCAGGTATAGAATAGTTGAATTGCCATATTTTGCATTGTGACCCAGATTTGATTCGATGAATTGAAAATCACTAACCCATGCTTCAATTCAGGTTTGTCTGTCTGCAGTTATACCAATAACAATGTTATAACTGCATACTCAAATAGTACTGTAGTTTGCAAGTATTAATAGTATTAAGCTATGAAAAATTGAAAATGAAATGATTAATCCAACTTGATCTATTCGTACCCAGTCTCTGTGACAGATTTTTTTATAAATTGGTCGATTTCGCGATTTCAAAACAACGACTTAAATTTTTACTTTGAAAATAACAAATATGAAAGACTAGTGTGTTCTATACACGCCTAACAACGAAATACTTGAAAAACATTTTCGTTTCATAGGCGCTTACAATCTCGTTCCCAGAGCCTGGCCAGAAAGAATGTAGGCTCTGGGAACGAGAGGCACTTATATCAATAATGATCTGCAAAAATATTGGGGCTTTTCTAGCCCCACCTGCAACGGTGCTGCTTGAGAATTGATCTTCGTTTTGTAATTTTTTCATCGTTTATCTTTCTAGTGGGATCAATGGGCGCCGCCTCAGTGGCTTATTAACTGTCAACCTGTTCCAATAGACGGACCTTGTGCTGTTCCACAGCCTCTGATGAGTAAGTCTTACTACAAATCTCTTTTTCTTCCAAACCCCACTCCCCCACAACAAGCTCAATAATACACATGCGCGCTTTGTATTATGGGATACCAGACTGCGCTTTGTATTATGGGATACCTTTTTAAGAAGCCTGATTTTTCATTAGAGATCGCAGGCTAGTACTGTAAAATGTAGATAATTTTATTAGCGGTTGTATACTGTATTTTATTTCTTTTTTACAAAGCTTCGCAGACGTTTTCAAATGTACCTGGATATGGACCTCCACTGTAAAGAACAGATACAGTGATGTTCCTGAAATGTCTTACAAGCAATCATTGTGAAATATGAACAGAAACAAAAATATCGAAGCTGAATTTCTGATTTGGCTCGTATTCTTTAAAATAACGGGAGTTAGGTCCTTTGGATCGAGTAACTTGTTCAGAAAACGTGGCGGGAAGTAGGCCAACTTGATGGGACCACGTTAGTGTCTGTCTTTTTTAGTAAAACTATATAATCTATCTCTAATATTTTACGATACTAAAATGAATCAGTTGTCGAAGGCTTTCCGTAATTTAGAACATAAACTACGGCTCCATAGCACTAAACTATGAAGTCAGAATATTGATGTGACCACTGTGAGGTGTATAAACTCGTCCTCTTGTACATTGTTTCTTTACTTACTGCAGCTAAAAGCACATAACTGTGTTCCTAATTTCCTCGTCATCCTATAAGGCGTCTAACACTACTTATAACAGCTTTACCTCAAAAGTGGTCACACCAAGGTCATATAAGGAAGAGCAAATCACTGATCTGCAAAGAGACTGGGTCGAGCAACCCATTGTTCAATACTGCGAAAGATGACGTCAATATTTCGAGGCAGCTATCTTGGGGAGATGTGCTAAAGACACGAAAACCTTCGACAACTGATTCATTTTGCCATCTTAAAAATTCAAAAACAGATATTCTCTGTCACCTATTGTAAACCTATATAGCGTGATCCCAGAAAGTGGTACTTCCGAAGGTGGTCTCAATAATATGGAGGTCGTGACATACTTCCGACTTCAATTTCAGAACAAGAGATGCTTTATCCAGTCTTTTATGCAGATCAGTGGAGCAAACACATTGCCCTAAACAACACATACGTTGCCCTGACCAACAAATACATTGTTCTGACTAGCAAGTATATTGCCCTGACGAGCAAGTATATTGCCCTGACGAGCAAGTATATTGCCCTGACGAGCAAGTATATTGCCCTGACGAGCAAGTATATTGCCCTGACGAGCAAGTATATTGCCCTGACGAGCAAGTATATTGCCCTGACGAGCAAGTATATTGCCCTGACGAGCAAGTATATTGCCCATTAGGTTTTATATTTAGGGTTAGTGTTAGGGTTAGTGCAGGGGTTAGTATTAGGGTTAGTATTAGGGTTAGTATTAGGGTTAGTATTAGGGTTATACGGTTAGTATTAGCGTGGGAACAATTTGCCTCTGTTATTTTAATAGGAGCCGCTGGCCGGTGAATTTCGCCGTCTACTTGCTAAACGTTCGTTGTCTAACGTTGTCTACTTTTTATTATTTGAGCAGAAAAAAAGACAATTGTTCAGTCAGCCCGGCGGTTAAGCCCCAAATTTTGCCTCAATTGTGCGTTTTGTGATACAAGCATGAAATTTGGCAAGTAGTGCTGATGATGTTCTGATATAGAGACAACGCAGATTTCTTCCTGGTTGCCACAAAAACGAGTTTTTCTTCCAATTTACCTATTAAAGTAAATCTTATAAAAAAGTGAAAATTCAAAGTTCACTTTTAGCAAATATCACCCATATCATTAGAAAGTTCGCAAAAAACTATATGAAGGACATTCTAGCGGGTAGGACGATTTTCTAAGCCTATTTTGAGTTATTAACGCTCAAAAATGTGGAAAATGCCGCAAAATGCTTTTTTTGGTGGGTTTAGCCTTCTGTAACTCAAAACGAGCTTGGAAAATCGTACAACCCGCTTGAATATAGTTTTTGCGAACTTTCTAATAATATGGGTGATAGTCGCTAAAAGTGAACTTTGAATTTTCACTTTTTTATAAGATAGTACTTTAACTCTTTCCTGTCCGGCCCAGTCAAAAGGGGTCATAGAAGACCCCGAAGTCGTCAATGGAAAAACACGGCACACTGTAACGCAAGATTAAAAATTGAAATTCGACAAGCGCCAGGCACATGAGATCCACTCACACGCCAAGTTTGATTTTATTTTATAAACAACTCTGTGATTGGTGGCATTTTGAATTTTCATGATGCTACGCTGGCCTTTTCTAGAAAAATGGAAGTTTTTCAACCTGATTTATGATAATTAATGCTAATTTATATTAACATAATGTGTCTTGTTCGGAAAATTCAAAAGCATTGGTAACAGCCGGTTTATTGGGCTTTCAGAAAAGGTATAGGTTTCGCAACAGTTGTGGATATTTCCCGAGATATCAATAGAACAAAGAGGTAGTTCAATTTTGGATGTTTTTCAGCCGGACAGGAAAGAGTTAACAGGTAAATTGGAAGAATTTCGATTTTGTGGCAACCAGAAATAAATCTGCGTTGTCTCTATATCAGAAAATCATCAGCACTAGTAACTCTATCTACTTGCCAAGTTTCATGCTTGTATCATATAACGCATACTTCACCCCCTTAATACCATGCTCGCAGCCCGAAACCCCCTTAACAGCTGGACTAATATAAACAATAAATCATTCAGATATTTTTGATAAAATATATTATCGTATCACGTTTTTAAACATGACATCAAGAATCGAAGGGAGCATGCCCACATATGGTACTCTCTATCTGGATGGACCTCCGACCCATCGACAATAATACATTGTACTGATACCCAAGGTCGATTTTCAGGCGTCCACTTTACCAAATTCACCGGCTTCCTTTTTCAGAACACGCGAATAATAGACTCGATCCAGTCCTTTTTAGACATCAGTTGTTAGCTCGGATTAGTGCACATATGCCACATAATATGGGATTACTTAATCGATGTAAACATCGACACACACTTGCACCAATTAAAAAATACATAAGCACAAAGGAATAATGTAAAGATGATTGTTTTAAATAAGATAATTAAAGACTAAGAACGATCGCGTCTGTAAAAATTGATCTTTTTCATAAAAGTGAAAAATAAAGTAAGAGTTACTGCGTCCGAGGGCTTTATATAGCATAAAGCCCTACATTCGAGGGATCTAACTGATTTAGTTCATGATTGAGGAGGTTTTCCAACAAAGTTTTGTCCATTTTATCCACCTTGGACAAAGATTTCCCTATTTTTTCCTTCATTTCTTATCTAATTAGTATTAATGCCTTTATGCTATATACGGTACATCAAAGAAAACCGACTCGATCATAAACTAATATTATATAAATTACAAGGGCGTCAATCCTGGGGGGGACGGGGGGATGTATCCCCCCCACTTTTTGACCAATGTATGATTATCCCTACCTCTGGCACCCAGGGTAGATTATCCCCTTCTGACTTTCCGCAAACGATGCAGTCATCCCCCCCACTTTCAGACACGGATTTTCGCGCTTGATAAATTATATAATATTAGTTTATGATCGAGTCGGTTTTCTTTGCCCATTTTAAAGTCCCCATAATCCCAAACACGATATAGATTCTACATGAAGTAAGTAGTTGAATGTCAAAATGTTTTGTGATTTGAGGTTTGCGTTTTTCTATAAAGTTTGCCAAGTATTAGTGTGACGTTAACCCAGTCATCATATTCTACTGCTAGAGAAATTGGACTTAAATTCAAACGTTGATGACTTGATGTAGTACTTGTTAACTATACTAGAGATGATGTCAACTTTTTCACTCAAATCCTCAACCAGATTATCATGGAAAACAGGAAAGAAAGCCAAAGATGTCACACCTTAGTATTTTCTGGCTTCCAATTAGGTTAGGAATGCGGTAGAGGGTAATGGGACGAAGAAAACCGCTGAAATTCGGAACGCGGGCTATTATCTCAACCCCCTGGGGATGAAGTGTAACACTAGCACTGATCTCAAAAATAGGACTGGATTGAGCTTTCTATTGTATCTGACGAGCTTATTTTGAAGCCTGTATATTTGCATAATGCAAATTGACGAGAGATCATCAAAAGCTCCGAGTTTGCAAGCAAATCGAAATGCGACGCTCGCAAAATAGGTTTAGTGTCTGGCCAATATATTTTCTTTGTTGACATTAAATGCATAAAATCTTAAACCTAATTTGACGTCTCATATTAGGCTTCTCTTACTGGATAATTAGAGCAAACGGCGGCCATATTGGAGTGAGCTCATTACGAATACAGTGGTGAATCGGAGAGGAAAGGCAGAATTCTGACATTTAATAACTGTCCAGCGAGTATGTTTCCTTTGCTAAAGTTAAATTGCAAATGTCAGAATCCTCCCCAACATGTCCTTAGGTGGTCACTCCAATATGGCCGCTGTTGGCTTCATTTTCGTAACAACAGAAGCTCGATCCAGTCCTATTTTTGAGATCAGTGAACACTAGGCAACGTTTCGTGCAACTTGACTCACAAAATTTGGCGCCATCTTTGTGTTTGTGACAAGGTTTATGCGTACCAGTTATAACTTGTCTGGCAATTTTCCTCTTTGGATGGCGGAAGCTTTATATTGTGCAACGCTGAAAAAAGTTGATGCAATCATTGCAGAAAGCAGAACTCGATTCTACTTTGTGCAACGATTGCAGCAATTTGTGTACATCGTCTTAAAGCTGAATTTCGATTATAGTCGTTTCTCAGTAGAAAACCATTCAATTTGTACAATGGAAAAGTCATCCGCGGCGCGACTATATTCTCTTCATAGAAATCCAGTTTAAGAGCTCACAAGACAAAAAAATGTCGCTGCGTGCGGAAAATTCCGCCTAGTAAAAACCCAGCTATTGTGCAAGCTGACCGTCATGACATCACCGAAAAATCCTATAATCGCAGTTTTTTAAGTAAGATTAATTTTTCACATGCGATTAGAATGTGGACTGATATCTTCAAAAAAGTACGTATGGATTTTCAGAATTTTTAAAAAGTAGTTGGGATATCGAATTTTTAAAGTGAATAAACACAATAAAATATTGATAACTCTTTTTTGTGGGAAGTAATTTAGGTTTACATGACACTCGCATATTTAGGAGAATGTCAAAAATGACGAAAATTATAGTTTTTGTCGATGACGTCATCAAAACGTCTCCAAACGTTTGCCGACATATTCCACACATAAAATATCTTGGTTATATTGGGCGCTAAATGACCGGTCCTTAGCAGCTGGTTGTCTAGCAACGGAATATGTCCGAACCCTTAAACGCTATCCCCGATCATAAAAGAGCACCGAGCACGCTGGCGGACGTGTTATTTAAAACATGTTTATTAAAGATGCATAAATTAATTAATTTCTAGTAATATATTTACCTTTTATTCACATAAAGAACTAAAAATGTCTTTTGATGAGGGTTCGATCCGTATATAATGTTAACCAATCCTAACCCTAATAAACCCCAATCCTAACCCTAATAAATCTCAGTCCTAACCCAAAATAATCTTATAATCTACCGCAGATACATAATTACCATAACACTAACCCCTAGACCAATTAAGATGTGCTACATTATAACATTACCCCTCCAGGGTGCGTTTCCATTTAAATTTAAGTATAATGCCTCGAGAATACATCGGACATGTCTCAACCATATATCATTTGAGAGCTTATATAATAGGCTACAGGAATATGCCAAAATTGTTTTATTTAATATCTCAAATTTTCTCGAACTCGTTTGTCGGATCAAATGAGTTAACTTCTGGGAGTTCCAACTACAGAACAATTTAATAAATTTGAAATATTTTTCTTTTGCCACACTCCTGCATAATTTTATTACAAAAGGGTGTCGTCGGCGATTGCCAAAATACGTTTCCGTTCGAAAGTTATGTCTGCCAATGTGCGATCTGATTCTTTACACGAAACATTCTCTAAAAACTATTTTTTTAAATTTCAAATAACGCCGACACCCCTTTTAGCTACGATATGTATAAACAATTTGTGAAAATTTGAGACAAATCGAATAAATACGTGAAGAGATGAAGCTTTTTCTATTCGGTATTTTGGTTGGAAATCGAAAGCCGAGAAAAAGCTAATTGCAACATAGTCAATCGAGATATGGTCTGGAAACTCAGCTAAAGTCTTTGTTCTATCTTTTTGTTCGTCTTTATGCAATTTTGTGCACGGTCACTGAACCTATTGTATTTTAGTATAATGAAGCAATCATCCAATAGAATCGTTTGGGTTTAATCGCTCAACCGTGTTGTTTAAATATTAATAAACCTTACCTAAAAGAAAGGATGTGCACGGTGTAAGGTACGGTTCAACATCAAAACGTAGCTCATTATAGTCGATTTGAAGTTTGCCGAGTTTCCAGACCATATCTCGATTGACTATGTTGAAAAGTTTAGCAGTCCTGTTGGCGTACCGGGAGCTCCACCTCTTTTTCCTATATCTCCGCCAATGTAATTTGTTTAAATGATTTTTTATTATACAAACTTAATTTCTACACGATAATTATTTGTTTTTACAAACAAAAAAAATTTTCATTTCTCAAGGTATACGATAGGAAATGGGTAAAAAATCGAATCTGCGTGCAACGCTGAGGCTTTGTTTTCTATGGGAATTAATTTCCTATGGCGAATTCATCAAGGTGTTTTTGCGCGCATGGTTTGCCATGGGTTGTCTGTCGTCGTGTTGGTTGAAAAGTGAGCACGCAATGGAAGTCGAAGTGCTCTAAATTTGATTTTCGTTCTCGAGTCTCGAACAGCAATGGCGAAACATTATTAAGGAACAACTACCATACTAACGAAATGGCCGAAAGAAGAATCGCGATGCTGCTTGGATACCCGACCAACAGTGACCAGTTTCATACTTTCTTGTATATATTAATTATATCTCCAAAGAGTTTACATTCTTTAATGTTATTGGTTTTATATTGTCTGAGCCGGATAAAGGATATGTTGGGCCTGGAGCTGGCGGAGACATTAGGGCCTATACAGTCAACAGTGTGTATAAAAAAAACGCTACCGGAAGCAACTGTGAATTAGCATTTTTTTCAAAGAACAATTGTACACCTCTGAGCAACGCATGCGTAAAAAATAACTTGGATTGCATTCGTATTGAAAACTACTTTCTCTACTTGATTAACGCAGCGCTTGGACCATCTTAATTTCCCAGGTGTATAATTTTTTTTTAAATTACAATAGGTCTCTTTTAAAGAATGCTAATTTATTTTCTAAGGGTAGCGGTTTTTTTGATAATATATACAGGGTGTATAAAAAAAACGAGACCTTTAGAAATTAACCTATTGTTGTTAAGCACAAGATTTTATGCTCCTGGGAATTTAAAATAGCTTCTAATCGTATGAAGGAGCATAACTGCATAACAAATTGTCAAAGTACTAATTAGTCATTGTATACATTGAGTCTCGGAATGTAAAACAGTAAAAACTGTTGCTCTGTGGTCAGTTGAACCATTTTTATTCGAACTGATGATATGACTAATTAGTACTTTGACAATTTGTTATGCAGTTATGCTCCTTCATACGATTAGAAGCTATTTTAAATTCCCAGGAGCATAAAATCTTGTGCTTAACAACAATAGGTTAATTTCTAAAGGTCTCGTTTTTTTTTATACACCCTGTATGCTTACTCGCTAAGACCTTATTTTTTAACACAAGTTTGGTGAGAAAGGGCCTATTTTACTCCAGGGCCTGGAGCTGCCGTCCCATCCGTCCTCGCCTTTAATCCGGCACTATAATACATATTGTAAAATGTGTTAGTCTCACTTGATATTATCCAGAAGTGATTGCTGGGACATAAATATAAGTTGCTGGGGCACAAATCTAGCCATTCTCCATGTATTAACCTGCAGCTCCTTAATTCATGTTGACAAGTTAAACGATCTTTACGTTTCATACGTAGTTTTTACCATCTTTATACCGGACGTCATCCTTGGAAAACAGCCATGTCTTTATATTGCTTTTTTGTTGTTTGAACGGTTGGTTCAGATTGTTTTCATATAGAAGTACATCACCAAATAACTATGTTATCTTAATATTGAAGTGAAATAATAATTTTAAGGTTGCAAAAGTTTGAGCTGGTTTTCTCAAATTTGACCGTTTAGCATACCCAGGTTCCAGAGGCCCGTTCGACCTCGTACACAGAGCCACGAAGCTCACAGTTTGTAGTCTTAAATTTATTATGTTGCTTTAAGATTAAGTGAGTGTACTTAATTAATAATAAACTTTATTTAACGAGAGAAAAACACCTAATCATGGTGACCCTTAGCCTCCTTTGCAGGTGTTCGGCTCTTATTTCGTGTACCGTTCACAGAATATTACATTGAAATCTTTAGTTTGAAAGTAGGGTTAGTATTCCTTTATTTCAGGGTTAGAACTAGAGTTTTTATTTGGGTTATGGTTCTTGTTCTTGTAAAGCTTCTGAATCCCGAGAAAATAACCACCTTGATGTGTCTATGACGTAGTCTGTGACTCTGTGTCCATTGGAGGCTAGGTGCTGAGCAGGTGTTGGACTTTGTTTTGATTTTTTAAATTTTGATTTGGTGTTGGACTTTGATTTTCTAGAAAACAATCGCAACACAATATGTCATTGTAGCTGCCCTTTAAAATAATTTCTAGTTTCTGTTGAGACGCGTCAGCTGATCACTGACTTCCCACAATTTCTTTGCCACCGCATCGTCCTTCGCCTGAGGTGCGCACTCATGTTCCATGCAGTCACCAAAATATCGTCCAGATATTCCCTCAAGCTTTTCCTCAGTGGCACAGTAGATTGTTGTCTGAGCTCCTTGCATTGGGCTCTTCAATATAAGAAACAGTACGGGATAGAACAACAACTTTACCAGAGGGTTGACAGTGCTGTATCGGGAAAGGTCGGTCCAAACGATTCCAGGATGCATAGAATTAACTGTCACTCCTGTACATTAACAAGGAAATGAAGATCACAATTGGAAGTCACTAAAGGTACGGTGATCGCTAGAAAGTATACTTTAAAATAAGGTTTCCGCGGAAAGACTGAAAACTAGTGGAAGGTTTAGTACAAGGGTTAATATTAGGGTGATGGTTAGTATAAGGCCAAAAAAAAAGTATTCTGTTTCTGGTCAGTATGTTTGTCGAAAATCGACGCAGCGACGCGGCTTTTTTTTTTTTTTAAGGGAACGCTTTTTGCAGTATTCTTGGCATATTCCGGTCCAAGAACGAATGGCTCACCGCCCGATGTCAAAGTTCCATCACAGACCGATTCGAAAACTGTGAGAAGACTAGACGATCCATCACAAGAGATAATGCCAAAAGGACGTTCAATTTTCGCCCCACAGACAATTGACACTGAAATCAGTGGCATATTTGACCAACATGATAATAAACAGAACAATAATATAAATAACAACACGCATCAGTGGTCGCCATTGTTGCTTTGAGAGTATCCGTACCCGCAAACACGCAAATGATCAGCGGTTTTCACAAAAAAATACTTCGACGCGCATAGTCAAAGATGACGCGCGCGCTGACCAGAAACAGAATACCTTTTTTTTTTGGCCTAAGGGTTTGATTTTGGGTTATTTTTTAAACCTTTATAATATCCTTCACACTAACTAGTTTTCAGTCTTTCCACGAAAACCTTATGTTAAAGTATATTTTCTAGCTATCACCCTAAAATTGTACGTTTAGATGTACCGTATATTAATGACCAGAAACTGTCAGTGGAACGATTTGTGGGCTCATAATCCTTACTCTTCTTTCCTATTTCATCTTACTTTTTATGCGATTAATCACAGGTCGTGACGTCACACGAAAATTTCCAAACTATGCCAGCAAATTTCCAAACTATGCCAGCACAAGTCTGAATTTCTCCCCATCACTTCTGTTTGCTGATCGACTGCAAACATAGCAAATGATTTAACTTTTCGCATCTCATTAATTATTAGTTTGTTTATCTCCTGTGCATTACATTGGCTACTTTCTACTAACTTGTGACACCCCTTTGGCATATATATATATAAGCCCTATTTATTTTATTTCATCTTGTCTTACTCTGATGAAGGGCTCTGCTCGAAACGTCAGTACAGGTATTTCGTTATTAAAAATCTTGGCAGTTTACCACCTTTTCACTTTGCTATTCATTAGTTAAGTTAGGTTGTTGCAGCTTGATGTTGATAAAGTTGTACAGGTTTTGCTGTGCAAGCTCTGGTAAGTTGTCAATAATGTACTCAGAAAAAATCTGAGCTCCAGACAGGACTCAAACCAGCAACCTTCTGAATGCTAGTCAAACACTCTTAAACCATTGATCTGCTAGAATTCAGATGGCAGGGCATTAGGTTAATTACTATATTTAAACCTGGGAGTCAAGTCGTGCCAGCTTATTACACAGCTTGCACAGCAAAACCTTTAGAACTTTACTAACTTCAAGCTGTTAACCATGCCCTGCCGAGTTGTAGTGGCTCCTCAATGGTTAGAGCATCTGGCTAGCATTCAGAAGGTTGCAGGTTCGAGTCCTGTATGGAGCTCAGAGTTTTTCTGAGTACAGGTACTGACAACTTAACTCAGCATGCAAAGCAGGACCTTTCATTATTAATTTTCTTCTGTGTTGATACAAAATTTCCCAGTTATCCAATCTCAAATGGGTTTTAATTTTGTTTACCCAATGGTGAACCCCATCAATGAGCGTATTATGCTGGTAATAGTAATATTACAAACAACATACCAGGGCTCAAAATAACAGCCGGTCACTGGTCAATGACCGGCCAAATTTTTAATATGACTGGTCAAATTTGTATAACGCCGGTCATATTACTTGCAAATTAATTTTATTACTTCCTTTTGAAGGAACTTAAAATGAGTGTTGTTGTGCTGTTGTAGACCCGTTTCATAATGTCTGATATATATATTGAAGTGAAATACGGATGCTTTTCTTTTTTATGACAAACGTTCATATCAGTACTAGCTTTTGTATAGTGTAGAATATACTTTACATGTTTTTTGTTGTGTTGTTTTTTTTTGTTTTGGGGAAGGGGTGTCGTGAAGTTTGACTGGTCAAAAATCGCCTTTGACCGGTCGCAATTGAAACTGGCCAGTCACCATGACCGGCATAACATGAAACGTTATTTTGAGCCCTGATACCAGCCCCCAATACAACAGGGAATAAAATATTATTACTCGGGTTACCACCTGTGGTGGTAGCCGAGTCTAGGTTCCAGTGGCTTTCCTGTATTTTTTTTATTTTTATTATTTTTCGTGTCGACAAATTGCAATTATTACCGGGGGGGGGGGGGGGGGGGGGGGTAGGGTGGCGATCCATCTTATGCGCCATCTTCTTTATGCGCCATCTTCTTTGGTCACTATTGCTCGAGTGTTCGCTCAAACTATCCAAAGAAATATTGTAAATTTGTGACAAGATTCATAAGGAATGTGGCTGGCAAGTATCTTTATCATAAACACGCTCACAATGTGTCAATGCTTAATACAATCGCACACGCCGATCGCGGTAGACCCACACTAAAGATGACGAGCGATTTTGGAACGGGTTGGTCCGTGATCTCAATGAATTTACAATAAAACTAAGTAAGCTAGCAAAATAAACTTTACGTATGTTATAGACAGATAAATTATATCTCTTTCAAGGTAATATAGAGCTTGTACGCTTCATTATTTCTCAAGAAAACGTTCGAAGTAAACGGCTTAAAATACGACAGACTTATTCAAATTAGCGGCAATATTGTTTATTTTGGACATGTTCGTTTTTCAGCTTTTTTTAGGAAAACTAAGTAAGCTACAACAATAAGCTATACGTATGCTTTAGACAGATAAATTATCTTTCTTTTAAGGTATAATAGACCACCTTGTAAAGCTTACTTTTTCTCAACAAAACGTTCGAAGAGCGCCTTATAATATATATGCAAAAATATAATTTGGCCGCCATCTTCAAAAACTGAAACAGCATCGCAATTTTAATAACCCGAAACGTCGAACGTTTTCTTGACAAATAATCAACCCTACAAGCTCTCTTATACCTTAAAACAAAGATAATTTATCTGTCAACAATATACGTAAACGTTATTGTGCTACCTTACTTAGTTTTTTTTAAAGCGCTGTCATATTCCGTGTTTGTTGTTTATCATGATCAAGCGCGGGGTTTCCACTGAGCGCTTCGAAAACATTTATTACATCAGAAATTTAAATTTTAAAAGTACTTCTACATGCTCATACAATTTAATACTTTCCAAAATCATTCAAATGACTTCTTTCTTCACTTCTGTTAACTGTTCTGAGGTAACTGTAATATTTTTTTATATTAAAAAGCTTTGTTGCCTGTGTTGTTTATTGCTATGTCTATATACAAAATATTAGTCGATGCTATTAAATCTCGATTAAATCAACAGTTTATTGTTTCATATGCAATGAATGTTGCCATCGAATAATCCTGTGGCTCCAAAATGTTGTGGGTTATCAGTAAGTCTGTATCGATATTTGTTCATATTATGCGAATGTTTACAAATGAACATATAGTGTATAAATCTCTGACACCCATGTACCAACTATCAAAATCAAAGAGTAAATAGTTAGTTATTGTTTGTTGGTTTACCAATGACGCCTGTCCAGCCATGTACTTTCCATTGTCACTATTATTACTTGGTCTGCACAGCCAGATACAAACTTTCAAACTGATTTTTGGCTACTGTAGCTGTACATAGTAATTAGTCCTGATATTATAGATGAGGCAGACTAGCCCACTTGCCAGACTGACTCACAAGCACATCATTTGCCAACTGCTACTTGGTCTGTACAGCCAGATACATACCTTTTGAACTGATTTTTAGCCTTGACTGCATGGAGGCAAGTTGGCTCACCAACCAAGACAGTAATCTGTCTTGATGAATTATAAAACTGCTAATAAATCAAATAATAAATGAAGAAGTCTGGGCCACCAAATGAGCCATCCTGTTTGCTGACCCAATTCAGTTCCAGCCAGCCAGCCTGGTAAGGAAGCCTTTGCTCATGTAATAACAATTCATCTGGCCAGTCTGGCAAACAAGTTCAGTTTGAGCAAGCATTAAAATAATTAAATCGGTTAATCTTTTTCTCAGTGTATATGGCATAGCAGTAAACCAAACCATTTAGCTGGCAGTATCAAGGTGTCATAAGCTAAACAGCTTTAAAAAGTGTAATTCAAAATCATTATTTCTTTGTGAAGTCAACATTTTGAGCCAGTATAAACATGTTCATAATTTTAGCTCCATGTAATCAAAGCCGTTGGCAAGGCGTGCAGTTTGGTGATGTTGAAAATTTCAGTGGAAAATTTAACCACCCCTGCACTAACAGAGCTGTATCATTCCTACACCTATAGATTTGTGTATATTGCACTCAAATTGCTGAATTTGCCTACAATGTCTTTCAACAAGCCAATAGCCTAAGTAGCCCGAGTTAACGCCTAGCGGGCGTCTTGTTTTACCTAGTCCACCAGTCAACACCAAATGACACAAAGGGTGAGAGGCATATAATTTCCTCCGATTACTCATCCCTGCATGTATTTCACAATTAAGGTGATCGCTAGAAAGTATACTTTAAAATAAAGACTAAAAACTAGTTGTTTGAGGGTTAGTATGAACGTTAGTATGAAGGTTAATATTAGGCAAAACCGTGCAAATTTTGGTACGGTTCTGAATTTGTCCAGACCTGTGTAAACAGGGCCCTATACCTTCGTACTATAAACCCTCTATTTTCCAGTCTTTCTGCAGAAACCTTATTTTAAAGTATATTTCATAAAATGCCAACTCCATACATACCTGATGGCAATCTCTTGCTGAGCTCATGGGCAAACAAAATGTTTGCGAGCTTGCTTTGACAGTATGCTGCCTTTGGTACATAGCACTTGTCACCATGTAAGTCGTCAAAATTTATCTCGGCATGTTTATGAAGCGAACTGCTGACGACCACAATCCTGCTCGGTGCACACCTTGACAGAGTATCTAGAAGGAGGTTGGTAAGCAGGAAGTGGCCCAAGTGGTTGACAGCAAACTGCATCTCATAACCATCCTCGCTCTTACAGTGGGGGCAGCCGTACATACCAGCATTGTTGACCAGAATGTGCAACCGGTTTTCTGACCTTAGGAAATTCTCGACAAATCTCCGCACGGAGCCGAGAGACGAAAGATCAAGAAAGCGTACACCGATTTCTGCGTCTTTCACTTGTCGTCTGATTTCTTTGGCAGCTTTGTCTCCCCTTTCGACACTGCGACACGCCAAGATGACCCGTGCACCTCTCCGTACCAAAGCCAGAGCGGTTGCCTTTCCAATGCCTGTGTTGCCGCCGGTGATAATGGCCGTCTTTCCTTTAAGGTTTACACTGTTTCGGCAAACTCCACCACCGAAATAACGACGTATTAGCCACACCAAGGCTCCACAAGCACCAACCAAAGCAATCTTAGACATTATCACAAAATAACCGACGTTGTTTTGTCGATCGGTTGGACGGTTTTCCACGAAATTTTTTTCAGTCTCATACCCAGACTCCACAATGAAGCCGTGCAAAACAAGGCTCAAAAGGACTATTCCTAACCTGAGGGCTGGGGGGCATGAAAATAAATTATGTAATTTTAGAGGGGTCGGAAAAAAGACAACATTTAATGTAGTTGCTTTTAACAATGTTTAGCTGACCAATTTATCAGAGAATATTATAAAACATTTATGCTTAACAAACTGCTTTACGATAGCGAGAAATTACGGACCATCTACTTTTGCAGTGCGCAGACTAAACTTCCACCTGCGTAACCTTAGACGAATTTTGGGATCTCATGATAAGACCACGTCCTAATTCGTCCTTTGCTCTGATTACTAAACTAACTCATATTTATGTTGTTTTAAGCTTTGCATGGTGATAGTAGGTCAGTAAATGATAAACATACTTTCTCTGAAGACGACCCAAGTACGCGGGTCGGAAGCTCAAAAGTTAAAGGGACACTCCGACCCAAATACAAATGTAGTTCATATGAAAGATCTTACTGACTTTAGATTATTTCCAAAGTTTCAGCATTCCTATCAATTTAGTTAAGAAGATGTGGCTAGTTGAAGTTGGAGAGTTTGTCCAATTTCGACGCCATTTTGTTTCTCAAATATGACGTCACTGAGTGACGTGTCTCGTATTATGCCTAAGAAGCTCCTCTACTTTCCTGCATGATGAACTAAATAGTTTATTTCGACTAATTTTCGTCCAAAGACCATTCACAATAACTATCACTATGTGATCGCCATCAAAACAACTCCACTGACGATAAAGAATCACTCAATGACGTCATATTTTCAAAACCAATATGGCGTCAAAATGCACAAATTTTCAACTTCAACTAGCAATATCTTCTCAACTAAATTGATAGGAATGCTGAAACTTTGCAAATAAACTAAAGTCAGTAAGATCTTTCATATGAACTGCATTTGTATTTGGGCCGGAGTGTCGCTTTAATAAAATTAAAAACATGGTGTAAAGTCGCCGATTATGTTTATTTTTATATGCTTGCGTATTTGTCCTAATATTACGGTGGCTCAGAAGGGACATGATCCTGTCACTTTTTTTTGGCCGTGTTGCGGGTTAGATGGCGACTTACGTTGCGGGTTGCGACTTACGTTGCGGGTTAGACGGCGACTTACGTTGCGGGTTGCGACTTACGTTGCGGGTTAGACGGCGACTTACGTTGCGGGTTGCGACTTACGTTGCGGGTTAGACGGCGACTTACGTTGCAACCTCGTAACGAGGATGCGGGTTAGATGTTGCGACTTAGATGGTGATAAAAATAGCCTGTTGTTTTTTCGTTCAAAATGGCGTATATGGTCGAAACTTTCGAAATCAAAACGACATCACAAGTAAGCCGAGAAAATCGCGCGCAAACCCAAGGGACTTCTGTGATAGTCCGCTGATCCGAACTAGTTAGGGCTCAAGTTAAAATTTCGCAATGCGCTGGACAGCGTTGTTCAGCCACCGGACACCCGCAGTTTCTGAACTGTGGGTGTCCTAAATAAGAAGGACACCCACAATATAATTTAGCAAATTTTAAACAAATTGATAATTGGTGTTGTTGACGCGAAGTACATCTTTTCGGTTTTTTATACATAACTATTTGACATAATTGTTATAAGGTGACGCATTGTATGCAACAACAGCGACGGAGACATTTTGAAAACTATCTGCAACTCTTCACAAATTGTTCACTATATTGTTCATTAATAAAAGTTCTTGAAGTTGTTGTCATGTTATCTTGTATGTTATGTATATATAGTTATCTATTATATTATCTGATGGGCGTGGCCCTGTTTATGGCATTCTGTGAGACGCAGGACACCCACAACTTTGAAAAGCTTCCAGAGCCCCTGTGTTCAGCATTAAAATTATATGCTCGAGACTTTTATAATTTGTTGCCAGGCGTTCGAAATCTGAAATCTGCTGTTTACAAGCTTCAATTTGATGCATTACTCAGCAGTATACAACGAATATTTTTCAAACTATTGCCTACCGGATACTAGTATTATATGGAGTACGTTTCGGCGTTCGCTGAGCAGTCAGTCGAAGGCATGCTTTTGAATTTGAGAAAGGCAGGGGCGCAACTAGGGAGGGGGGGGGGGTTGCAACCCCTGGCCTTTTTAACCCCTGTCCTTTTTGTTAGAACTCTAATCCTAGCTAATACTTACAATAGACATAAGATAAACAGATAATTAATCGTCTGTTGTAGTACGCAATACAATTTTCCGCAAATCTGGCGAGAATCAGAGGCTTCTAGTTCGGCTTCAAGCTCGGCTTCTAATCTTCCACCGGGCGCGGCGAGGCTCTGGGTACGAGTCTTCTTACGCCGTGCTCCAGCTTTCAGCGGTTTTCCGCATTTTCTGCGGAGAGCTGAAGAAGTGGCAGAACAACATTTTGTTCTGACAAATACTAGTCTTAAGGCCCGAGTATGTTCTTAATGTATATTGTCTACATACTCAAACGCACTCTGCCTTGTAAAAGATGCTACACGCGTGTCATAACTCATAGAACGTGCTTTATATATTTTGTAAATCATTCATGTTAATTTTTGGGCAAATAAAAGTTGTTGTTGCTGTAATGTTGTTGTGGTGGTAGTAGTTGTTGTTGTTGAGTGTTCTTGAAGAAGCATAACGAAGATATCTAGTATCCCACATTGTTTAGAATATTGAGCGCAAGGACGCCGTATAGGACCCCCTATTTGAAATGGGGAGCAAGCCGCCCCCAATATTTAAAAACAGTGTTTGTTCCCTTATTTAACGCCAACGGATATTCAGCGAAAGATAAACTAAATTATTCAAAGGTCTGGTTCGTTTTCCCTGTTGGTTCTTACAGACTTTCTCACCTCTCAAACGTGCACATTTTGGGCACAATCAATGAACCTTGAATATGATATGATCTCAACGATTACCGGCGTAACCAGTGATTCAGTAACTCCACCACCGAGGACCACTGCTGACAATCCCGAGGGAATAGCAAATCTGTTTAACCAATACTTCGCATCTGTATTTACATGTGATGACGTCAGTTACCATACCACCAGTGCACAAGAAAGGTGACAAAGAGCATACCGAAAATTACAGGCCAATATCTCTTCTATCCATAATATCCAAAGTTCTAGAAAGATGCGTGCTTAACAATATCAAATATCAATTAACACAACTTGTCACCTCTCGTCAACATGGGTTCGTTTCTGGTAAATCGTGCGTCATCAATCTTATTGAAGTTCTAGACTATGTTGGTACAATCTTGGACGGTGGAGGCCAAATAGACATTATCTATCTAGACATGTCAAAAGCCTTTGACAAGGTACGCCACGAACTGCTCATAAATAAGTTATGTAAGTTTGGGTTTGGTGGTGGTCTACTCCAATGGTTCCGTTCTCATTTGACTGATCGACGCCAGCGCGTTACAGTTCTTGGTGCTACATCTGAAACACTACCAATTACTTCTGGCGTGCCGCAAGGTTCCATCCTCGGTCCAGCACTATTCTTACTTTATGTCAACGATCTACCTGATGCTGTGAAGTCTAGCCAAGTCGCCATGTTTGCTGACGACACAAAGGTCTTTAAGGAAATCAAGTCCGCTGATGACAAAATTGCAATCCAGACGGACCTATCCAACATGGAAGCTTGGTCTTCAGCTTCTGGTCTACTCTTTAACGAGAGTAAATCTAAGTCGCAATCTATCACGCGGAAAATAAAGTCGGTCGCCACCACAGGGGCGCAACTAGGGGGGGGGGGGGGGGGGGGGGGGTTGGGGGTTGCAACCCCTGCCCTTTTTAACCCATGCCCTTTTTGTGAGACCTCTAATACTATCTACCAATACTTACTTAGACATTAGATAAACAGATAATTAATCGTCTGTTGTACGTAGTACGCAATACAATTCTCTACAAATCTGGCGAGACTCTGCAGAGGCTTCTAGCTCGGCGCGGCGAGGCTCTGGGTACGAGTCTTCTTACGCCCGTGCTCCTGCTTTCAGCGGTTTTCCGCATTTAAGTGGCAAAACAGCATTTCGTTCTGACAAATACTAGTCTTAAGGACCGAGTATGTTCTTAATGTATATAGTCTACATACTCAAACACACTCTGCCTTGTAAAAGATGCTACACGCGTGTCATAACTCATAGACCGTGCTTTATATATTTTGTAAATCATTCATGTTAATTTTTGGGTGTTGTTGCTGTAAGGTTGTTGTTGTGGTGGTGGTTGTTGAGTGTTCTTGAAGAAACATAACGAAGATATCTAGTATCCCAAATTGTTTAGAATATTGAGCAAGGGCGGCGGTTGGTTATAGCCCCCCAATATTTGAAATGGGTGGGCTAAGCCCCACCCCCAATCTTTTTAGGATTTTAGAGCTAAAACACTGTTTGTTCCCTTGTTTAACGCCAACGGATATTCAGCGAAAGATAAACTAAATTATTCAAAGTCTGGTTCGTTTTCCCCTTGAATTCTGGTACCATGTCGGTTCTTACAGACTTCCTCACCTCCCAAAATGTGCACATTTTGTACATTTTGGGCACAATCAATGAACCTGACAATTCTGTGAGGAACAATCTCAGAATGCAGGAAATACCATTTCAGAGACTCTAGTTTTCAAAAATTTTACCGGGGCAGCATGCCCCCCGACCCCCCTAGAGGTTGTAGTTAGCCCTCCGAAAACACAACATTTTCCGCCGCCAATGACTGGGCGAATTTGCCCTTTTTTTGCGTTCAACCCCTGCCCTCGAAATTTTCTAGTTGCGCCCCTGCACCACATATCAAATGAAAGGCACACTTCTAGATGCTACAAAGAGTGAACGGGACCTTGGTGTCTGGATATCCTCAGACCTGAGTTGGAGCAAGCAAGCTTCCGCGCAGTCAACTCGTGCAAACAAATTACTGGGGTACGTCAGGAGAAACACACGGTACATTCAAAGCACTGCAGTGAAGAAAACCATCTACCTGGCACTAGTACGTCCACACTTAGGTTACGCTACACAGATCTGGGCACCTCAGAGTATTGATCTAGTCGCGAAGTTGGAACAAACTCAAAGGCGGGCAACCAAATACATATTATACCTACCATTTACTTGTCTTGATAGCTATAGCTCTAGGCTACTTTCATTATCCTTACTTCCCATTTGTTATTGGCATGAGTACTTAGACATAGTCTTTTTCTTTAAAATAGCACATGGCTTAGTTACTGTAGACCCGTGTGTGACCACCAGCAGATATACTAGATCTTCAAGCAACACTACCGTTACAAAGTACATAATAAGCAAATGTAAAACAACCACCTACCAAAGATCGTACTTGATAAGAGCAACCAGAATATGAAACACTTTAGCCGACGAACTAAATCTATGTATGCAAACCTTGATTTATTCAGATCAACCATGCTCAGATACTACTTTAAATCCCTGGCAAACACCTATAACTGTGATAATCCTAGATCCTTTAAAACTATCTGCTTGAAGTGTAATTCGTCTCGTAGTATTACCCGTACCATCACTTGTTGTTCTTAATATTAGACTAATCAAATACAGAACGGCTGTGGATCCAGGGGGTGGCAATGGTGTGTTTCTGCGCTTGGCTTTGGTTATCCCGATCCTTACCATCTGATGATGAATTACTGATCATAAATAATCTTGGCGTGGTGTAGAAATGGAGTATTGCGGCCCTCCTGAACTACAGTTGTTGTGTATTATTATTAAATGAACAGTAATTATTTATTATTATTATTTGTAAATATACTTTTAAATTGGCTGTTGCGGTCACCCTGCCATTGTTTTATTACTATATAATGTAATCTATGTTAGGTTTGTTTTTTTTGGTGGTTTTTTTTTGCACAATGGTGAAGCTAATAAAATAAAAATAAATAAAATAAAATAAAATAAAATAAACCTGACAATTCTGTGAGGAACAGTATCAGAATGCAGGAAATACCATTCGAGAGACTCTAGTTTTCAAAAATTTTCCGGGGGAGCATACCCAAAACACAACATCTAATTCCGCCCCAATGACTTTGCCCAGCGACTTTGCCCTTTTTTGCGTTCAACCCCTGCCCTTTTTTACCTAAAATGTGCATAAAATTTAAGAATATTTACATAAATAATATTTACACAAAAATTTAAGAATTTAAGAATATTTACATAAAAATTTGTTTTGGTGTCTGCATTATTCGACACAAGTTCAGATCTTTTGTTTAATAAAAATCGTTTGTCGGAGTAAAGAATGCATAGTTTTTCTGTTAAACATAAGTTTCATGTTTTGCTGCCGCTTTGGAATGCGTTTGCGTGTTTCAGGATTGACCATTTTATCTCATACTCCTGCTGCAGCCAGGTGGTCTTGCGTTCATCCTTCTGTTTGAACATGGTGTTCGTCACAATCAGTTCGAACTCAGAGCATGCACAGAGCCAGTAGAAGTTCGCCATTGGAGTTGCGTTTTCCGATCCCATGTTTTGCCCATGACCAAAGGCCACTTATCATTGTCTCTTCCTATCCTTGCATTGAAGTCACCCATCAACAGCAGCTTATCGTTACAACTTACGAGGGATGTCTTTAAGCGTACTTGTCAGCTGGTTGTATAGAAGGCCTCCTTGTTATCGTCGGGGTTTGTAATTGTTGGAGAATACACACTAATAATTATGGCAAAGTTATCCTTGCTTAGAGGGAGTCTATGCATCGTCATGCCAGACAGAAAACACCAGCCGGAAGGCCTTGAAGTTGCATTTTTCGCAACTGGTCCCGGTTTGGTCTTAAAAAATGTGTATATATATATATATATATATATATTTAATTGATATATGAGAGGATTTAATATTGTCAAATACATATATGGAAAAAGTGACTGCCCCAACCGGGAATCGAACCCTGCAGGTCTCCGAATCAACGTTTCGGCGCTCTGATCTTTGAGCTAATGAGACAGGGTCAGAACAGTCAGTGATTTTCCATATACATATTAAATTCGCATCTAACCATAATGTGGAGAAAGGCCTCTCGAGCGCATTTCCCAAAGTAGCGAAGCGATACACAACTTCTTGGGAGTGTATACAGAGGGCTTTAATAATAATTAATTGATATATGAGAGGATTTAATATTGTCAAATATTAATATAACATATATAATAATATATATATATATATATATATATATATATATATATATATATATATATATATATATATATATATATATTATATATATATATATATATATATACGTGTAGGTTTTGGTCTACGAAATGCAAAGAGTGCTCAACAACATATAGTTAGAGCAAATAGATTTTCGCTTACCTCAAAACTGGTCTGCTACAACTTGTTTCATCTGTAAAAGAATCTTCAGGCAGATGTTTTACAGATGAAACAAGTTGTAGCAGACCAGTTTTGAGGTAAGCGAAAATATATATATATATATATATATATTATATATATATATATATATATATATATATATATATATATATATATATATATATATATTATATATATATATATATATATATATATATATATATATATTATGATTTGGATTCATGGCCGCTCCTTGTTTGATGAATTTTTGAACTCATTGAATTCTTTCCATCCTACTATACTAAGTTTACGTCTTCGATTTCGTATAGGTCTCTGGCTTTCTTGACGTTTTGGTGAGTGTTGAAAATGGGAATATCTTTACAGATCTTTATTGTAAACCCACTGACACCCACCAATATCTGGATAGTAAATCATGCCACCCCAGTTTTACTAAACGTGCTATTCCTTATAGTCAAGCGCTTAGGATTAAACGTATATGTAGCAATGAGAGCAACTTTGAGAAAAGGACGGGAGAAATGAATTCTACGTTTGTTAAGAAGGTCTATTGACTTGCTCTAACGGTCTACGCCGGAGCACTTCACGTCGAGATTTTCGTCTTGCTTTATCAATTTGCGAATATATCAATAAAATTGTCCTTAGATATAAGGACAATTTTATTGATTCGCAAATTGATAAAGCAAGACGAAAATATCGACGTGAAGTGCTCCGGCGTAGACCGTTAGAGCAAGTCAATAGAGAATCTAAAGTTCCTCTAGTCCTTGATTTCCATCCTTCTCTCTCTAGGGTTTCTTCTATTTTGACTGAGCTTCAGCCTATTCTCTCTAGTTGCTCTAATACTGCCAGGGTATTTTCGGACAGTCCATTTGTGTCCTTTCGTCGACCTCGTAACTTCCTTCTAGTCGGGATCCTTCGAGGCCAGTGGAAAATGGGAATGCACACTTACGGCAATAGTATAGATGTCAAATCTGCAAGTTTGTCTCATGTGCATGGGCGTACCTTCAGTGATTTCGATGGAGAGCAAACGTTTTTTATTGGCCATTATTTTGATTGCGATTCAGCTGGTGTTATATATTTACTATCTTGTGGTCGATGTAAAAAGCAATATATATAGGTAGTATTATTACCCCATTTCGAAAGAGATTTAATAACCACAAAAGTAGTTTCAATAAATACGGTAAAGGTCAGAGAGATTTACCCGGTAAGCACTTGTATATGCACATTTTTTTAGTGGTGATCATCGGGGTCTTTCCGATCTTTCTGTTAAAATAATTGATAAAACTACTAATGTTAATGAGCCCACCACACGTGAGGGGTTTTGGGCATATAAACTGAACTCTTTTATTCCCAGAGGACTCAATATACGCGATTTCTTTTAAGTATTTTTACTTTACTATTTTGTCTATAATATTACCATATTGTAATTTTTTCACATGTAAAACCTATAAATTCTAGTGCTTTCGCGTCTCTCTTGTTATACCTAGGCAGTTCCTCGAAACTTTGTAAATAAAGTTTTTGACCGAGTTCCTCTTGTTCAATTTATATATATATATATATATATATATATATATATACCAAGAAGAATATGTAACAAAGTCACACAGTTGGCAAAAGGTTTTAGAGCGCTCAATACCATTATAGGTAGAGCGAATATTTATTAAGTGAAAAAGCTGTCGCTACTCGAGTTTCACGCTTATACGCGATCGTCAGGCAACTGACAGACTCGATCTAGTTAAACTCTATTTACATGATGAAACGAGGTGTCGTGTTACGTGTCTGCATTTACTAAAAAGTTCAGAGCGTCTGTTCAGTAGTTCGTGTTTCCGGTCCTTCAGTAGGATTAGTTTTTCTTCCAAGCACAAGTTACACCTTCGTGAGCCGATTTTGTAGGCGGTAATTTTCTTTCGTAGGCGTAACGGGCGGTCCATTCAAGAGCAGATACCGAAACCACACAAAGTCGTTTTCACACAGAAAATACGCCGATGAAACGGAACTGTCAAAGTATATTTGGAAATTGAGTGATTCTAAGCGCGCGTTCAAGATAAGTTGGTCGCTAAGAAAGAAAATTACCGCCTACAAAATCGGCTCACGAAGGTGTAACTTGTGCTTGGAAGAAAAACTAATCCTACTGAAGGACCGGAAACACGAACTACTGAACAGACGCTCTGAACTTTTTAGTAAATGCAGACACGTAACACGACACCTCGTTTCATCATGTAAATAGAGTTTAACTAGATCGAGTCTGTCAGTTGCCTGACGATCGCGTATAAGCGTGAAACTCAAGTAGCGACAGCTTTTTCACTTAATAATATATATATATATATATATATAATATATATAATGAACTTAAGACGTCTTGTGTCGCTACTCAGAGTTTCACGCGTTCATGCGATCATCAGGCAACTGAGAATATTGATTCATCCGCAACTATATATGTCATGTTAGGTGTGATATTATGGACGTTTGATTGATGCCAAAGTGGTGCCAAAAAGTGTAACCTTTGCTTGGAAGAAAAATTGCAGCTGGTAAAAGCCGGAAAAAACGTCTTCTAAACAAGAGGGGTGAAATCGTCTCAAAATACCGCCACAAGAACAAATTTATAACAAACAATTTAAAGCGTGCGAGGAAGAAACGGGACACATCAATCAAACGTCCATAATATCACACCTAACATGACATATATAGTTGCGGATGAATCAATATTTCTCAGTTGCCTGATGATCGCATGAACGCGTGAAACTCTGAGTTGCGACACAAGACGTCTTAAGTTCATTATATATTATATTCCGCTCTACTTTTTAAGTATTGAGCACTTTTTAACTTTAGTCAAACTTTTATATGGTTTTGTATATATATATATATATATTAATTGTTATACTTGTTATATATATTACTTGGAAACTGGTAACTAATTTTGCGGTATGCCTCGCAAGATTCTCACATGCCTCGCATGCCTCGCACGCCTCGAAGTTTGTGCATACCCTCCATCGTTGGCTTCATTTTTTCAGCCACCGATCGTTCTAGTTAATATTAGACACCAGTGTTATATGAGTATGATTGATCATCTTATCTTTATTCCTATTCTCACAATAACAGCTGTTGCTGTAGAAAATCTAATAAATATCTGCTTTCGCTCTTCAACGGCTTCAAAGTTATCTCATTTTGTCATCCAAAAGTCAATAGTGTTTGTCAGTTTTAAACCTTAGCGGCGTGAACATTCACATTAAATTTCAAGAATGATCTGTGATTTAAAACCATTATTATTAAAACCTAAAGTGAAACTAATTGGGACACATAGTTCTACGGGATATACTAAAAAAATACAATTCTAAAATCAATAAAACGTTTCTAGTGACTCTCGGTGGAGCAAAGATTACAGTCCTTACGAAAGTTATTTTTCTATTAGGTTTTCTAGATTTTTCCTCTTATAAACATTTCTTGAAACTATCTAAAGATGATCTTAAAGAGTGTTACTGCCGTCGACTATGTTATACCTATGATGTAGCCGTAGGTCTATGGAAATCTGAATTACGCTCGACTGAGCGAACACCCGCTGAGTATGCCGGAATATCGTAGTTTGAGGTAGTAAAAATGCTGATATAAACGTATTAAAAATAATTGGGGTTCTTCTGCCAAATGACGTCATGTGCTGTATAAAGCAGTCAGTGTTGGCGGAAATGCGTTATTTTTGTAATTGCTATTACAACCACAACTGAGTAATACAGGGCTCCACAATAAGTAGCACAACAGTAAGAAATACAAGGCTTACTACTACTACTACTAGCGCATATTCAAAATGGCGGTCCTGTATTTAGATGGTTCCTTAAAACGACATTGGCAACAAAATAACAACTTTTTAAATTGAAGTATATTTCTTACCTAGTCGAAATATAGTAGCTTGGTGGCGCGACGAAAATGCTCGCAACATTTTTTTAAAGTTGAATAAACCATCTCAAACACGCTCTTGGGACGCCATTTTGAATATCTTAATTTCTGGTTAGCGTTGTACTTCTTACTGTTGTGCTATCTGTCCTGGAGCCATATATTGCCAAGTTTTTGTTTGTAATATCGTTTAGAAAGAGCTTAATTTCTTTGCATTTCCGCCAACACTGACCCAGCACACGATGTCGCAGGTCATTTGGCAGAAGAACCCTAATTATTTTCAAAATTGCGGCTCAAAAGGCAATTTTTAGATAATTCATTCACCTTTAATACGCATTAATTACGAGTAATTTTTCATCATCAAGCTACTATATTCCGGCTATTTAAGTCACATACTTTGATATAAAAGCTACTGAGTTTTTGTTACCAATTCCTTTAAGAAAATATTGGTAAGGCGTTTATAGACAAAAGAGGCAAAACTAATTATAACTGAGAGATATAGCAGAGTCGGCACACATTGCTCCATAACCCACGTTCCCCAAACAATAGTTAAACTATATTGGACTTGGCGCGCGTGAGCACTTATTGGTGATTTCTAAATTGCATTGAAAGAAGCCATTCACGCTAAAAGGATTTTCGTTGTATTCGATATTTTGTGCACCGAAAGCTCGCAAGATAATATATTGAAAAACTTTGCCATATGTCAGTCGACTGCACGGGCAGCACCGAGAGGAACATACATAAATACACCTGATAAACTCGTCGTGAAATATCGACAGAAGTCTACAGTGAGGAGAACAACGACTTGGAGCGTAAGTTTTTTCCTTTTTTTGCATATAACAAACAGTTATTGTATGAATATCAATGAAATACTGTAGGTTTTCTCCAACCGTATTAATCTCCAGTGAGTAAAAATGCTCAATACAAAAGTAGAGCTATCTTCAAAATATTTATAACCGTCGCAACATATAATGTTTCAAGCAACGCAATCTTTAGTTTTCCGAAGATTACGATTAAATTGTATCATTCCATTAGATTACGATTAGATTGCAATCAATTCGAACCAGTACATCATTGTAACCGTCACTCTCGGTAGCAATGGTTATAGAGCGTCTCACCGACAATCAAGTTCCAGGTTCAATTCAGAAACATTGCCTGAGGATTTGATCAATATAATTTTTACTATATTTCAATATAATAAACAGAACATTTCATGGCCAGTTGCAGATATAGGAACTCCCAAACAACATATTTCTCTTCTCAAATGATCAAATAATAAATTTTTTTTCGCATTTTAGATTTAGAAGAGAGCATTCACACGTGCCACACAAGAGATCGAAAAACGACGTACACCGTCCGCTGTTTCATTGGTTCGTACCATTGTTATTTACATGTTATACATATACTTTTTGACTTAACATGATAGTACTTTTCCGTAGTAGATACATAAACGACAACTTTCTTCGATTAACGTTGCCCATTTTTCTTCTTATATATAGACAACAACTTGTGTAATCCAATGGCATTCGAAGGGAACACGTGGATGACCTATCTGATCTTCGCTCTCATCGCCATCATCGCGTTGCTTGGCAACTCCGTTGTCCTCTATGTCCTCATTACCCGACGTTCCTACCTTAAACACCCATACAACATCTTCCTGTTCAACCTCGCCCTCACCGACATCCTCACCGCTATCTTTCTCGTTTTTAGTCGCTTCCTCTACCTGCCCGCTATTCCCGACGGTACGATCGCCCGGGAGGTTTACTGTCGCACCATCTGGCAGTCACTGTTCGTGTTTATCATGCTGCACATTTCGCTGTACACCGCCGTCGGCCTGACGATCGAACGTTGGCTGGCCGTCGTCAAACCAATTGTTTACCGCTCAATAAAGCCATACCACGCCATAAACTCTGTTCTGTTGATATGGATTTTGGGATGCGCCGCTAATCTCTCGACCGTTTTCCGTGTGAAGGTCGACGAAGTCGAGAAGCAGTGCGTCTGGAAAACTATCGAGGTCGCAAACAACGTGTTGGCCTGGGTCGACTTCATCTTCGTGGCCGTTATTCCCTTCTCGGTCATCATTCTCCTCTACGTTCACATCCTCTTCACCATGCGCAAGCTCGCGAAAAACAGCGCCTCTCAGTACCAGACTCGGTACAAGACCATGAGGAGGGCCACTGTGGTCGCCTTGGCAACCTCTACCGCGCTGATCGTCGCCGCTATACCGAGTCACGTCACTTGGCTGTTGAGTAAGGTCACCTCCTTGGACGCGAACGGGATGCTTCATTTTTGCCTCGTCACCCTGGCGTTCTCCAACAGTTGTTTCAATCCCGTTCTCTATGGTATCTGTATTTCGAAGTTCAGGAAGGAGTACAAGATTATTTGGCAGAAATTGCTCGACCGGTGTTGTCGACGCTCGCTTAACCGTCGGCGGCCGAGCTGCTACGAAGAAGAAATAAATATATCCAATTTATGATTGCGTGAGACTTGGTGTGCATGCACACCTTTCTGTCTCAACCACACCTCCACGCAACAATCCAGATTTTAGTCCTCCGTTCCTCGTGTTCAGAGGAACAAAGGGCACCTCCAACAAAAAGCTTTTGTCCCAACGGTGTTGGACGTTTTCTTATTAGCTTTCAGTTGAAAATAAAGTGATTCAGTAAAATACTATGTAGTAGAAAACTGTTCTTGAAAATAAAGTGATTCAGTAAAATACTATGTAGTAGAAAACTGTTCTTGAAAATAAAGTGATTCAGTAAAATACTATGTAGTAGAAAACTGTTCTTGAAAATAAACTGATTCAGTAAAATACTATGTATTAGAAAACTGTTCTTGAAAATAAAGTGATTCAGTAAAATACTATGTAGTAGAAAACTGTTCTTGAAAATAAAGTGATTCAGTAAAATACTATGTAGTAGAAAACTGTTCTTGAAAATAAACTGATTCAGTAAAATACTATGTATTAGAAAACTGTTCTTGAAAATAAAGTGTTTCAGTAAAATACTATGTAGTAGAAAACTGTTCTCGAAAATAAAGTGATTCAGTAAAATACTATGTAGTAGAAAACTGTTCTTGAAAATAAAGTGTTCAGTAAAATACTATGTAGTAGAAAACTGTTCTTGAAAATAAAGTGATTCAGTAAAATACTATGTAGTAGAAAACTGTTCTTGAAAATAAAGTGATTCAGTAAAATACTATGTAGTAGAAAACTGTTCTTGAAAATAAACTGATTCAGTAAAATACTATGTATTAGAAAACTGTTCTTGAAAATAAAGTGATTCAGTAAAATACTATGTAGTAGAAAACTGTTCTTGAAAATAAAGTTATTCAGTAAAATATTATGTAGTAGAAAACTGTTCTTGAAAATAAAGTGATTCAGTAAAATACTATGTAGCAGAAAACTGTTCTTGAAAATAAAGTGATTCAGTAAAATACTATGTAGTAGAAAACTGTTCTTGAAAATAAAGTGATTCAGTAAAATACTATGTAGTAGAAAACTGTTCTTGAAAATAAAGTGATTCAGTAAAATACTATGTAGTAGAAAACTGTTCTTGAAAATAAACTGATTCAGTAAAATACTATGTAGTAGAAAACTGTTCTTGAAAATAAAGTGATTCAGTAAAATACTATGTAGTAGAAAACTGTTCTTGAAAATAAACTGATTCAGTAAAATACTATGTATTAGAAAACTGTTCTTGAAAATAAAGTGATTCAGTAAAATACTATGTAGTAGAAAACTGTTCTTGAAAATAAAGTTATTCAGTAAAATATTATGTAGTAGAAAACTGTTCTTGAAAATAAAGTGATTCAGTAAAATACTATGTAGTAGAAAACTGTTCTCGAAAATAAAGTGATTCAGTAAAATACTATGTAGTAGAAAACAGTTCTTGAAAATAAAGTGATTCAGTAAAATACTATGTAGTAGAAAACTGTTCTCGAAAATAAAGTGATTCAGTAAAATACTATGTAGTAGAAAACTGTTCTTGAAAATAAAGTGATTCAGTAAAATACTATGTAGTAGAAAACTGTTCTCGAAAATAAAGTGATTCAGTAAAATACTATGTAGTAGAAAACAGTTCTTGAAAATAAAGTGATTCAGTAAAATACTATGTAGTAGAAAACTGTTCTTGAAAATAAAGTGATTCAGTAAAATACTATGTAGTAGAAAACTGTTCTTGAAAATAAACTGATTCAGTAAAATACTATGTAGTAGAAAACTGTTCTTGAAAATAAACTGATTCAGTAAAATACTATGTAGTAGAAAACTGTTCTTGAAAATAAAGTTATTCAGTAAAATATTATGTAGTAGAAAACTGTTCTTGAAAATAAAGTGATTCAGTAAAATACTATGTAGCAGAAAACTGTTCTTGAAAATAAAGTGATTCAGTAAAATACTATGTAGTAGAAAACTGTTCTTGAAAATAAAGTGATTCAGTAAAATACTATGTAGTAGAAAACTGTTCTTGAAAATAAAGTGATTCAGTAAAATACTATGTAGTAGAAAACTGTTCTTGAAAATAAACTGATTCAGTAAAATACTATGTAGTAGAAAACTGTTCTTGAAAATAAAGTGATTCAGTAAAATACTATGTAGTAGAAAACTGTTCTTGAAAATAAACTGATTCAGTAAAATACTATGTATTAGAAAACTGTTCTTGAAAATAAAGTGATTCAGTAAAATACTATGTAGTAGAAAACTGTTCTTGAAAATAAAGTTATTCAGTAAAATATTATGTAGTAGAAAACTGTTCTTGAAAATAAAGTGATTCAGTAAAATACTATGTAGTAGAAAACTGTTCTCGAAAATAAAGTGATTCAGTAAAATACTATGTAGTAGAAAACAGTTCTTGAAAATAAAGTGATTCAGTAAAATACTATGTAGTAGAAAACTGTTCTCGAAAATAAAGTGATTCAGTAAAATACTATGTAGTAGAAAACTGTTCTTGAAAATAAAGTGATTCAGTAAAATACTATGTAGTAGAAAACTGTTCTCGAAAATAAAGTGATTCAGTAAAATACTATGTAGTAGAAAACAGTTCTTGAAAATAAAGTGATTCAGTAAAATACTATGTAGTAGAAAACTGTTCTTGAAAATAAACTGATTCAGTAAAATACTATGTATTAGAAAACTGTTCTTGAAAATAAAGTGATTCAGTAAAATACTATGTAGTAGAAAACTGTTCTTGAAAATAAAGTTATTCAGTAAAATATTATGTAGTAGAAAACTGTTCTTGAAAATAAAGTGATTCAGTAAAATACTATGTAGTAGAAAACTGTTCTCGAAAATAAAGTGATTCAGTAAAATACTATGTAGTAGAAAACTGTTCTCGAAAATAAAGTGATTCAGTAAAATACTATGTAGTAGAAAACTGTTCTTGAAAATAAAGTGTTCAGTAAAATACTATGTAGTAGAAAACTGTTCTTGAAAATAAAGTGATTCAGTAAAATACTATGTAGTAGAAAACTGTTCTTGAAAATAAAGTGATTCAGTAAAATACTATGTAGTAGAAAACTGTTCTCGAAAATAAAGTGATTCAGTAAAATACTATGTAGTAGAAAACTGTTCTCGAAAATAAAGTGATTCAGTAAAATACTATGTAGTAGAAAACTGTTCTTGAAAATAAAGTGATTCAGTAAAATACTATGTAGCAGAAAACTGTTCTTGAAAATAAAGTGATTCAGTAAAATACTATGTATTAGAAAACTGTTCTTGAAAATAAAGTGATTCAGTAAAATACTATGTAGTAGAAAACTGTTCTTGAAAATAAAGTGATTCAGTAAAATACTGTGTAGTAGAAAACTGTTCTTGAAAATAAAGTGATTCAGTAAAATACTATGTGGTGGAAAACTGTTCTAAAATACTATGTAGTAGAAATCTGTTCATTTGTCTCGTCCAGTCAAACTCTAGCTCGGAGTATGAGCTGTCTTTGTGTATCTACCGGAATAACCGGATGCGAAATATCCATAGACTTTCGTGTTGCAGTGGCTATGCACCCAATATTTTGGTGGGCGAAAATTCCCCTTCCCCCTTCTTCCACCGCCTATATGAAGCAGCTTATAAAACACTTCTGCTTTAATGATTGTAATTGTAATAGTAATTATTATACGTGTTTTCAAGAATTTCTGCCACTAATAAATTCGATAATCAAACACATGTAAATTATTCATGATAATCTCACATACAGTGCAGGATTATCGTGATCAGAAAACTCATAAATAATTCATGAAAAAAGAGAAATTTTTATATGGCATATTTGCAAGCAAATAGGATTTTTATATCTTCCATCTGTCGAATTTATATTTATTAAAGTGTCAATGTGAATGTTGTAATAGCTAATATAGGGACTCTGATGACCCTCGATGCCATATTACCATAACCGGAAGGGTCTGCTGTGGCACGTGGGATTTCAGGTGTCATGTGATAACTCAGTCACATGCCCAGTCTCAGTTGCCCTGTTTTTCAAGAGGTGAAGATGAAATGATGAATACATATCACTTTGTTGAAAACTGAATCCTTTTACATCGAGCAGTTTATATCGGTAAGGATTTCTTCATTTTGGTATTACCTTCGTATTTAGTCCACGACCTGTTCATTTTGCTATTTAATTTATTCATAATTGTTATTATTGGTTAAAAATTTTCTGTTTTGTTCCTACGATTGCGTCTGGGATATTGTGTTCCGATTCAACGTTTTATTCAGGGCAAACACTGAACCTAAAGTTCTTATTTTGGGGCCACTCTTTTGTATAACGTTTTCATCGCGATTAAATTCCTCTTTCGATACAAGAACACGTAAAGATTTTAAACTACGCGGCACAGCTGAGCACGGCGCAGGAGGGCCAGGAGGCAGAACTGTTAGTTCTGGTGTTTTGATTCGATTATGTCCAGTTATTGTTATTCGGGAATAGCATAATAGGAACTAACGATCTCGCTCATGAAAAGCCTGAGGTGTTGGTTCAGTGATCGACGATTTAGTTTTGTTTATTTCAAAAGAATTTTCGAGCGTTCGTGTTATTTGGTGTTTGTCATGTAATTCCTCCTGTCAAAAGGCACAAATTTTGAAACAGATTGTCTTGGCACAATATTATTCTAACGTTTTCTGTTGGCAACACAAACACTTCAATAGTAGTTTTAAAGATTTATATTTACCTGATGGCGTTCACCTCAATAAATCGGCCAGTATTTTTCATACCAGGCGAAGTTGTCGAGGCGCCATTTTGCAAGCCTTTATGGTTTCAGTAATAATTTTCAATCGTCTTCAAGTGTTTGGCTATAGCGTCAACAGCTAGCGCTCGTGAGGCGATTTTGTTATAGGGAGTTTGGGCTCTCTTTAATAACACTTTAATGTCTACACTTTAAATTTACCAGTGAAGCCTTAAGTTGTTAATAAACCCTTCGGCTACGCATTATAATAATTGTCATGCCAGTGTCGTTTAATATAGCCATTTAGCTTCTTTAAATTTTTGTCAGTGTGTTTTTACCTTTTCGCTCGTCATTACACAATTTTCATCCCGTTGGGTTTTGTTATTTGCAAATTTTGAAAATTTTAGTTGCAAATGTCTGTGTTGAGGTTCGTCCTCAGTGATCAACAGGGGATTATTCGTCCACTGTTGCTTTTGATTAATTTGGCATTTAAAGGGGAGTTTTGCGTCGACTTTATGTCTGACAGACTTTTCCTGCCATAATTTAATTTTATTATTGTTTATTAATTATATTAATTAATTATATTAATTTTATTATTATTTACCATTGGGGATTCGTCCTCTTGTGTTTTATTTTGTGGATTCGTCCATTGTTATTAAGGTTTTATCCTTATAATAATGTGTTGAGGATTCGTCCTCAGTGATCAACAGGGGATTCGTCCACTGTTGTTTTTTATTAATTTGGCATTTAAAGGGGAGTTTTGCGTCGACTTTATGTCTGACAGACTTTTCCTGCCATAATTTAATTTTATTTATAGGTGGCTTTTGTCCACTTATTTATTATTGGGGATTCGTCCTCTTGTATTTTATTTTGTGGATTCGTCCATTGTTATTATTAAGGTTTTACCCTTATAATAATGTGTCGAGGATTCGTCCTCAGTGATCAACAGGCGATTCATTCACTGTTGTTTTTTATTAATTTGGCATTTAAAGGGGAGTTTTGCGTCAACCTTATGTCTGACAGACTTTTCCTGCCATAATTTAGTTTTATTGATATGTAATTTGTGTGGATTCATCCATGGTTATTATTAAAGTTTTATCCTTATAATAATGCGCTGAGCATTAGTCCTCAGTGATCAACAGGGGATTCGTCGACTGTTGCTTTTGATTAATTGGGCATTTAAAGGGGAGTTTTGCATCGACTTTATGTCTGACAGACTTTTCCTGCCATAATTTAAATTTGTTTATAGGTGGCTTAGTCCACTTATTTATTATTGGGGATTCGTCCTCTTGTATTTTATAATATGTGGATTCGTTCATTGTTATTATTAAGGTTTTATTTATTATCATTGTTATTTAGTAAGCTTAAAATTTATTGGTTCAAATTAGAGTGAGGAAAATGATATGCATCGCTTTCTAAATAAGTAGCCTTAGAACTAGATACGCAGTTATCTATATGTGAAGAATTTTTCATAGCTGCCTTTTCGAAACATGATGTGCAGTTTTCTTTAAATTGACAAAAACATTAAGTTCCTTTATGCACAATGTTAACTAGAATCTGGCTTGCTAATCACTTTATATAAGTATTTTGTTATTATATATTATACTATGTTGTTTTGATTATTGTCTACTATAGTATCATTCTTATTGTGGTTTCGGACTGCTATATTTATGAACAATTTGCCCTCCTGGCTTGTTTATATTTAATTACATGATCGCGAGGTTTCACCCTCTTGGCTTGTTATTTAATTTAATTTAATACAGCGCTTATGAGGTTTCTGGCTTGAGTATGTGTCTTTATCAAAAATTAAAAATAAATAAATATAATAATAAATAAATTGTTTGGCATTTGCAGGACTTATCAGTGCTGCAACAACTAATAATAATAATGTTTACTATTTGTGTTGACATGACTTGTTCCTGCCAGTTAATTTATTGATTATCTCAAGTGACTTGCGAATATAGTCTGGGGCGATAAAGATAACATCACGTCAATGAACATGCTCCAGATAATTCAGAATAAGGCAGCCAAGACCATATTGGATTTGCCAATGTATGTTTCGTCCACTTAGTGCACAAGATAAAGAATGAACAAATTGATTATAAATTCAACTTCGTAATTAACAGAGACGTTCAGCAATATAACACTAGAAGGAAAAAAGACTTTCACCTTAAAAGAGTTAGAACTAATTGGGGCAAACAAACTTTTAGCTATCTAGCCATTAATGATTTTAACACTCTGCCGCCTGTCATAAAGGATACTAACTCTTTAAGTGCATTTAAATTACATTTTATGTAATTTTTATTTTTATTTATAGTCAGACTCAGTGTACTTTATATTTATATTTAATAGTCATTTCATGTTGCATTCATATCAATATTGTATTTGTATACTGTATTTTAGACAGGGCCCCATTGAAAAACTCTTCGGAGACATGGGCACCCTGGTTAAATATCATTCAATATCATCTGCACTTTTGTATTCATGTTTATATATCTCGAGCAGTTCCTGTTACAATTATCCAGGCCATGTTTCTGATACAGTACAGTATATTGTTAAAACTGCTGTTAGTTTTTGGCCATGAATACTGTATATATTGACAATATCCTGATTTGACTATTTTATCTTGGATTAGATTCTGCCGTTTTTCTTTTCTTTTACTTTACAGACTTCACTACTTGAAGCCACTCAGAATAAGAGATGTCAACTGTTTTTCGAACATTCATTATGGTCGACGCATGTTGAGCGACGATTTCCCTGATGGTGACAATACTTTAATTTCGTGCAGAATTGAAAAATCAAGAGGTTAAACCATCCTTGTTCTTGAGAGACCGTAGTTGGAGCAACTGAACAATAATTATGCATAGTAACATTGCTATTTAGAATACTAATTTTTATAATACTTTTGGTAATAATTAGTTTTAACTTGTCACCAACTCAGGTTTTCCTGTTGCTGGCTTTTCCCATGGGGTTTTTACCAGCAACAGGTTTTTTCTCCTGGCTAATTGTAATTATAATCAACTAGTACTACATTGCAGACCAAGTAATAAGACTGATTAGCAAGGGCAGCAGTCTTCAATAACCTTGGTACAAAGGATCAATGTGTAATGGAAACCTTACAGCTTGATTTTTTGTTCATCTAACTAGTACTACATCGCAGACTAAGTAACAAGACTGAATAGCAAGGGCAGCAGTCTTTTTCAATATCCTTGGCACAAATTGATCAATATGTAATGAACATTACAGCCTGACTTTTGTTCATCTTTGAATAATGGGATTGTCTAGCAAGGGCAGCAATCTTCCAGATCCTTCTATCTTATCAAGCTAGGGTGATGACATGCTGCAATGTCATTATATAGGTTTAGTATTCTAGAATAAGATTGTTTGGTAAATAGTACGATTTTATTATAATTGTTTCCAAGCAGCGTGTTTGTATTGAAATTCCGTCTTGAAAAGAACTATTACTTTGTGTCATAAAACCAACGGTTTTGTTAGTACAAGCATTGTGGTCCATATTTCAATTTACTGACAATTGGTAATCTCTGTAAATTAGCACAGCAAGTGTAACCACTCGGACGTTTTTGAACAGTTTGTGTCAAGTGTGTGTATTTTTAGTTACAAGTGGAAAATGATTCCACTTTGCATTCTTCCTCGCACTGCATTTCCTGGGGTGGGGTGGCATCATTATTTGCATCATGATGCTTTGGCGTTTTATGGCCCTCACCTTTACTGGGCTCAATCATTTTGTAAATTATAAAAAATAATTAAATTATTTAATTATTAATTTTGAATAAAATCGGCTTTGGTCCTACAGGACCATAGCCAATTTACATGGTGGAAGACATAAATGTATTTAATTAAAGTTTTATATGTGATAGAAAATCATCCTAATTTACATAAACTTTATCTTTGATTTTCTCGGCTTAGACAACATTGATTTTCAAAATTACTACGCCAATGAACTTATCAAATGAGTCGTTTTTGAAGCCGTTTAATAAACTCGCAGCACGTGTTTTATCAGATCTAAAACAATCAGGCTACACCCTCGTGTTTTAAATCTGTTAGAACACTGTCTGCTGCTCGTTTATTAAGTAGTAGTTAAAACATCAGCCGCGAATATTATTTTTAACGAACTTGTAAAATGAATAGAATATATGATGCATATACTTTGTTTGGAAGTTGTAGAAACGGTACAAACAAATTATTTTAACTCCGAAAAAGCTCAATTTGAGCAAGTTAACTTTGATAAAACATTGATGTTTCATTAATCAATGTTTTATCAGTAGTATAGAGAGTGGGGGTGCGAGCTCAATCGACTTCAAACACGCGCGTGAGTGCCGAAACAGCACCAAATTTATACCAAGTCGCGACTCGGTATAAATTTGGCGCTGTCTCGACAACCTCACGCGTGCTTGGCGTCGAATAAGCTCGCACCCCCACTCTCTATACTACTACAGTGGTCATTAATTGGGCTAGACACCCATCAAATATGTACCAAGTAACTTTTCGGCGTAAATTTGACATTGTTTCAGCACTCTCACACACATCAAATAATCTTGCAGACCCACTCTCTATACTAACTCACATTGTGTCTGAAAGAAAATCCTCACAAGAAATCAAGACACATTTCTGACCACCACTCGCTGATCGCTTTTCTCATGGGTACCACCCCACCGATTATTGAGAGTCCTAGTGAGAGACAGAAACTCACATTGTGTCTGAAAGAAAATCCTCACAAGAAATCAAGACACATTTCTGACCACCACTCGCTGATCGCTTTTCTCATGGGTACCACCCCACCGATTATTGAGAGTCACAGTCTCGCAAATTTGTGTCAAACTGCATTTAGGAAAATAGTCGTTTCAACGCTTTCACAAATTTGTGTCAAACTGCATTTAGGAAAATAGTCGTTTCAACGCTTTCACAAATTTGTCAAATCATATTTAAGAAAAATGGTCGTCTCAACGCTTTTACAAATTTGTCAAATCATATTTAAGAAAAATGGTCGTTTCACAGTCTCGCAAATTTGTGTCAAACTACATTTAGGAAAATAGTAGTCTACCATTGCTTCAATTCGCGCGCGAAAAAAAAGTCACTAGATTGTGAGTCTAGTGACATGTTAAATAGAATTTCGCGTTCGTGGGGAGGCGACCCACTAAACCATGAGGCTGTGTGGGAGTCACGTCGTCGTGATGTTTTTAAGATGTGTCAGTGGGTGTGTCTCTCACTACAATGTTTTTGTGACCATACGCGTAGGAGTCAACGCCATTTTCTAAAAGGTATCGTTTGTCGTCAAAGCAGGATAACGACACTTTGTTAATTTCGTAACTACCGAGCTGATGCTTGACACTTCAAATGGTCTTCATCGTGTGCCGCACTTGTTTCTGCTCAAGTAGCACACTTCTATAATCTTCGTGTTTGATTACCTTTTTAATTATGTTCTTTCTAATACCTTTAGCAGTTTTCCCACCACCTCCATCCTCTTTCAGATAACTGTACATCTTACTACGCAACCCGACAAACTCGACAATTGGTGTTCCAGCGCACTCGTCTTTCATCTTGCCAATAACTTTCTTGTTCTCTTTGAAAGCGAATGGGTTGTCTGCAGGGTAATCGCTATTGTCAAACTTTTCGCGCTCCTCCATGAAGTCAGAATAGACGTCATCAGTTTCGATTGTGTACAACAGGCTGTCAGTGTCGGTGAAGTGTAATCTACAGGTTTCGCTAGAGTACTTTTTCATGATGTAGTTGTAGTGGAAGTCGTACATCAGAGTTTTGCTCAAGTCTAGTATACACATACCCACGTACGCAGGTCGATTTAATGTCAGCGTTTCTTTAACTTTATGGACAGCGACTAAGTTCTCGCTAAATATTTTGCAAGACACGAACGTTGGCTTCGAGACAAGCTTTTTTAATTTCTTCGCAGTGGTCACTAATCTTACGTCCACACGCTTCCTCAAGTTTTCCATTGTTTTCCCAAACACGCTGTTGTTCATCAACTTGAAAACGTCCTTCTCGAAAGCGTTCTTAGCCGCAGTTCTTTTGACTGTATTAAAGTCGATGTACTTACCCAACCACTTGGACTGATCAAATTGTAGGACCCTGTGGACCTTTTTGATTTTCAACCCAAGGTCCATGTACAACTGCAGGTTTCTATAATGACACACATACTTTTCTTTGCCCATCAAGTTAGTCACCACGTTAAACTTGTTTTTGATTTTCGTGCAGTACTCCGACAGCATGTCGACAGTTATTTCCATCTTCTCAGGAGCGAGTGGGTAATCGTTGTGTAGGTCATGCAAATTGTCTGGGTACTCTAAGTCAACTTCAAGCAGTAAGCCTTTTTTACTGTTGTTGTGATAGCAACGCAAGTTCACCTTTTTTATTTCTTTCTTAGTCAACCATTTAAAACCACCCGTGGGGAGACTATGACTCATAGCCCATCCATACAAGTTGTTGGCGTCAAGGTACATCAGGTACTTCGACTCTTGCGTTTTGTCATACCCTTCCATGTATTTATTGTTTGCCGCACCGTGTCTGTTGCATATGTAGCTCACACCACCACGCATTCCCAACTCCACAAACTGAAACATGTCAATGTCGGACAACAATTCGAGTTCCACGCCAGTCATCTTCAACATCGCGTCCCAAGCCAACCCGGGCGATGTAAAATAATGACACGGGTCTAATTTATACTCGCGATACGTCTTTCTAAAGTTTTCAAAAACGTCAGCAAGCAAGAGCACATCGCTTTTTAAATACAGGTCGTGATACTCACCCATATTTTCGACATTAAAGTTGTCCCACACATCATGAGCGCGCTCAAACATTTCTTCCGTAATGTGTTCGTCGTTCAGAATGCTGTAGAAATCTTTTTTAGACGGTAGCCCACACTCGTTGAATTTTCTAAAAGAATCCATGTAGTCATAAGGATAGACTCCTTTTCTTGTCATGAGTGCCAACCCTGTTTCGTGAAACACTTCTGACGTGAATTTGAAAGCGTCTCCTGGTAGGTTCTTCACCAAGTTGTCTAGACTCGAACCCATGAATTGAAAGCTGTCCAAGAACACTAAGTTTTTTCCGAGCATGAAAGCCATGCATGTACTTTTCCATGTTGTTCGGTATCACATTTATGTCTTGACCAAACTTACCAATCTCCTGCATGATGAAATGACTATCGTAACCGCGTAAGTTATGAAAGATCACAGGAATTTTGTCAGTCAGTCTAAAGTTCACATTACACTGACGGTGTGCAGACCCTCTGTACTTACCTGAGACATGACAGTGGTCTCTCACTCTAACACCGGCGTCGATGTACTCAACACTACAAATATGACAACTTTCAGCCTCGTCAAAGTCCTTCTTATCGTCATCAGTCAATATCATTTCTTTGTTAAAATGACTCTCAGATGTTTCTTTGCAATATTCGACAATTTCTAGCATCTCCCCAATGAACTTGTTGGCTTACTATACTCGTTGTCGTAGCAACAAACCAGTTTATACCCATAACCACAGTCAACGTGTCTCTGATAAGCGTTCGTGTAGCTACACTCACTTGGTGGTGGTGGTGTGCGCACCTTCTGTGTGATAGCCTCGAAGTCCGCGTACACCACAAACGGTACGTTTAGTTGTCTACTGTAATTCTCGTATTTCGCTTTCGTACCTTTTTGCGGCATTTTGACAGCTTGCTTCCCATTGATGACCAAACACACTTCCACGTGGCGTCCAAGAACGTCCGCACGACTAAAACACTGCAGACAATATCTACAAAAGTGTTTTCTCTCCTTGTGCTCTGTCTGACGATACATGAATTTGTTGAAATCACGAATATACACATAGTGCTTGTTGCCCTTGCCATTAGTTATCAACAACAAGTCCATGTGGTCAGGGTGCACCTCCTTAGAAACGTACACAGGGAATGGCTGCTTATTTTCGTACCCAAAGACATTGATGCTAATATCGTTAGCCTTTTCAATCTTGTTGTAGTCTTTGAGCGTGACTGGGAAGTCAATTCCATCGTAATTCAGCTCGCTGGTGTGGCTGGCGTACCCCGACGTTCTGTCAGAGTTTTTTCCAACAGGGAATTTATGTGCTAGGTGACACCATCTAAAACACTCGTTGTCGTCCTCGTTATTCACGTTTATCAAACCCTTCATACTGTTGCGCAGCTCCTTTGGCAACGCAATGTAACTACTCCCATTCAAAGGTCTGTAGATAGCGACGTTGACGTAGTGCGCGTCCACCTTGTCGATAGTCCATCCAGACCCCTCAGACAACCACCCAGCTATCCGCGTCAAAATCTGCTCCGACCCATGGTTGGCGACACCCTCGATATCGTGCTCGTTAATGACGACGAATGTTTTGCTGTTAAAGTAGGCAGTTTTGTATGTGGTCTTGTCACGCTCTAGGACTTTCTCGAAAGTGATCTTAACTGTCTCTACCACTTTCATCCCATTGGTCTCACCTAGTTCACGTCTCAAGAGGTTAGTGACGGCGCCTCTAGTCACGTTTAGTTGGTTGATATCTCTGGTGTCAATTACTTCGACTCCATAAGACCTTGTGAATCCTCTCAGTGCTCGATCCAACAGATACGTCGACGGCGCGTCACTATGGTCTCTAAAAAAGCCGTGAGCGTTGTCTGCTCTATCTGTTAGTAGGTTCACAACGGCTGCATTTGTGTAGCTATAGAGCGAGTCGCGTCAGTTCTAACAAGTTTCTTGTACGCCCGCTCACCAACCTCGACTCGTCTTTTTGTCAGTGGGTTTTTCACAGTCCGACTCATTGGCTTATACTTATACTACGCTTGTTTATGAACGTAACCCCATTCGATGTCGCCACACTTTGGACATGCGTACCCACCGCACTCGGTTGTGTTTTTCACAACGTCGCAATCCGAGCAGTGGTAAAGCCCAAAGATACCTCCACACTCAATTCGTGTTTCATTCGCAATCTCATCAATTGTGTAACCGTAACTCATCTGCTTCATAAGTTTGTCCATCGCTCTTATACTACGTCAGTATTCCACTACCCAAACCTAACGCGCCAACAAACAACAATTGGTATTCCTTCATTTCCGCACTCGGTTGGTAGTAGTCCGCAATCCTCGGGCTCTCAGTGAACACTCGTCCGCTGTACTGTATGGTCATTACGCTTCTAAGTTCTTCCAACGCGTGGTTTGTGTCATTGATGTCAGCGTTAGCGTCAGAGAGCATTTGTCGTAAACGTTGAATCTGATCTTTTTTAGCGACTTCGTTTTCATACCACGCTTCTTTCGATTTCGCCAATTGCTCCAACGCGTGGTTGTATCTCTTCATCTCAGCTTCATAGCCCGTGTGGTTAAACTTCGAAAATATAAAACCAGCGCCTGCAAAAGCCACTGCATTAAAAATCCCTCCAGCCACGACGCTCGCCATTAACTTACATTGATTTGAATGGATCTGTCGGTATCCACTTTTTCGATTGCATCCATTTTACTAACAACGTTCCTGCACCAACAGCTGCAGCGAGCTTCACTGTGCCTTTCACAGTCTCTGGTGTTCCCAGTGGCTCTCCCAAAGCTTTTTTCGAAATCATACTCACCACCACAGCACCAGTCGTGACAAGAAGCGCGTCATCGATCGCAGTCATATATACATTGTCGTGTGTTTTGTTCAAGAATCAAATGTGTCGAGTGTTGGACGACGACAAGTTTTATGACTTTCTGACGCGGGTGCTGCTGCAGTGCTCGCGGGTGTTTCTTTTTTACTGCTAATTGTGTACCATAGTGAAGCAGCAGCAATGATAACACCAAATGTCCCAACAATATAACCATAGCTCCACTCGCTACCCTGTTCTTCGTTGACTATCATTTCACGCATTTTCTTTTCTTTCGCAGCTTTCGATATCTCAGCCAACTTTTTACCAGCGGCAACACGCTTTGGGTCCTTCACCTTAACACTCTTCACCTCGGCTGTGACCTTAGCGTCAACGGTCTGTGAGTCTTCAGCCATCTAATACACTATCACGTGTTATCTTACTCACAGTTGATCTCACAGGTGTCTCACAGTTCTCCAAACTAAGCGCACCCAAATTTTTCTCTGAGAGAGTATAGTATGTCATGACACTCGGAGTCGAGACTTACGTGATTCCCCGACACGCTTGCAGACCAGCGATCAGAGATATCCTACCTGCGATGCGAGGCACGAACGTCCTCAGCGTGTCCGCCACGATTCCGCAAGACATGTCTGGGCCTGACGTTCTAGAGCAATACTCATCAGTCTTCAAGTTAAGAATCTCTTGCGCTCCAGAGTCACCTCAAACACACGAGACGCTTAACACCACCATCGAGCTTCATAACGCTTTGGTCCTTCACGACGAGCGTCTTGCCAGTAGTCTGATTCGTATTCTTCTTAACATAGCTCCAATTGAGAACTACCTCGCGTGCCGACACGTCGAGCGCGCCATCAATGACTACTTCCGTGACGTCGTGTCCAGATCGTCTGCTATGTGTCTCGGGAGATACATCGAGGTGCTCTTCGCGAGCCTTATGTGGAGACCTGACACCCTCAAGCTACAGGCGTGGCTAAAAGTCGCTGCAGAGTGTCACAACGTCGGTATTTGTCTACCATGCCACGACATACTCAATGCAGACGACTACACAGTTCACGCTAACTCGTGGGACCACGCTTGGGCCATAGGAGACTCACCAGTCTATGAGTGCTATCCATGTGGTGTGGCTAGCGACGACTCAGGGTTCCGCTCAACACATGAGAAATTGAGTTCCCATCTCGAAAACCTTGATTTTCGTCAACAAATCGATAGTTGGGAAAGATAGTCAAAAAAAAAAAAAATTCTCTGGAGGTATAGTAACCATGACAGAGAAAGTTGGGAGAGATAGTCAAAAAAAATATTTCTCTGGAGGTATAGTAACCATGACAGAGAAAGTTGGTAAACTAGAAATTGTGATTGGTCCCATGTTCGCAGGAAAAACGACGGAGACTCTTCGTAGGTTAGTCGCGTTAAGTAAATCGGGGCTCAAAGTCCTTTACATAAACAACGCGGGTGACACTAGACGAACTGACCACACGTTCTCCACGCATCGCCAGACCATTGTCGTCGGGTCAGACAGTTTACCTGCAAAGTTAATCACCAACCTTCCAAGTCGCGATGAATTGACTGACATCGATGTCATTGGTATTGATGAAGGTCATTGGTACTCTAATCTACTCCCAGTTGTTCGCGACTACATTAAAGCTGGCACTCACGTCATTATTTGTGGTCTCATAGCAACGGAGCACTTAAAAAGAATTGGTGAGCTCGACACACTGTTCTCAGTAGCAGACGACATCACATTTCTAAAAGCGTATTGCGTCGTTTGTCGTGACACTCACGGAACAACTGTTGAAGCGCCATTCAGTTGGAGACACAATCCAGGACCATCGTTTGTTGGTGGCGCTGAGCAATACCGCGCGGTGTGCAGACGTCACCATCCTTCGACAAAAAACTAAGGACGCTCTCATTTTTTAAATTTAGACACTGGACACATGAAGCGCCCAATGTCATTGAGACAACATTTTCACACGCGTAGACATTGAAGTCAGTAATGTCTCACACACAAAATTAGTCGCGCACCACACAGTGATGTCTCTCGTGGTTACTTAACGCCGCTTTATTTTTAAATTTACGAACACACTGGGAACATTGAAACCCAACGTCAAAGAAATATTTTATTATCGCGGTAATAGCGTCGTCGTATGAGTCACACAACAACGTTAGATATCCAGCAGATTTATACCTGAGCAACAGAGAGTCTTGCTCTTTGGATGTCTTACCTGTGCCACCTGGGTTCTTGAACTCAATCACGAGTCCGGTGTGCTGTCGGTTTGCATTGGCAATAATTAAATCAGGCGTTCCACGTTGGTAACCTTTTTTCCACGAATTTATTCTTTTACTCGAAGTGTCTTGATTTTCACCGCAAGCAGCTATCAAAATATTTTCTGGATAGTGTTTTCTAAGAAAACCAACGACTTTCGTGTGAAGATCGAACTCGGTGATCATTTTAAACTGGTTGTGTTTGAGACCAACGTCAGCTGCACCCTTTCTAACGCTTGGCAAGACTTCTGAGTGCACCCACCTTCCAAACTGTTTCGCGCGTTCCATTTTACTTGAGAACGCCAATGAGTAGACCCCAAGTTCGTTGATAAATAGAGCCTGTGGGCTTGACCTCAACATAGGTGTCAAATCACCACCTTTTATTTTGCAGTTAGATTCAACGTGGTCACGTACTGCATCTTTTGGTCGAGCGTAACCTATAGCGCTTGCGACGTCTTTCGCTTTGAACCACACATCACCGTTGCTCATAACCGTTGTGATTTGATGACTGTCAAAGTTGAGTAGTTGAAGTGTGGTCATTATTACACTCCCCCCACAAAAAAAAAACAACTACACAGTGGTGTGGCGCGCTTCTCCGTCGTTAGGGCCTCTATAGATTTGGTTTGTTGTGTACCAACGCATCCGATGTGTTTTAACACTCGGTTTACTACGTCGTCGCCGTCTGAAAAATTTTCTCACACTACGAGCCAGCTCTCTAAATCTTCGAAGCTGAGACATTATAACATAAGGTGTGTCATCAGTGTGCGTGTTTCTTATGGTATTGATGGTGTTATTATATCGTCTGGCTCTTCCGGAGGTAATAAAATAGGTTCACCATAAGTTTTTCTCGACCTCAGACCAATTTCGGCATGGAGCTCAAGGCTCACATCACCACGACCAAACGACCCACCAGCTTTGAACATGTGATCAGTCGTCTTATTTATCTTATACACTTCACGTTCTTTTGAAATACATGCTCCCATTTACTTTACACCATATTCCTTCATCGTTTTTCCACCCATGATTATGATGTCTCGGTTTGTCATGTAACCACTTACGATTTTCACGCCGTAGAATTCTATCAACGATGGGTACGCATAAGGTGCGAGTGGTATTCTCGGTCGGTGTATTCCAAAAATTGTTCCGTAGGGCGTGCCTATCTTTTTCATGTTCGCTGTGAAGTCTGAATCGGTTGACTTGACGTTGTTGACTCTGACATGTGAATTGTTCATTTGCCAGTGTATTGATATCATATGCATTTTACTTATGTCAATGCTACTCGGAATAGTGCACACGCTCTCCATCGCTGGGATGCTACCACCATACGCGAGTCCATTGGTCATACCAGTCTTGTACCCTATGAACTTGTCCCATTGACCATCGTCGTTTGATATAATTGTCTCCCAATTTGATCCAGCGGTTCTCATGGGTAGTCGCACTACAACAAAAATGGAGAGATCACACCATTGCATACTCGGACAATTAAAGTGAAGACCTGACTCAAGTGGAAATGGTGTTAACTCAGAGGACAGAAAACTGCGACCTTGGCTGCTAGTGCCAATAGTAGGACCGTAGGTTGGGTTGTTTTGTACTAATTTACTTGTCGCGTCACCAATGGCTTTCACTTTGGTGGTGTTATTATGGAAGTCTACGTTTTTCGTGGCGTGTGTGTTGGTGTTGAAGTCGAGCACGACGTTGTGGTGTCGCACTTTGAAGTAAAGCGGTAAATACAATTGCTCTAAGACTTTTTTATTGATGGCGTCAAGGTCGTCGACTGGGTCTGCCACGTTTTTTATCGCTGAGCCTTGCATGTCGATGGGTCCAGACATTCTCCCACCGGTCGCACTTAATTTGGGATCTTCGTCCAGATGCCTTTTCGTTCTCTTTAGTATTTTGTCGTGGGGGTCGTCAGACTCGTACCCGTAGTTTAGACTCATCACTATTACTTCAAGGTGTATTTACTTACTAGATAGCCAGAGACTGCTGAGAACCCTAACACTATCGCTAGTGTTGTCGTGTCTGACTTACTTGTGGTGGTAGTCTGCGCCTTCTGATTGGTGGTGACAACTGTTTTCTTCACAGGTGGCACTCCCAAGTGAGTCACCACATTTTCATGGTGGACTTTTTTAGCCACAGTCTTTGGTGTCATCGCATTCAAGCGAGTGTTCACTCCAAATCTCATGGACTCTGTGGCAATCTTTAGTAAGTTGTTGTACCCAGCGATTTTACTCTTGAGGATCACCACGTTGCTTGGCATTAACCACGTAGACGGCGACACTGCGAGATTTTGCACAACGTTGGTGTCTCTAATCGATTTGTTCATGTTGAGAATCCATGTCGACACGTCGTAGTTGATAACACTGTCAGCAAACAACTTGCGGAATTCTTGTTGGGTCTCTAGACTTCCTGCAGAACCACCAACGACTGACACACGCGTTCTCGCTTGCGCACCAAGTGCGGAGTACACGAAGGCTTCTATGCTTTGGTTTAGATATTGCAACCCAATGTTGGTGAAGCCGTCTGACAATCGCGCGACGTATCGTTTATAATCGTTATGGGTGTCGTTGAGTGTGTAGACTCTGGACTCGCCTAGAGTGCCATCGCTCAAGATTTTATTCTGGTAGTAATGTTTTCTGGGAATCTTGGAAATCTTACCATACAATTCGGAAGCGCTGAATTCTCTACTTATTGATTTCATGGTCTCACCACCTTCCATTCTTCTGAGAAGTCTTCTAGTGGTGAAGTACAAATGAAATCTCATCACACTTGTAACCACGGGGTGAACTTCTTGTGACACTGATAGATGTTGCAGTGAGACTCCACAACAGAAACTCGCACAATACGTCGCAAACACAACACGATAGTAAGATTCGTTGTCGTCCCACTTTGACACAGTCTTTGACGTGGTGATTTGTAAGGTTGGTAGTTTCGACATGAAGTAGTTATTTTGGTTAACAAAAACTTTGAAGTTATTCACTGGATAATTTAACACGTTTTCTGTTGGGTAGCCGTCCCAAAGTCCCCAGTGGTTCTTGTGACCTTTTGGCAGTGGTTGGATAGTCCCACCGCCTTGCCATATTATTGGGAACTTGCTATTGTGTAACCACTTCCACATGTTTTTATTATTTTTGAAGGTTGCGCTGGTTATGTCTGTGCTGAGGATGTCGCTGTTTTTGAAGTATACGTCAACACCTAGGATTTTACCGTCTTGCGAAATATTTGGATCGAACTCAAACTTGCTTAGAGTAGCGTGGGGGTACTTTTTGATGAGGTCCGCCTTTGCGTCGTGTGTAGCCTTCGACGTGTTCGCCATCGCACGCTCGTAATGCTTTCCATAGTAGTCGTGAAGGGCTTTCTGCATATATATAATGTACCGTATGTTATACACAATGCGAAAGTTGACGGTATTCATTGAAGACGCAGAAAAAGTTGTGTCCTTTGACAACGCAATAATGGTCACGCACGACAACCCATGCATTATGGTTAAGACAGCCACTGTGTTTTGGGACTACGACAACGTATTGGCAAACACAATCGACTTTTCCCTCGGTAGTCTCTTGCGGTTCTCAGTGCCTCAGGGACATTATAACTTCAACGCGTTGGTTGAGTACATGAAACTCCAGGTCTCTGACATAAGACCAAGCATGCCAAGTCTCGAAATAGAGAGAATCCCATCTGGAGGATGTAGAGTAAAAACTGTGGCCCCGTTTAGATTGCTGGGGGTTGGGCCCCTCCTTGGCTTTGCAGAAAATACGTTAGTCCAAGGGAAGGAGTGGCACGTCAGCCCAAACAAGGTTAATATGTACAAAGGTCTGAAGTATATCGAAGTTTCATGTGACATTGTTGACCCTGAAAGCAACGTAGGTACTGATGGGAAGCGTAGCGACGTGATCACAACGTTGCCAATACCCACTGAACAGTCTTTGAAAGGGTCAGTACAACGTCACGTGCAGGACATCGAATCTAAGGTGAGTATTAAAAAAGGTGTTTACTCGAGTATGACATTTCGTGTCCGACCAAATAACGACGATCTTAAAATTGGCGCGGTGCTACTGGAACTGTATGTAGTGTGAATTATATGGAACTTGGTGTGGAGACAGAACAAGGGTTGCGAGACATTTACTACAATCCCAAGACAGGATTCGGTGGTGTGGAGAAATTGTACCAACGCGCATTGGGAGACGGATTGAAAGTAACTAGAAAAACAGTGAAAGAGTGGTTGACAGCGCAGGACACTTACACTATTATAGGTACAAACCCATTGTGAGAAAACATAAGTTCCGTGCGACCTTTGTTGATTACCTTGGTGAAGAGCTCCAAATGGACTTAGTAGACATGAGTAAGTACTCAAAACAGAACAAAGGGTATTATTGGATACTAACAGGTATTGAAATATTGAGTAGATACGCTTTTGGCATTGCGGTTTACAGAAAAGACACTGCTAACATGACTAAGGCTGTTGGAAAATTGTTGAATGATTTTAAAGATCGGTTTGGAGCCACGCCTATAAGCTAGCACAATTTGATGACGGACTCGAATTCTACAACGTTGGGGTGAAAAGTTTGTTGAAAGAACACGACGTTAAATATTTCAGCACTAAGAGTGACAAGAAGGCTGCTGTTGTCGAACGTTTTAATAAAAGTCTCAAGAGTATTATGTGGAAGTAATTTTACACCCGTGGGACATACAAGTGGATTGACGCTTTGGATAAATTTGTGGACAATTACAATAGCAATGTGAATCGAAACATTTTGATGAAACCAAAGGATGTCAATGAGTCGAACGAAGGTGAGGTGTGGACCACTTTGTTTGGTCACCAATTTGCAGACAACCCATTGCCGAAGTTTAAAGTTGGTGAGTCAGTGAGAATTAGTAAATACAAGAGCGTGTTCACAAAAGGCTATGAAGCCAACTTCATTGAAGAGCTGTTTAAAGTGGTGAAAGTTATTCGCGGTGATCCGAATGTGTATGAAATTGAGGACATAAGTGGTGAACAGATTATTGGGAAATTTTATGAACAGGAATTATCGCTGGTCAACAAGAAACTTGACGACGTGTACAGAGTTGAAAAAGTGTTGAAAAGAAAGAAAGTCAGAGGAAAGAAGATGGCGTTGGTCAAATGGTTAGGTTACGAGAGCAAACATAATTCGTGGATACCAGAAAGCGATATTCAAAATGTGAGCTAATATAATATGGCTGAAGGTGGGGAAGGTTTCGACGACCTCGAGATGGAGAACTTCGACAGACTTGATAGGTACACTGATGATCAAATAAATGACGAACTCAAAAAACTCACTCAAGATTACAATTTTATCAACGACACATACGTTGACGGTGACACACCAGACATTGAGCGCGTTAAGGTTGAGAAATTGTATGATAGAATGAATAGATTGCAGAGCGAGCAGGAGAGAAGGTTTCGAGAAGCGGAGACGTCGTTTATTGACACTGACGATGGTAAAACAGTGACAATAAGAAGAACCAACACAGAAGTCCCAACGCTTGATGTCGACGATTTGCCATCGAATCCTGAGAACCAAGTTTTGATAAGCTTAGAAAAGTTCATTAGTAACGAGACTGGGGCGCGATTCAAGTTTGACATTCGTGACGACGACGTGTCAGCGCTGCGACTCAGAACGTCAATAAGTAAGAATAACATGAATATGTTATTCAAACCCATGCTCGATAATAACGAACTTGGTAAAGAGCAAATAGTTCTCAAACGTGGGAAGGGTGGTGTTCTGCAGTACAACGAGGCTAAGGTTGCGCAACGTGCAGTTGACCAATTTAAAGACTTTTTGTATGAAATCATAGCCAGCTCTAAAAAGCGTGAGGAAACTGCGAGGAGTCAACCATTGTTGGACACCACACGCGCGGAATATGTCGACAAATCTAGACTAACACCAAACGAGAATCGCGAATTGAGTGGCGCGCTCAATCCAAGTGAGAATGTGTTGCGTGAGTCAAGAATAGGTGACACTGGTGCGTTGCAAATACAAGCAGACCATCTTCAAGAAGCGATAGAACACACAAACAAAGAAATAGCAGAGCGTGAGGGGGGAGGTGGAGAGCACACTGATCCACATGAAAGAGTGATTGGACTTAGACAAACTAGAGGCAGACAGCGTGAGTTTGATGAGCTTGTTGGTTTACGTGAAAGAGTGAGTGAACTTGGACAAGCCAAAGAAGAAGTCTTAGAGCAGCGAGAAATAGAAGAGGTTAGAGAGCAGCAAGAAGTCGATATTGACAGATTGCAGAAATTCAAGAAGTGGGCTAAAGAAAATATGGTTGGGTTGAGCGCTGTAGCAATTTCAGTGGCTGGAATTATAACAACAATTATTATCGCTGGAAGATCTGCTGTTATGAAAGGCGCTATAGCCACGAGGTCATTTGCACAGGCTGTTAAGAACGCGATAACGAAGATGGGTCCGTGGGCTGTTGGGTTGGCTAACTTAATTTACAACGCGTTGACGTTGGGCGCAAAGGGTCTCGCTTGGTTGGCTCAGAATCTGTGGGTACTCGCGGTGGTGCTTGCGTGGTTTGCTTATGATTATTACAAGCTAAAACGGTAGTGACAAAACATATGTAAAGTATATGAACGTCACGTCAGCAGAATTGAGCCCTGGGTTTAGACGAGCGACCATGGGTGTCATAAGAGGGACGAGAACGCAGCATGTGATCACGTTGAACCCTAATAAGGTCAGTCCTGGTGAGGAGCTCTACGTCGATGTGCCGAAGCTTAAGGTTAGTAGTTGCTTGGTGCCTGGATCGTTGGGCTTAGTGTTTGACTTTAAGAATGCAAATGACAAAAGTTGGTTCTTGAACAATGTCAGCAAATTACTTTGTGAGAAACTTGTTGTAAGACTAGCTGGAGAAACTGTGTATGACAACACTGGGGAAAATTACACTGGTGTTTATCGCGACCTTTGGGAGAGCGCCACTGCACGAGACCAAATGATTGACTATGGCGTTGGCTCTGAGAACTTGAGAAAGTTAATTTCTAAGGATGACAGTGGCGCGACAAGTGGGAACGTCGCTAAAGTTAGTGACGCGTTGATGTTTAATGTGATTGGAACAAAGCAGCGGATAAAACTTGGCAAAATCATGGACGACCACGGGTTGTACGCTCCTTTCAGCATGAACAACAATTTGCAGTACGTGATCACACTTCCGAAGGCCGCAGACATCATGGTGGCGCAATCCAACGAAAGTGTGGGTGGGTATACCCTGGAGAACCTCGAGCTTGAGTATGAAACAATTGATAACCAGGAGCTCTCTGACGAAATAACGTCGTTGTACGCAAGTGGTAGGAGTTTGTCATACGAGCACGTCACGTTGATGAAAACTACTGAATGGGACAAAGGCACGACCATTGTGAACGAGAACATCAACCTACCAAGAAAAAGCATGAAGGCAATTGTGTTGCTATTCACGAATAAGGTGCGAACAGACAGTGAGGAGTTTCTTTACCCAAATATCGAGAGTGTTAGAGTCACAATTGAAGGTGTGCCAAATAGTGTGTACTCACAAGGCATTCCGAAATCGAAGTTCTACGCAGAAGCGAAACGACTGTTTGGGTTGGGTGAAGAACACGCTCAGTTCATGACCATACAGAAGTTCTACCAAAGCGGTTTTGCGTTAGTCATTGACTTGAGGAGCGTTCAAGATAATTACAACGTGGCCACTGGCAAGAAAATCGTAAACACACAATCTGGCGTGCTTCTTGAGATCACTAAAAAAGCGACGACTGCAAATGTTATGTGTAGGGTGTTTGTGATGAGTGACGGATTAGTCAACTTCATGAACAACGGGTTGCAATCAATCCAGTACTAAATCAAACGCAATTTAATGGAGACTCCGTTTAATGCGTTAATTGTTGGGATGACAGCTTGTGGTAAGACACACTACCTACTCAACACGTTGGAATCTGAGTATCGTGGTAAGTTTGACTACATTGTGTTGATTTGTCCTACTTTCGAGTGGAACAAAGCGTATCAAGATTGGAAATATGTACGTGACCCTGACGTGCTAGCGATAGACTGCGCGCAAGACAATGTCGACGCTGTTCTCAAGTGTGTAACAAACATTTTTAAAGGCACTAACACTCTGATTGTGTTGGACGACTGTGCAAGTGGGCAGGACGTCAAGAATAGGACTAGCCAATTAGTCAACTTGGCTTTTAGTGCACGACATTTTATGTTGAGCGTTATTGTCATCACACAACAACTGACGTCGATCGCAAAACCGTATAGAGAAAACATTAGTAAGCTCATTTGCTTTTACTGTCCGAGCAGGAGTGACATGAAGGTTGTTATTGACGACTACCTTGGACACATTAGCAAAGAAGAGGTGTCGGTGATTTTGACCGCGTTAAAAAATCACAAGTACGCTAGACTCGAAATCTCACTGCGCTATCCATACAGTTACGAAGTTGTTGTTCCGCAATAAAATATGGGTATAAGTAATAACGCGATGGTGAAACGCAAAAGTGGAGAAAACCCCACGATTGAGGAATTAGTTGAGGAAACCGCCGACACTCCGACTGTGGAAGACGACATTGACGTTAAGAGAGCTGAACTAATAAGACTGTCTGGCGATGGTGTGGTAAGTCAGTCTGAGGAAAAAAGCGTCTGCAAAGGTTGTCGACAAGATATGGCGCCAATACGAGTTGAAGAGAATGGAAATTGCGAACGCTTTTCTCACCGACTTGTTAATCAGCAAATTCGCTAGCTTACTAGATGGGCTGAACGCTATAGAGAACCCTGACGAACTAAATGACGAGTTGCAAAAAGACCCGTTACTAAAGAAAGACGTCGAAAGCATTGTCGCGGTCGTGACACCGTACGTGCCTTTCTTGGGTTTGTTGTCGGGAGGAATCACAACGTCGAAATACGTGTACGATCACCATTTTAGAAGTGAGACGACAAACGCTGAGAGTAGTGAACAAACGGACTAATCAATTATTAACAGGTGGCAATAATCTAATTTACATAACGGGTGGCAATTTTATCACGCGTGAGACACTTTTACGATACATAAATTTGTAAAAGCGTTGAGACGACCATTTTTCTTAAATATGATTTGACAAATTTGTGAAAGCGTTGAAACGACTATTTTCCTAAATGCAGTTTGACACAAATTTGTGAAAGCGTTGAAACGACTATTTTCCTAAATGCAGTTTGACACAAATTTGCGAGACTGTGACTCTCAATAATCGGTGGGGTGGTAGTGGTGGTCAGAAATGTGTCTTGATTTCTTGTGAGGATTTTCTTTCAGACACAATGTGAGTTTCTGTCTCTCACTAGGACTCTCAATAATCGGTGGGGTGGTACCCATGAGAAAAGCGATCAGCGAGTGGTGGTCAGAAATGTGTCTTGATTTCTTGTGAGGATTTTCTTTCAGACACAATGTGAGTTAGTATAGAGAGTGGGTCTGCAAGATTATTTGATGTGTGTGAGAGTGCTGAAACAATGTCAAATTTACGCCGAAAAGTTACTTGGTACATATTTGATGGGTGTCTAGCCCAATTAATGACCACTGTAGTAGTATAGAGAGTGGGGGTGCGAGCTTATTCGACGCCAAGCACGCGTGAGGGTGTCGAGACAGCGCCAAATTTATACCGAGTCGCGACTTGGTATAAATTTGGTGCTGTTTCGGCACTCACGCGCGTGTTTGAAGTCGATTGAGCTCGCACCCCCACTCTCTATACTACTTTTATCCTAGGTTGTAAAATCATTAATAATTCATGAAGAAAATTCAAAAGAAATTAATATTTAATCAGCATCTTTAACACAGGATATAAAAACATTGATTAACTCTTTCCTGTCCGGGGTCATAGAAGACCCCGAAGTCGTCAATCGAAAAACACGGCACACAGTAACGCAATATTAAAAATTGAAATTCGGCAAGCGCCAGACGAGATCCACTCACACGCCAAATTTGATTTGATTTCATAAACTCTGCGATTGGTGGCATTTTGAATTTTCATGATGCTACGCGGGCGTGCAAGATGGTCTTTTCTAGAAAAATGGAAGTTTTTCAACCTGATTTATGATAATTAATGCTAATTGATATTAACATGATGTGTCTTGTTCGGAAAATTCAAAAGCATTGGTAACAGCCGGTTTATTGGGCTTTCAGAAAATGTATAGGTTTCGCAACAGTTATAGATATTTCCCGAGATATCAATAGAACAGAGGTAGTTCAATTTTGAATGTTTTTCAGCCGGACAGGAAAGAGTTAAGTGTCAATTAGGAGTTGTTTCTGTCTTTAGCATAGAGTCACACGGAAGGTATATTAATTTATATAATAAATTTCCTATGAAGTTGGTTTACTCGGTTTGTATAACGATAAAGATGCCTTCGGCTTCGGCTTTTTCGCACAAACCACCCAAGCAAACTGAGACCTCGTTCTCGGTCTTTATACTAGTATTACCCAAAATTACAATTGTATAGACAACTCGTATATTCTTGCTGGTGGACAAAAGAAGTATTGAATCTGTTAAAACTTATTTAAACTGAAAATATTAAAAAGAGCAATAAAAGAAAAAGAAAAGAATGGAAAAAGGAACTTACTTGCAGTGACAATAAAGATGAAAATAGCTCATTTTTTCTTTTTATATGTATTTCCAGTTAGACTTGACATAAATGAAAATTAATGCTTTCAAAAACTACTCATAGCGAAAAAGCCAGTGGGAATTTGTTGCTTATAGCATATGGAATTGACTAACAAGTACTGTGCATAGAGTGAACGAGTATAGCAGTGTTTTATCATATTATAAAGACACTCAATATGAATTATAAGTTGTTTTTTCTTCATGTAACTGAGTAGCTGTACTAAACATACGTATCCGCAATTTTAGGAGCATTATATACAATAGTCCACTCTCAAGTCGAACATTTCATGAGTCAAACTCAATGCAAATGAACTTAAACAAAAGAGTTTCCTACTTTACATTGAGTTCGACTCATGAAAAGTTCGACGTTTGACCCGGGCCTTATGTTCCTTATAAACTAATCACATTTCATTATAAAATCAAAACTACTATACATGTATAACCAATTGAAAACTATGATAACTATCTATAACTGTTATTTGACTCCAACAACCAAAATCCAACACGGCACTATAGTGTCGTAACAAATCAACAGCGGTTATATAGTTGTGACTCAGCCATTGCAAAACAACTTTTGTCTAATGCGCATTGTGCATGCCGAATGCTATACTCAAACGATAAATTTAGAATTCTTAAGAAATGCCGCTCATTGTTCCAACTAAAGGTGATGGAAGTTCCTTAATCCAATACACTATGCATACAAAAGGACTTTGTTTTCAGTCTGTCACTATTTTAAGTGCCACTTCCCTATCGGGGTGACATCATCCTACCTCGTTCCCTATAAATATGCGCTCTAACTAAGTTTCAGAGTTATCAGCAGACGTAGCACTTGATAAGTTGTCTGCCGAAATGCATCATGCTCTTTTATTTTAACCCTATTTATTTCTCAAATCTTTAAACAGTTCTTCTAAGAACTAATTTCTCTTTCTCATCCTTTGCTCCAACATTACGCCGCCATTATTAGATTTTGGTAAATGTGTTTATAAATAAACAGTTTAGTTTTCAGAACGTTCTGAACTTATTACCGATCACCATGGTTAGTATTTTTTATAAAGCGATATTTAAATTTGTCCACCACGACAAAGTCACTATACAAAACTAATTTCATTGAAAACTAATTTTTTTCAAAAACAATTCTGGCTTCATGATTTCCTTATATGTGTCAGGTAGCGCTGATCTGAAATACAGTAGCTTTAAATTCAAAATATTGGTCACTGGTTTTGATCTTTAGTTATTTACAGACTTCACACTCCAAGATGTTTGTGCCAAAGGCTAGGTTACTTAGCTTATAGAGCGATCTTACTAGAAAATAATTTGAAGCTAATAAAAATTCGCTGATATCATATAGGCATGACAACCAACCTATAGTCTCCATGCACCTGGTTAATGTAGACAGTCTACATTGGTAACATATACCAAAACGAGAAGGTTGAAACTGAACTGCCGAGATTTTTAGTAAGTAAGACCCTTTCGAGCGGAGACCTTCATAAAAGTAAGACCTTGTTTCGAGCGGAGACCTTCATCAGAGTAAGACCTTGTTTCGAGCGGAGACCTTCATAAGAGTAAGACCTTGTTTCGAGCGGAGACCTCGGACCTTGTTTCGAGCGGAGACCTCGGACCTTGTTTCGAGCGGAGACCTTCATCAGAGTAAGACCTTGTTTCGAGCGGAGACCTTCATCAGAGTAAGGCCTTGTTTCGAGCGGAGATCTTCATAAGAGTAAGACCTTGTTTCGAGCGGAGACCTCGGACCTTGTTTCGAGCGGAGACCTTCATCAGAGTAAGACCTTGTTTCGAGCGGAGACCTTCATCAGAGTAAGACCTTGTTTCGAGCGGAGACCTTCATCAGAGTAAGACCTTGTTTCGAGCGGAGACCTTCATCAGAGTATAAGACCTTGTTTCGAGCGGAGACCTTCATCAGAGTAAGACCTTGTTTCGAGCGGAGACCTTCATCAGAGTAAGACCTTGTTTCGAGCGGAGACCTTCATCAGAGTAAGTCCTTGTTTCGAGCGGAGACCTTCATAAAAGTAAGACCTTGTTTCGAGCGGAGACCTTCATCAGAGTAAGTCCTTGTTTCGAGCGGAGACCTTCATAAAAGTAAGACCTTGTTTCGAGCGGAGACCTTCATCAGAGTAAGACCTTGTTTCGAGCGGAGACCTTCATCAGAGTAAGTCCTTGTTTCGAGCGGAGACCTTCATAAAAGTAAGACCTTGTTTCGAGCGGAGACCTTCATCAGAGTAAGACCTTGTTTCGAGCGGAGACCTTCATCAGGGTAAGACCTTGTTTCGAGCGGAGACCTTCATAAAAGTAAGACCTTGTTTCGAGCGGAGACCTTCATAAAAGTAAGACCTTGTTTCGAGCGGAGACCTTCATCAGAGTAAGACCTTGTTTCGAGCGGAGACCTTCATCAGAGTAAGACCTTGTTTCGAGCGGAGACCTTCATCAGAGTAAGTCCTTGTTTCGAGCGGAGACCTTCATAAAAGTAAGACCTTGTTTCGAGCGGAGACCTTCATCAGAGTAAGTCCTTGTTTCGAGCGGAGACCTTCATAAAAGTAAGACCTTGTTTCGAGCGGAGACCTTCATCAGAGTAAGACCTTGTTTCGAGCGGAGACCTTCATCAGAGTAAGTCCTTGTTTCGAGCGGAGACCTTCATAAAAGTAAGACCTTGTTTCGAGCGGAGACCTTCATCAGAGTAAGGCCTTGTTTCGAGCGGAGACCTTCATCAGAGTAAGGCCTTGTTTCGAGCGGAGATCTTCATAAGAGTAAGACCTTGTTTCGAGCGGAGACCTTCATCAGAGTAAGACCTTGTTTCGAGCGGAGACCTTCATCAGAGTAAGACCTTGTTTCGAGCGGAGACCTTCATCAGAGTATAAGACCTTGTTTCGAGCGGAGACCTTCATCAGAGTAAGACCTTGTTTCGAGCGGAGACCTTCATCAGAGTAAGACCTTGTTTCGAGCGGAGACCTTCATCAGAGTAAGTCCTTGTTTCGAGCGGAGACCTTCATAAAAGTAAGACCTTGTTTCGAGCGGAGACCTTCATCAGAGTAAGACCTTGTTTCGAGCGGAGACCTTCATCAGAGTAAGTCCTTGTTTCGAGCGGAGACCTTCATAAAAGTAAGACCTTGTTTCGAGCGGAGACCTTCATAAGAGTAAGACCTTGTTTCGAGCGGAGACCTTCATCAGAGTAAGACCTTGTTTCGAGCGGAGACCTTCATCAGAGTAAGACCTTGTTTCGAGCGGAGACCTTCATCAGAGTATAAGACCTTGTTTCGAGCGGAGACCTTCATCAGAGTAAGACCTTGTTTCGAGCGGAGACCTTCATCAGGGTAAGACCTTGTTTCGAGCGGAGACCTTCATAAAAGTAAGACCTTGTTTCGAGCGGAGACCTTCATAAAAGTAAGACCTTGTTTCGAGCGGAGACCTTCATCAGAGTAAGACCTTGTTTCGAGCGGAGACCTTCATCAGAGTAAGACCTTGTTTCGAGCGGAGACCTTCATAAAAGTAAGACCTTACTCTGATGAAGTGCTCTGCTCGAAATGTCAGTATTTCGTTCCTAAATCATTCGGCAGTTCACCACCTTTTCACTTTGCTATATATCTAAAACACTGTCTACACAGCACTCTACTGTTTTACATTGGTAACATGTAATTGTGAATGTATGTCTACATTAACTAAACACTAATCGTAACACTAATCCTGACCGTTAGCCCTGGAAAGCACTAATCCTGACCGTCAGCCTTGGAAACCCTAAATTGGAAACGTCTGGATGGTAGACGTCACGACCATCGCTGTATTTTTATTTTTAAATGTTTGAACAACTTTTTCGACTCAAACTTTGAAACACTGCCAAATAGCCAAGAGTGAAGACTTGAAGAATTTTCCCCAGTTAGGGGAAAACATAAAATAACTTACCAAGCTTTGAACGATTATAACAATTTTACTACTGAACTCTGTAGCACTAAGTCACTGTCATTGTTAAAACTTAAATTAGGCAAATTATCCTCTTAACTATTAATATGTAATCATATCTATAGCTTATTGTCATATATTTACTTCGGTCGATCATCGAAAAACACTCCGGTGACATGGGCTCCCTGTCAAAATATTATTATTACTAGGAGTAATCAAAGATTATGTAATTGCGTTCGACGCATGTGGACCAGTAAATGGCGAATGAAGATTGGTAATTATGCTGTAACGAATTATGAAAATAAATAAAGATATTAAATATATAACAGCGTCTTAATTGAAGGAGACACTGCAACCTCAATGTTTTTTACAACGGTGACATCCTGAGTGATTTCCGTACGTTATTTTAGTATTAGGAGAGTATATTTCCCGTTCGTTTGTTCGATTAGAAAGTTGACCGCCAGTCTATACATGTAAATCGTTCAATTCAGAAATATTACAATCGTGAAGTTCGATTTGGCAAGTTCGCTTGAATGGAAAATTTATAACTTCGCGAGGCTTGCCCGTTTCGAGTAAATGTTGTTCGAATTAGATGTATGGTGTTCAAATGATCAGATTGAATTTTGACATTATAAACGCGCCATTAAAATGATATGGCCCACCATATGATCGCCTTGATACGTGGTTTAGATTGTTATCGACTGGAACACGGCAACAAACGACAGCGTCTTAATTCAAGGAGACACTATAATATACCTCAATGTTTTTGACAACGGTGACATCCCGTTCGTTAGTTCGATTTGAAATACCACCGTTCGACCGCTAGATAAGTTAGCAAATATTACAATCGTGTTCGAAGTGTCGCTTGAATGGAAAATTTATAACTTCGCGAGGCTTGCACGTTTCGAGTAAAGTTGTTCGAATTAGATGTATGGTGTTCAAATGATCAGATTGAATTTTGACATTATTATAAACGCGCCATATCATTACCATATGTTATTTATTACATGGCTATATGATCGCCTTTATACGTGGTTTATATTCTACATTATATTTATTTGATCCTCGATGTAATAGAAAATTTCTAGCATCATTATGCTGGCATGCCTAATCCTGAACACTTCTACAGGCAACTTCGTATACACTGCTCCTGTGTTAGTCCCGAGGCAGCATTTTCCCAGCTAGTATTAATCTTCCTCTTTTGGAATTTGATAAGGACTAATCATCAACTTCACCATCGAGAAAGATTTTAGTGGAAATAGGTACGTGTTCGTTGTTGATTGTTTTACGCTCGCGGCCACACAAGACGGTTGGTCATCCACACGCGATTATTGTCTTTGATTATTTGGAATTTTCTAAAGACCTTCTTTTTTTCTGGAAGAACTTTTTGTGAAATTGCTTGGTCACCGACTGGGATTTTCGCCGTTGGTTTAGACGTTTAAGACGGTTGGTCAAGACGGTTAATCATCCACGCGCAAGCAAACAATACACGCTACGTTTGCTTACGCCTTCACACGTGTTTCAACGATCCGTGCGCGTGCAGTAATTAGAGGATTTAATTGACATCAACCAACTGTGATCACGGGAATTAGTACTTTATTACTACCATCACTCTGTGGAATCGTAAGCTCTCAACATTTGTTATTTTTTCTCTACCTTTTTATACTAATAAGTGGATTATCACATTATGAAACTAATGTGAAGCTTCTGTTCGTAAGTAAAGATGTTACATCGCCAAAAATCTTCAACGACAACGGTCGCGCTTGCAAGAAAAGTGTTACACGTCAACCACTGCCAAACCAAGCCAAGCTTGTTATTGGATGTCGGATTTTTCTTCATGCCTCTTTGTCGATAATTCTTATCAGATTGTCTGGTGACGTTGAATCTAATCCTGGTCCTACCTTCGACGAAAACACGACGAAAAACTCATCTCACTACTCTATACTTATCAACATTCAACTATCCATTCTCAAAACTCCACGAATTCAACTCAACGGAAATCGCCTGCAATATTTGCTACAAATACAGTCTTGCTGAACAATTCGGTACCTTCTTCAAAATTACTTACATGTGGTCTTCTTAATACTCGATCAGTGTGCACAACAAACTTGCTAACCTACAACAACTACTTTGGCGTAATGATTTGGATATATTTGCCGTAACCGAGACATGGTTAAGTTCTCACGTATCAGATAGTGAGATTGTTGCTGAACTACCTTACACTTGTTATCGCAAAGACAGATTTGATGGAAGAAAGGGTGGTGGTGTATTACTAGCTGTTAAAAATAACTGTATTTCTCGCCGCCGCTTAGATCTTGAAGTAAATATTGAAATGGTTGCCATTGAGCTTGAAATTAAAGACAGATCCAATATTGTTGTAGCCGCCTTCTACAGACCTCCGGACTCTTCAAATAATTTCGTCAAAGAATTCTCGATATTTTTACGTAAAACTGATGTCTTACGAAGTAATAAAAAGATTATTATTCTTGGTGACTTTAATTTCCCAAAGATTAAATGGATCGCCCCTTCCACAATATCTTCTACATCTGACGAATTTATATTTTGTGAAACACTACATGATTACTACTTAACTCAATTGGTATCAACATCGACACGCCAGACTAACAGCGTACAAGAAAGCATCCTTGATTTAATTATTACCAACTATCCTGATTATGTCACAAATGTCCAGGTGGTGCCGCCGGATGAATTACAGTTCCACACAGATCATTCTCTTTTACTTTTTGATTATATTGTCAAACCTAAACACCAACCAAAAAGAGCCCGTTTTGTATATTGTTACAAGAGAGCTGATTTCGATGGTTTACGTAAGTCACTAAGAGACACACCTTTTGACTCTTGCCTTGAAAACGACGACATTAACGATAACTGGCAGTGTTGGTACAATCTCTTTATCACCGCAGTAGAGCATCATGTCCCAAAGTTAAAAATCAGAAACGTTAACAACCCTCCCTGGATCGACGGAGAAATCCTACATCTTCTTCATCTAAAGAATTCTACTAGGAAAAAAGCGCTATCCCGTAATATTAGAAACACTATCCACCCTATTTGGGAAAAGTACCGTGCTCTTCGTCGCCAGATAAAATCTGCAATCAAGAAAAAACACAAAGAATATGTTGATTCTATTTCCGGATCGTTGAAAGATAATCCAAAACGTTTTTGGTCTTATTTAAAAGCTCGCACTAAATCTGGATCGATTCCTAACATTGTAAAATCTAATAACTTGCGGTACCAGGATCCAAAAGATAAAGCTGAAGCATTTAACAACTACTTTTTCTCATCCTTTACTTTGTCTGCCGACGATCTTTCTATTCCTGACTTTAGTGTAGACAGTGATTTTGGAGTAGCTTCTTTAGAAGATATCATTCTAACCAGCGAACAAGTTGCAGGAATTTTGAGTCAGCTTCATTCTAATAAAGCTCATGGTCCTGACGGGATTCCGGCAAGAATACTAAAAGAATGCGCAAATGAAATCGCTCCTTCATTATGTAGTTTGTTCAACAAATCCCTTAGACTTGGACGCTTACCATCGCAGTGGAAACTTGCTCATGTTGTGCCCGTTCATAAAAAAAATGATAAAGAACTCGTGTCCAACTACCGACCTATATCTCTTTTAAGCATCGTATCTAAAGTTCTTGAACGCTGTGTGTTTCTAAACGTACTTCCGCATGTTTCATCCAAGATCAACAGTGCTCAGCATGGTTTTTTGAAAGGCCGATCAACAGTCACGCAACTTCTATGCTTTCTACACGATATTGGTTCTGCACTTGATAAAGGTTTTCAAACGGATATTGTATACCTTGACTTCAGTAAAGCCTTCGACAGTGTTAACCACAAGCTGCTCATCCACAAATTACGAGCCTATGGTATTGGTGGAAATCTTGCCACTTGGTTCTCCAATTATCTAACAAATCGATTTCAAAGTGTTGTAGTTGATGGTGTAGTTTCTAGCGCTCTCCCAGTTTTATCCGGTGTACCACAAGGATCGATCTTAGGACCTCTACTATTTACGATTTATGTGAATGAACTACCCACTATAAATTCAGAAAGCAGCTCCATTTTCCTCTATGCAGATGACACAAAGTGCTATAGAACCATCCACCAAACCGCTGATGCAATATCTCTACAAAACGATCTCAAACTTCTGCATGACTGGAGTAAGAAATGGTTTCTGAAATTCAATGAACTCAAATGCGAGTCTCTTTCTATTACAAGAAAGAAAAACCCGGTGTGCTTTGACTATAAGATGGGTAGCCACGTCCTTGGTTCTACATCTACCCAGAAAGATCTTGGAGTGTTGGTGACTTCTGATCTCACGTGGAAATCACATACGTCCAATGCGGTCAGTAAAGCGAACAGAATACTTGGACTATTGAAACGAAATACCAAGTCATTCAGCATTAGTTCAAAGAGATTGCTTTACCTGGCCCATGTTCGTCCTCATATTGACTATGCTAGTGAGATATGGTCTGGCCAATCAATTAATCAAATGAGAGATATCGAGGGCGTCCAAAGGCGAGCCACAACATACATCCTTGGCATACCAAAGTTGTCCGCCGATTACAAAGTCAGACTAATAAAAACCAAACTTCTTCCGCTTTCATATTGGCACGAAATTAAGGACTTGCTTTTTCTTCATGGTTGCTCAAATGGAAAATACAACATCGATTTATCTAACTATCTTCCAAATCTACCGGTTAACCATCTCAGGCATTCAAATAAACATAATTTCAAAATACCAAAACCTCGGACTAAACATTTTCAAAAAAGTTTTTTCATAAGATCATCTAGACTTTGGAACACACTCTCCGATCAAACAAAAGAAATTAACAAATGTAGTCTCTTTAAAAATTATTTAAAATCAAGATACTTTGTCGCTCTCCAGAACACATTCAATACTGATATTATATCTACCTGGCGCTCAATATGTTTAAATTGTAATTCTGTCAGAGACCTTGAATCGCAGAACTTCAGTATTTGTTGTTAATATTAACTGTGCGTGCGTACGTGAGTGTGTGTGTGTTAGTATAATGTATTTGTTGTAATAAGTGATATAATAAGCGTATCACAGGCTGTGATATAGTAATATGTAAATGTTATATATATGTAATGTATTATGTATGTTTGTTAATTCTTAGGGTAAGACACCATGACTAGGGCTGAACATCCCTGTTGTGTCTTGCCTTGTGTATGTAAACACGAAAACAAATTAAAATTAATGCCATAATTTATTCCAAATTCCAAAATGGTAATTTATTCAAAAAGGGGAAAGATTTTATCTTGATTTCTTTTAGCTGTAAAGCAAAGGTAACCCATAACATGCACGATTAGAATGCGTTCTCCTTCGTCGAACGCAATTATTATTATTATTATTACTAGGAGTAATCAAAGATTATGTAATTGCGTTCGACGCATGTGGACCAGTAAATGGCGAATGAAGATTGGTAATTATGCTGTAACGAATTACTGATGAAAATAAATAAAGCTAATAAATATATAACAGCGTCTTATTTGAAGGAGACACTGTAACTTCAATGTTTTTGACAACGGTGACATCCTGAGTGATTTCCGTACGTTATTTTAATATTAGGAAGGTATATTTCCCGTTCGTAAGGTTCGTTTGTTCGATTTGAAAGTTGACCGCCAGATACCTGTAAATCGTTCAATTCAGAAATATTACAATCGTGAAGTTCGATTTGGCAAAAGTTTCGCTTGAATGGAAAATTTATAACTTCGCGAGGCTTCCTCGTTTCGAGTAAATGTTGTTCGAATTAGATGTATGGCGTTCAAATGATCAGATTGAATTTTGACATTATAAACGCGCCATATGCGGATTACCGTTATACCGTATGTTATTTTAAAATGAGAAGGCCATGGATTGGGCCAATGATCACCTTGATATGCGTGATTTAGATTGTTCAGATCGAGTGGAACACGGCAACAAACGACAGCGTCTTAATTCAAGGAGACACTATATAAAACTCAATGCCTTTGACAACGGTGACATCCAGCATTCCCGTTCGTTAGTTCGATTTGAAATATGACCGTTCGACCGCTAGATAACTCAGCAAATATTGCAATCGTGAAGTTCGATTTGACAAAGTGTCGCTTGAATGGAAAATTTATAACTTCGCGAGGCTTGCACGTTTCGAGTAAATGTTGTTCGAATTCAAATGATCCGATTGAATTTTGATATTATAAACGCGCCATATAATATGATTACCATATGTTATTTATTACAAGGCTATATGATCGCCTTTATATGTGGTTTATATTCTACATTCTATTTATTTGATCCTCCATGCTATAGAAAATTTCTAGCATCATTCTGCTGGCATGCCTAATCCTGAACACTTCTACAGGCAACTTCGTATACACTGCTCCTGTGTTAGTCCCGAGGCAGCATTTTCCTAGCTAGTACTAATGCCATAATTTATTCCAAATTCCAAAACGGTAATTTATTCAAAAAGGGGAAGATTTTATCTTGATTTCTTTTAGCTGTAAAGCACAGGTAACCCATAACATGCAATATTAGATTGCGTTCTCCTTCGTCGAACGCAATTATTAACCCTAATCGTAACTCAAGACATAACGCTTGTGGGGTTAGCGCGTTACCCAATTTACGAAGTAATGATACTAAACTGTCGTTGGCGAAACCACGAATTTTCTCAAAAGAAGCTTTTCCTATAGAGCTGCCATTTCCTGGAACGAACAACCGACCGAAATAACGGAAATTCACCATAAATCCTTAGAACATGTAGTTTAATCGAGTGAAATGCCAAATATTACTTGTTATTGATGGACAATGATAAACATTACAACGACCATTTGTTGTTGAAATTAAAAATGCTAATCCAATAATTAATTTCAGATATTTACATAAGTCTTTCAAAAACTCGAAAAAGGAGTCCAATAGCGAGCTGGGGCGAGCGCAGCCGACGTAATCTTGCGTGCGCTTGAATGAAATCTTAATTAGTGACGTCACAATAGCATGACCAAATTATAATTGATTTAACAATCAGTCGCAAAAGTAATATTTGCGAGTGGAGGTGTTTTTCTAAAGTGTACTTTTTAAAAAGCGTTCATATTGATCTTTGAAATTGACTGAAATGGGTCAATGTCTCAGCGTTTTATCTCGACCGATCGTCGTCGAAGTAAAGTTCAACCTGCACATGAAGTGAATTAAACGAAACTGTGGTTTGAGGAAAGGAAATGCTTGGAAAGCCAAAAGAAAAACCAAAACTAGGAGTTAAAGAGAATGATGATAACTGTCATCCAAATGAAGAAAGTGATACTGAAGTGAACTGTGTTTTAAGCTTCTCTGAGGAGAGTTTTACTCTGGATAAACCGGGTGTTCAGGACGAAACGAACATCCATGAGATTGAGGAGTCTTAGGAGATTGAGGAGATTTAGTAAAAGGAAATGAAGAGAATGGAACAGACGAACTGAATACAGTGAAAAAAACGAAAGAGGATGAAAGTGCGACAACATTCAATGGTGATTGTTCTGCAACTAACAGCAATCGTATGATTGTAGTACGACCTGCTAAAGAAGAAATCTCGTTCGGAAGTCATGATAACATCGCAAGCAGCAGCAGTGCCCTGCACGAGCCATCTTTGCAAAATCTTAGCAAAGTTTCTAGTTCGCTCATTACCCACCAAACCACATGCGTGTACCGTTACAAGACACTCGTGGGAAACTGTGTTGGGGTTGTCGAAGAATGGGATGTCGAGGGACTGCGGTGTCTCACAAAGCAGTCGGGAAAAGATAAGAAGCCCTTGAGCAGGGATGAGAAAATGATGCGTGTTGCACATCTGGCTGTGAAAAAGCGAGGTTTCTAAAGAAAGTCACTCAAGAAATATCTTCCTCCAAGGCAATCAGAACTTGGAGGACTTGGAGTTGACACCAAACAAGGAATGTTGACAACAAATAAAGGTACTTACAAAGAGTTGGAAAAAATATGGGGGAAAATATTGCGATACCGCAAGCATGTTTTAAACTTTTTTTACTTGTCTCCTATAATATTATGGCATTATACACTGCAAAAACAGATTGGTTAAAACAACCAATTACATTTGATTCATCAATTGACCATTTGTTACTGGTTGAAACAGCCAAATGTATTAGTTGAAACAACGAAACTACGGTCATTTTAATCAAAATATTTAGTTATTTTAACCATTAAAATTGGTTATGAGTCTGAGACAACCTTTTTAAAATTATAGCGATTGAGGTACCAGGCGAGGCCCAGCAAATAACTCTTAGGTACAACATTTTAGTAGAATATTTTAGTCTAGCTAACGTTTCGTTGTATGTCACAACATCATCAGAGCAGATTAACCATACTATTTTTAACCATGTTATTTTTAAATTTTTAACCATGTTATTTTGTTAATCTGCTCTGATGATGTTGTGATATATATACAACGAAACGTTAGCTATTCTAAAATATTCAACTAAAATGTTATACCTAAGAGTTATATTTGCTGGGCTTCGATATTTATATTCAAACTGCGACAACCTATTAAACTGGTTGTTTCAACCAATCTGTTTTTACAGTGTATTTATATTTTAATTGTGGGCTGTGTTATATCTATATATTACGATTACGCGGTTTCCGCCCTGAAAGCCCAATTTTTAATCCGCGATTTATTTGAAATATTCTTTCTTTTTTGTAGCTGCTGTTAATCTGATATTGATTGGCAAACCTGAATACGAAACGAGAGTACAAATGGGTGCGGGACAAACTGAGAACTTGAAATTCTCGGCTTATACCAATAAATTGGAGACAAGCGGTGAAGTTTGCAGTTATGTCAAAACATACCATGTGAGTCTTGGAACAAGCCCTCCTTGCTTGACTTATAAACCTGACAAGGGAAACGTCGAGAGAGAAATGAAAAATATTGACAGTTAGATGGCAGCACTGTTGAAGCCAGACGAAAAGAATGTCAAGACGACGTCTGCAAAACGTCTGGCGTTGATAATGATTCTGCAACCTCCAGATGAACACATCGAGTGGTCATGCACGTAAACAGAGCGCCGTACCGTTTTGCTGTCGTGTTACGAGTCAAACGAACTTCGAACGGACCAAATCACCAAAATAATCTACCGACGTATGGTAGAACACTGGCTGCATCAGAGTTACTCTCTCGACGGGTAATTCGCTTAATAGTTGGCTACTTCCTTTTGCGCGCTCTCTCTTGCATTGGCAGCATTTTAGGCTAAAACGCTTTACTTCTTCTCTTCCATGAATTATCCAGAATTTCTGGCGGATCGCAGCCAGGACGTGGTCAACGCGAAAAACAATGTTCTAGATCGACGTCAGCATGAGCATAAATGACCTCAGTGCTGGAGCTTGCAACTCTTCGTGTTGGTGTAACAGTAGTATAGTAAGTGGGGCTGCGGGCCCAGTCAACGCCAACCGTAATATAAACGCCAAAACATCACCAAATTTGTGTCGAGCCACAACTCGGCAATGTTTTGGTACTCACGTTTTACAATCGACGTTGGTGAGCTCACAGCGCCAGTCTCTATGCTATTATGGTGATCGTTAGTCAATCTAAACACCCCTCCCACGTTTTCTACTAAGTTGATGCCAAATATTAAAAAAATCACGACTTTCGCTAAACTTTACGCTACTTTAGCCATATTTTAAAAAATAGTCATTTCAACATTTTCACAAATTTGTCGAATCGCATTTAAAAAATAGTCGTCTCAACATTTTCACAAATTTGTCAAACCGCATTTAAAAAATAGAAAGTGCCGTTTCAATATTTTCACAAATTTGTCAAATTACATTTTCACAAATTTGTCAAATCACATTTAAAAAATAGAAAGTGCCGTTTCAACATTTTCACAAATTTGTCAAATTACATTTTTACAAATTTATGTATCGTAAAAGTGTCTCACGCGTGATAAAATTGCCACCTGTTATGCAAATTAGATTATTGCCACCTGTTAATAATAGATTAGTCCGTTTGTTCACTATTTTCAGCGTTTGTCGCCTCTTTTCTAAAATGGTGGTCGTACACATATTTTGACGTTGTGATTCCTCCCGACAACAAGCCCAAGAAAGGCACGTACGGCGTCACAATCGCAACAATGCTCTCAACGTCTTTTTTTAGTAACGGGTCTTTTTGTAGTTCGTCGTTTAGTTCGTCAGGATTTTCAATAGCGTTCAACCCATCCAGTAAGTTAGCGAATTTGCTGATTAACAAGTCGGTGAGAAAAGCGTTTGCGATCTCCATTCTCTTCAACTCGTATTGGCGCCATATCTTATCAATAACTTTTGCGGACGCTTTTTTAATGTACGCTTCGGACTGACTTACCACACCGTCACCGGACAGTCTAATAAGTTCAGATCTCCTAACGTCAATATTGTCTTCCACAGTTGAGGTGTCATCAGTCTCCTCAACTAATTCCTCAATCGTAGGATTTTCCTCACTTTTGCGTTTTACCATCACGCTATTACTTATACCCATATTTTATTGCGGAATAACAACTTCGTGACTGTATGGATAGCGCAGTGAGATTTCTAGTCTAGCGTACTTATTATTTTTTAATGCGGTCACAATCGCCGACGATTTTTCTCTGCTAATGTCTCCAAGGTAATCGTCAATAACAACCTTCATATCACTCTTACTCGGACAGTAAAAGCAAATGAGCTTACTAATATTTTCTCTGTACGGTTTTGCGATCGACGTCAGTTGTTGTGTGATGACAATAACACTCAACATAAAATGTCGCGCACTAAAAGCCAAGTTGACCAATTGACTAGTCCTATTCTTAACATCTTGAGAGCTCGCACAGTCGTCCAACACAATCAGAGTGTTAGTGCCTTTAAAAACATTTGTTACACACTTGAGAACAGCGTCGACACTATCCTGCGCGCAGTCTATCGCTAACACGTCGGGGTCACGCACATATTTCCAATCTTGATACGCTTTGTTCCACTCAAAAGTAGGACAAATCAACACAATGTAGTCAAATTTGCTAAAGTACTCAGATTCCAATGTTTCCAGCAAATAATGCGTCTTACCACAAGCTGTCATACCAACAATTAACATATTAAACGGAGTCTCCATTAACTCACGTTTGATTTAATACTGGATTGATTGCAGCCCATTGTTCATGAAGTTGACCAACCCATCACTTATCACAAACACCCTGCACATGACATTTGCAGTCGTCGCTTTCTTAGTGATCTCAAGAAGCACACCGGATTGTGTGTTTACAATGTTCTTGCCAGTGGCGACATTGTGATTATCTTGAACGCTCCTCAAGTCGATGACTAACGCAAAGCCATCTTTATAGAACTTCTGTATGGTCATAAACTGAGCGTGTTCTTCACCCAACCCAAACAATCGTTTCGCTTCTGCGTAGAACTTTGACTTCGGAATGCCTTGTGAGTACACACTATTCGGTACACCTTCGATTGTGATTCTAACACTCTCGATATTTGGGTAGAGAAACTCCTCGCTGTCTGTTCGCACCTTATTCGTGAATAGCAACACAATCGCCTTCATGCTTTTTCTTGGCAGATTGACATTTTCGTTCACAATGGTCGTGCCCTTATCCCATTCAGTGGTTTTCATCAATGTAACGTGCTCATATGACAAACTACGACCACTTGCGTAACCCGACGCTATCTCATCAGCAAGCTCCTGGTTATCAATCGTTTCGTACTCAAGCTCGAGGTTCTCCAGAGTGTACCCACCTACAGTCTCGTTGGATTGCGCCACCATGATGTCTGTGGCCTTCGGAAGTGTGATCACATACTGCAAGTTGTTGTTCATGCTAAAAGGAGCGTACAACCCGTGGTCATTCATAATCTTACCAAGCTTAATCCGCAGTTTCGTTCCAATCACACCAAACATTAACGCGTCGTTAACTTTAGCGACGTTTCCACTTGTTGCACCACTGTCGTCCTTAGAAATTAACTTTCTCAAGTTCTCACCACCAATACCATAGTCAATCATTTGGTCTCGCGCAGTAACACTTTCCCAAAGGTCGCGATAGACACCAGTGTAATTTTCCCCATTGTTGTCGTACACAGTCTCCCCAGCTAGTCTCACAACAAGTTTCTCAACCAACAACTTGCTCACATTGTTCAAGAACCAACTTTTGTCATTCGCATTTTTAAAGTCAAACAATAAACCCAACGATCCAGGTACCAAACAGCTACTAACCTTAAGCTTTGGTATGTCAATGTAAAGTTCCTCGCCAGGACTAACTTTATTGGGGTTCAACGTGATCACGTGCTGCGTTCTCACCCCTTTTATGCCGCCCATAGTTGCTCGTCTAAAACCAGGGCTCAACTCTGCCGACGTGACGTTCATATACCTTTACATATGTTTTATCACTACCGTTTTAGCTTGTAATAATCATAAGCAAACCACGCAAGTACCACCGCAAGTACCCACAGATTTTGAGCCAACCATGCGAGACCCTTCGCACCCAACGTCAGCATATTGTAAACTAAATTAGCCAGCCCAACAGCCCATGGACCCATCTTCATTATCGCGTTCTTAACAGCCTGTGCGAATGACTTTATGGCTTTAGCACCTTTCATAACAGCAGACCTACCAGCGATAATAATTGTTGTTATAATTCCAGCCATTGAAATTGCCACAGCGCTCAACCCAACCACATTTTCTCTAGCCCACTTCTTGAACTTCTGCAATCTGTTAATGTCAGTCTCTTGTTGCTCTCTAACCTCCTCTATTTCTCGCTGTTTAATGACTCTGTCTCGCGCTTCTTCAAACCCCACGATACGTTCTCTCAATTCAAAGATAACGCTCTCGTCGTCTTCACCATCTAGTTTGTCTGACGTTCTATTTATTGCTTCTTGAAAGTGGTCTGCTTGTATTTGCAACGCACCATTGTCACCTGTTCTTGATTCAGGCAACACACTATCGCTCGGGTTAAGCACACCATTCAGCTCACGGTTTTCGTTTGGTGTTAGCCCATGTATGTCGTCGCGCTCTGTGTGTGTGGTGTCCAACAACGACATACTCCTCACAGTTTCCTCACGGTCTTTCGAGTTGGCTAGGATTTTATCCATAAGGTTTTTAAATTGGAAAACTGAGCGTCGCGCGACTTCAACGTCGTTATTGTACCGCAGAACACCACCCTTCCCACGTTTGAGAACTATTTGCTCTTTACCAAATTCGTTTTTATTAAGCATAGGTTTGAATGATATATTATTGCTCTTACTTATTGATACTCTGTTTCGCAGCGCTAACACATCGTCGTCACGAGTGTCAAACTTGAATCGCACCCCAGTTTTATTACTAAAGAACTTTTCTAAGCTTATCAAAACTTGGTTCTCAGGGTTCGACGGCAAATCGTTGACATCAAACTCTACTACTGGGACTTCTGTGTTAGTTCCCCTTATTGTCACCGTTTTACCGCCGTCAGCGTCAATAAACGGCGTCTCCTCTCGCCCACCTTGTCTTTTATCAAGCTCACCTCTTATCTTTTCTACGTAGTCATGATAGTTGTCGTAATTAACACGGACGTTCGTCGACATGTTTTTTACAGTGTACTTAGTGTCCATGTCTGTAAGCCGCTCCTCAATATTAGTGAGTTCCTCTTCTAGTCGCTCATCACTCATGCCTTCGTACTTGTCGAGGTTTTCCATCTCAAAGTCGTCGAAACCTTCCCCACCTTCGACCATATTACATTAGCTCACATTTTGAATGTCGCTTTCTGGTATCCACGAATTATGTTTGTTCTCATAACCCAACCATTTGACCAGCGCCATCTTCTTCCCTCTGACTTTCTTTCTTTTCAACACCTTTTCAACTCTGTACACATCGTCGCCATGTTTCCTATTGACCAGCGATAATTCCTGTTCGTAAAATTTACCAATAATCTGTTCACCGGTGTGATCCTCAATTTCGTACACATTCGGATCACCGCGAATAACCTTTACCACTTTAAACAGCTCTTCAGTGAAGTTGGCTTCATAGCCCTTTGTGAACACACTCTTGTATTTACTAATTCTCACCGATTGACCAACTCTAAACTTTGGCAATGGGTTGTCTGCAAATTGGTGACCAAACAAAGTGGTCCAAACTTCGCCTTCGTTCGACTTATCGACATCCTTTGGCTTCGTCATAATGCTTCGATTCACATTGCTATTGTAATTGCTCACAAACTGGTCAAGAACGTCAATCCATTTGTACGTTCCATGGGCGTAAAAGTACTTCCACATAATGCTCTTGAGACTTCTATTAAAACGCTCGACAACAGCAGCCTTTTTATCACTCTTAGTGCTGAAATATTCAACACCGTGTTTTTCCAACAAACTTTTCACACCAACGTTGTAGAACTCAAGTCCATCATCAAATTGCGCTAACTTAGGCGTGGTCCCAAACCGATCTTTAAAATCACTCAACAATTTTCCAACAGCCTTAGTCATGTTCTTGGTGTCTTTTCTATAAACTGCAATGCCAAAAGCGTATCTACTCAATATTTCAATGCCTGTCAATATCCAATAATAACCTTTGTTCTGTTTTGAATACTTGCTCATGTCCACTAAGTCCATTTGGAGCTCTTCACCAAGAAATCCAACAAAAGTCGCGCGGAATTTATGTCTTCTCACGATAGGTTTGTACCTAGTGTAAGTGTCCTGCGCTGTCAACCATTCTTTCACTGTTTTTCTAGTTACTTTCAATCCGTCTCCCAACGCACTTTGATACAATTTCTCTACACCACTGTACCCTGTCTTAGGATTATAATAGATGTCTCTCAACCCTTGTTCTGTTTCCACACCGAGTTCCATATAATTCACACAATATACAGTTCCAATAGCACCGCGCCGACGCCAGCGTCACCATTGTTTGGTTTGACACGAAACGTCATACTTGAGTAAATACCTTTTTTAATTCTCACCTTGGACTCAACGTATGCGTAGCGCTGTATCCCCCCATCTAGAGACTGCTTGGTGGGCACTGGCAATGTTGTGATCACATTACTACGCTTCCCATCAGTGCCCACATTGCTCTCCGTCTCAACAGCATCGCACGAGACCTCTACATACTTTAGACCTCTGTTCATGTCAATCTTGTTTGGACTGTCATGCCACTTAGCATCTAACGAAATTCCTGCGTCCTTCGCGAAACCAAGCAAAAGCCCGATACCACCTAGCCTAAGTTCTACTAGGGCGTAGGCACTCCCCCTCAAAGGCCGAACTTTGACCCTACTTTTACCTATGGCCATCAGCTTCTCCACCACGAAGTCTACATTAACCCCCCTGAGCGCGTGTCGTAGAGCTCTAACCAACGCGTCGAAGTCGTAGTGACCCCCACTCAAATCGAGTTGTCGCGAGTCCTGTATACGGTGTTCCTGATCTAGCACGTAAGAATCGAATATCATCACCCACCACATTGTTGTAGTTCCAAAACACAGTGGCTGTCTTAACTATAATATGTGGGTTATCATGTGTGGCTACTACACTATAGTCAAAGGTCACAACTTTCTCCACACCTTCAATAAGCACCGTCAACTTTCGAGGACCGTCGTCTACACGTCGCTTTTCAGTGTAACCACCAGAGTCGAACCCATAGTTTAGACTCATTACTTTAGCGTGCGTTTAGCTACTCAAGCGTCGCATACAAATCCAACAATATGTCACCAACGTTGACACCACTACCATCTTGGTCAGTCACATTAAACACCAGCTGTGTAAAAGCGCCTTTGTTTATCGACACCTTCGACTCAATGTTGAAGAAGTGTTGAACAGAGCTCTTCAGTGGTTGGGTGGTGGTCAATGGCAACTCGACGATAACCTCGCTTTTGCTACCGTTAACAATATTCTCAGGTCTGTTCACAATGCTACAACCCACTTGTACGTACTTCAACCCTTTGTTAACGTTCACAACATTAGGGCTGACCAAACCACTACTACTCACCGTTGTGTTATCGTTGAACCCTAAGAGTTCTCCAAATTTAAACAACTCTAATTGTTGGTCAGTTTTTATCTCACACTTCGAATTATGTTTGTTGGCTACTAACCCAATAGCCCCTAATCCTTTCAATTCGTTGGCGATCATTTCAAAAGTGTGGTACCCAGACCCAAAAACGTGTTTGTTGCTGTTGTAACTTATTTCATCATTCACACCGGTCTCCACGTTAACATAGTCCCAAAAGATAGTCGCTTTTTTCACTAGTAAGTGAGGATCTGAGCCAAACGTCAAAAGTGCCTCTGGTAGATCCACAGTTTCCGTTGGGCCTCTAATCAACACTACAACCCTGACCATATATAATGTAGCATGTGTTATGTGTAACATATGGTATATTATATATGCAGAAAGCCCTTCACGATTACTATGGAAAGTACTACAAACTCGCGATGGCTAACACATCGAAGGCTGCACACGACGCAAAGGCAGACCTCATCAAAAAGTACCCTCACGCCACTTTAAGCAAATTCGAGTTCTATCCAAATATTTTGCAAGATGGTAAAATCATGAGTGTCGATGTGTATTTCAGAAACAATGACATCCTCAGCACAGACATAACCAGCACAACCTTCAAAAATGATAAAAACATGCAGAGGTGGCTACACAATAGTAAGTTCCCAATAATATGGCAAGGTGGTGGAACTATCCAACCATTGCCAAAAGGTCATAAGAACCACTGGGGGCTTTGGGATGGCTATCCAACAGAAAACGTGTTAAATTATCCAGTGAATAATTTCAAAGTTTTCGTTAACCAAAATAGTTACTTCATGTCAAAGCTGTCAGTCTTGCGAGTCACCACGTCAAAGACAAAATCAGAGTGGGATGACAGCGAATCTTACTACCGTGTTGTGTTTGCGACGTATTGTGCAAGTTTCTGTTGTGGTGTCTCGCTGCAACATTTATCAGTGTCACAAGAAGTTCACCCCGTGGTCACAAGTGTGATGAGATTTCATGTGTACTTCACCATTAGGAGACTTCTCAGAAGAATGGAAGGTGGTGAGACCATGAAATCAATAAGTAGAGAATTTAACGCTTACGAATTGTATGGCAAGATTTCCAAAATTCCCAGAAAGCATTATTACCAGAATAAAGTCCTGAGCGATGGTACAACAGGCGAATCCAGAGTGTTCACACTCAACGACGTTCGGAACGATTATAAACGATATGTCGCACGACTCTCAGACGGTTTTACCAACATTGGGCTGCAATATCTAAATCAGAGCATAGAAGCCTTTGTGTACTCCGCACTTGGTGCGCAAGCGAGAACACGTGTATCAGTCGTTGGTGGTTCTGCAGGAAGTCTAGAAACCCAACAAGAGTTCCGAAAGTTGTTTTCTGACAGTGTTATTCAGTATGACGTGTCGACATGGATTCTCAACATGAACAAATCGATTAGAGACACCAACGTTGTCCAAAATCTTGCAGTGTCGCCAAGTACATGGTTGATGCCGAGTAACCTAGTGATTCTCAAGAATAAAATCGCTGGGTACAACAACTTATTAAAGATTGCCACAGAGTCCATGAAATTTGGAGTGAACACTAGCTTGAACGCAACAACACCAACAATTACGGCTAGAAAAGTCCACCAAGAAAATGTGGTGACTCACTCATTAGTAACGTCAACGATTGTGAAGAAAAAAGCTCACCAAGAAAGTGTGGTGGCACCAACGACTGTGGCTAAAAAAGTTTACCAAGAAAATGCGGCACCACTTCCCATGAGAAAAGCAGTGGTCACCACCACAAGCGAGTCAGACACGACAACGCTGGTGATAATCTTGGGGTTCTCAGCAGTCTCTGGCTATCTACTAACCAAATACACCTTGAAGTAGTAATGAGTCTAAACTATGGGTATGAGTCTGACGACCCTCACGATAAAATACTAAAGAGAACGAAAAGGCATCTGGACGAAGATCCTAAATTAAGCGCGACCGGTGGGAGGATGTCTGGAATAATAGACATGCAAGGCTCAGCGATAAAAAACGTAGCAGATCCAGTCGACGACTCAGACGCTGCAAATAAAAGAACTCTAGAGCAATTGCTATCAAGCTACCTCAAGAGTCAGTCCTACAATGTTGTGCTCGACTTCAACGTTAGCACACACGCCTTGAAAAACGTGGAGTTTCACACCAATGGTTCAAACAAAGTGAAAGCCATTGGTGGAACAAGTAAATTAGTGCAAAACAACCCGGCTTATGGTCCTATTGTTGGCATCAGTAGTGTAAGCCAAAGTTTTCTATCACCTGTGTTAACACCAATCCCACTTGAGTCAGGTCTTCATTTTAACTGCCCGAGTATGCAATGGTGTGATCTTTCTATTTTTGTTGTGGTGAGGTTACCTACTCGCACCGCTGGATCAAATTGGGAGACAATTATATCAAACGACGATGGTCAGTGGGATAAGTTCATAGGGTACAAGACTGGCACGACCAACAAACTCGCATATGGTGGTAGCATCCCAGCAACGGAGAGCGTATGCACTATTCCAAGTGGCGTTGACATAAGTAAAATGCATATGATATCAATACACTGGCAAATGTACAATTCACACGTCAGGGTCAATAACGTTAAGTCAACCGACTCAGACTTTATAGCGAACATGAAAAAGATAGGCACACCCTATGGAACAATTTTTGGAATACACCGACCAAGAATACCACTCGCACCCTATGCATACCCATCGTTGATAGAATTCTACGGTGTGAAAATTGTGAGTGGCTACATGACGAACCGAGACATCATAATCATGGGTGGAGAAATGATGAAGGAATATGGTGTAAAGTAAATGGGAGCATGTTTTTCGAGACCTCGTGAGATATATAAGATAAATAAGACGACTGATCACATGTTCAAAGCTGGTGGATCATTTGGTCGCGGTGACGTTACTCTCGAGCTCCACGCTGAGATTGGTATGAGGTCTAAAAAGACTTACGGCGAACCTATTATGTTACCCGCAGAATCAGACACCGTAGGAGTGGTAGGAGACGTGACCTAAGTTATGTAATGGGTTGGCTTAGAAAACTGGTTCGTAACATTAGAAACTTTTTCAGACGACGTAGAAAACTGAGGACTAGTAAAACGTATTTGCTGCATTGGTACACAACAAACCAGATCTATAAAAAACCTGACACCTATGTCGAGTAGTTTTTTTTGCAGGGCTATAGTAATGGCGACCAACTCAGTGCAATTATTCGATGGTCACCAAATCACGACGGTTAATCACAACGGTGAAATATGGTTCAAAGCGAAAGAAGTCGCGAGCGCTCTAGGTTATGCTCGACCAAAAGATGCAGTCAACGACCACGTCGAACCTGATTGCAAAATGAAGATGGAACAGGCCTCGTTTATCAACGAACTTGGGGTCTACTCGTTAGTGTTCTCAAGTAAAATGGAGCGTGCGAAACACTTTGGAAGGTGGGTGCACTCAGAGGTCTTGCCAAGCGTTAGAAAAAGTTTAGCTTACGTTGGTCTCAAACACAATCAGTTCGTAATGATCACTGAGTTCGATCTCCACACGAAAGTTGTTGGTTTTCTTAGGAAATATTATCCAGAAGCTATTTTGATAGCCGCTTGTGGTGAGAATCAAGACACTTCGAGTAAAAGAATAAATTCGTGGAAAAAAGGTTACCAACGTGGAACGCCTGACTTGATTATTGCCAACGCAAACCGACAGCATAGCGGACTCGTGATTGAGTTCAAGAATCCAGGTGGCACAGGTAAGACGTCCAAAGAGCAGGAGTCTCTGCTGCTTAGATACAAATCCGCTGGTTATCTAACACTCTTGTGTGAGTCATACGACGACGCTATTACCACGGTAATAAAATATTTCTTTGACGTTGGGTTTCAGTGCTCTCACTGCCTTCGTAAATTTAAAAATAAATCAGCGTTGAGTAACCACGAGAGACACTATTGTAAAGAGACTTTTTAGACAGCGAGTAATAAGTCGAATTAGCACTCGTTCTCGCTGTTGAGACGACGCTTGAGGTGACAACTGTTCTAACATTTTTAAAAGATATTTTTAACTTGACAAAAAATATCTGCGAAACTCTCTCTCTTTATTTCACAAACCTTCTGACCACTGTGTGAAAAAATGTTTCTACAGTACATTGGACGCTTCATGTGACCAATGTATAAATTTAAAAAGTGGGGCGTATTGAGAACACCTTTAATTTTGTGTGGAAGGATGGTGGCGTCTGCACACTGCGCGATATTGCTCAGCACCACCAACGAATGATGGCCCTGGGTTATATCTCCAATTGAATGGTGCGTCAACAGTTGTTCCGTAAGTGTCACGACAAACAGCACAGTACGCTTTTAGAAATGTGATGTCGTCTGCCACTGAGAACAGTGTGTCGAGCTCACCAAGTCTTTTTAAATGCTCTGTTGTTATGAGGCCACAAATAATGACGTGAATGCCAGCTTTAATGTATTCGTGAATAACTGGGAGTAACCCAGAGTACCAATGGCCCTCATCAATACCAATGACGTCATAGTCAGCTACCTCGGAAGAACTCGGGAGGTTGGTGATTAACTTCGCAGGTAAACTGTCTGACCCAACAACAATGGTCTGACGATGTGTGGAGAACGCGTGGTCAGTTCGCCTAGTGTCGCCTGCGTTGTTCATGTAGAGGACTTTGAGCCCTGATTTACTTAACGTGATTAACCTACGAAGAGTCTCTGTTGTTTTTCCTGCGAACATGGGACCAATCACGATTTCTAGTTTACCGATTTTCTTCATGATTACTATACCTCCAGAGAAATGTTCTCTCCTGTTGCGGCAACTGTTGTTCGTTGTTAAATATCCGCTGGAGCTCTAAGTTTTTGAGGTGGGACCTCGAGCTCTCATGTCTCAAGCGACACATTGGGCTATTGGTAGCCACACCGCATGGGTAACAGACGTACGCGCTTTCGTCTCTCGCAAAGTGTCTGTGGGCGGGCGAGAGTACGTGGTCCTTGATATCATCCGCACCTAGTATCTCATTACACCCCACCTTGCAAACGTGAACGTCGCGGTTTGCGGCGAGCTCTAGCCACGCTTTGGCTTTGGTTGGGCATGGTTCCCACATAAGGGTCGCTAAGAACACTTGGAGGAAATTACCGAGTAATGTGGCTGTGGACTCACTAGGGTCGCTCAAGTAGACATCACTTGCTAACATAAGGTACTTGAATGATGAGTAACACCACACAGGGATTATGCCAGCTAATGTATCAGCAAGCTCGTTGGCTCTGTCTTCTCGAAGATCGATCCAAGCGTCGAGAAGATACCTCGTATGGCGGATCTGAGAGCCAAGCCGTTTTGGTGGTCCTTCAGGGTCGGGGTCGAACATTGTGTATGTTGAGAAGTACTCGTTTAAGATGGTAGGTCCAGAGGCGTCTTGTAGGGTGGGCACATTGATAAAGGCTGTTCTCAACATGTTGGCAATATCTTCTTCGCTGATTTCTCGGGCTTGAGTCATTATGTTATACTCTCAGAAAAAATCCTAATTTTTAGTGCGTTTGGTCTGAGACTGTGAGATACCTGTGAGGTCAACTGTGAGACACCTGTGAGGTTAACTGTGAGTAAGATAACACGTGATAATGTATTAGATGGTTGAGGACCCACAGACGACTGTCGACGCTAAGATCACAACTGATGTGAAAAGTGTTAAGGTGAAGGACCCAAAACGCGTCGCTGCTGGTAAAAAGTTGGCTGAGATATCGAAAGCTGCGAAAGAAAAGAAAATGCGCGAAATGATAGTCAACGAAGAACAGGGTAGTGAGTGCTATGGTTACATTGTTGGAACACTTGGTGTTATCATTGCTGGTGCTTCGCTATGGTACACAATTAGCAGTGAAAAAGAACCTGTGAGTACTGCACCAGCACCTGTGTCAGAGAGTCATAAAACTCGTCGTCCAGCGTTAGACACATTTGATTCTTGAACAAAACACACGACAATGTATATATGACTGCGATCGATCGAAAAGAACTCATGAACGAATTGTATGACGCGCTACTTGTCACGACTGGTGCTGTGGTGGTGAGTATGATTTCTAAAAGGGCTTTGGGAGAACCATTGGGAACACCAGAGACAGTGAAAGGCACAGTGAAACTTGCTGCAGCTGTTGGTGCAGGAACGCTGTTAGTAAAATGGGCGCAATCGAAAAAGTGGATACCGACAGATCCATTCAAATCAACGTAAGTTAATGGTGAGTGTTGTGGCTGGAGGGATTTTTAATGCAGTGGCTTTTGCAGGCGCTGGCTTTATGTTTTCAAAGTTTAATCACACAGGCTATGAAGCTGAGATGAAAAGGCATAACCATGCGTTGGAGCAGTTAGCCGGTGCGAAAGAAGCGTGGTCTGAAAACGAAGTCGCCAAGAGAGATAAGATCCAGCGTTTACGACAACGGCTCTCTGATGCTAATGCTGACATTAATGACACAAGCCGCGCGTTGGAGGAGCTTGGAAGAGCGATGACTATTCAGCACGGCGGACGAGTGTTCACTGAGTCCCCGAAGATTGCGGATTACTACCAACCGAGTGCGGAAATGAAGGAATACCAATTATTGTTTGTTAGCGCGCTAGGCTTGGGTAGTGGGGTAGCGGTATGGGTGCTAACTCGGTAAAAAAATGTTTGAGTAGTATAAGTGATGGACAAACTTATGAGGCAGATGAGTTATGGCTACACAATTGACGAGATCGCGAGCGAGACGCAAATTGAGTGTGGAGACACCTTCAGAATTTACTACTGCTCGGATTGTGACGTTGTGAAAAATGTGACTGACTGTGGTGGGTACGTATGTCCAAAGTGTGGCGACACCGAATGGGGTTACACTCAGAGTTACAGCGACATGAGACTCACGCGACTAAAAAGCGTTCACAAACGGTCTTGGTGGATGGGGAGGAGACTACGGAACGTTGTGAAGGGTGAGCACCTTGAGTTGATAAAAGAGGACTTCCTGAAAGTTGTCAATGCGTTGCACTCACACAATTTGATCAAGGGTAGAAATGTCAGCAGATATGGATACTACATTATTAGGTTGTGCCATAGAAGACGAGTCGAGACACTCAAGAAGGTGTCAGACCTCAAAGACGGGAAGGTGAAAGACTTGTTCGACGACAATTTGTTTGGGGTGGTGTACCCAAAGCTGGGATGGTGCGAAAGTGGCGACAATTATTACGACGAGTGGTTTAGGAAAAAACAAGTGTAGTGTATATAGAAGCTAATGAGTCGGACTGTGAAAAACCCACTGACAAAAAGACGGGCGCATAAGACGAGTGCAGCCGTTGTCAATTCACTAACAGATGAAGCGACCAACGTTCACGGCTTTTTTGGAGATCAGGAGGGACAACGTCTAGTCGAAGACCTCGCACCGTCAACACATCTGTTGGATCGAGCACTTAGAGGGTTCACAAGGTCTTATGGAGTCGAGGTGATTGACGACAGAGACATCAATCAGGTAAATGGTAGTAGAAGTGCTGTCACTAACCTTTTGAGACGTGAACTAGGTGAGACCAACGGAATGAAAGTGGTGGAGACAGTCAAGGTCACTTTTGAGAAAGTTTTAGAACTCAATAAGACCACGTACAAAACTGCCTACTTTAACAGCGAAACGTTCGTCGTCATTAACGAGCATGACATCGAGGGTGTCGCCAATCGTGGGTCGGAGCAGATTTTGACGCGGATAGCTGGGTGGCTATCTGAGGGGTCTGGATGGACTATCGACAAAATAGATGCACACTACGTCAATATCGCTATTTACAGACCTTTGCATGGGAGTAGCTACATTGCGTTGCCAAAGGAGCTGCGCAACAGTATGAAGGGTTTGATAAACGTAAATAACGGGGATGACAACGAGTGCTTTAGATGGTGCCACCTAGCGCATAAGTTTCCTGTTGGAAAACACTCTGACAGAACGTCAAAGTACGCTAGGCATGTCGGTGAGCTGAATTATGACGGAGTTGACTTCCCAGTCACACTCAAAGACTACAACAAGATCGAAAAGGCTAACGAAATTAGCATTAATGTTTTTGGGTACGAAAATAAGCAGCCATTCCCTGTGTACGTCTCTAAGGAGGCGTACCCTGACCATATGGACCTACTGTTGATAACTAATGACGTGGGCAACAAGCATTATGTGTACATTCGCGATTTTAACAAATTCATGTACCGTCAGACAGAGCACAAGGCGAGAAAGCACTTTTGCAGGTATTGTTTGCAGTGTTTCACCCGCGAGGACGTGCTTGAACGCCATGTGGAAGTATGTTTAGTCATTAATGGGAAGCAAGCTATTAAAATGCCACAAAAAGGTATGAAAGTGAAATACGAGAATTTTAGTAGACAGCTAAACGTACCATTTGTGGTGTATGCAGACTTCGAGGCTATCACACAGAAGGTGCACACAGCGACACCATCAAGCAAGTGTAGCTACACAAATGCCTACCAGAGGCACGTTGACTGTGGTTATGGGTATAAACTGGTTTGTTGCTATGACAATGAGTATAGTAAGCCAGTAAAAGTGTATCGCGGTGAAAATGCAGTTAACAAGTTCATTGGGGAGATGTTAGAAATTGTCGAATATTGTAAAAAGACATCTGAGAGCCACTTTAACAAAGAGATGACACTGACTGATGACGATAAACAAAACTTTGACGAGGCTAAAAGTTGTCATATTTGCAGTGTTGAGTACACTGGCGCTGACGTTAGAGTGAGAGACCACTGTCATGTGTCAGGTGAGTACAGAGGGTCCGCACATCGTCAGTGTAATGTGAACTTTAAGTTGACTGACAAAATCCCTGTGATCTTTCATAACTTACGCGGCTACGATAGCCATTTCATTATGCAGGAGATTGGCAAGTTTGGCCAAGACATAAATGTGATACCGAACAACATGGAGAAGTACATGGCGTTCATGCTTGGAAAAAACTTGGTATTTTTGGACAGCTTCCAGTTCATGAGTAGCTCTTTGGACAACTTGGTGAAGAACCTACCAAGAGACGCTTTCAAATACACGTCAGAAGTGTTTCATGACGAGGGTTTGGCACTTATGACAAGAAAGGGGGTCTATCCCTATGATTACGTGGACTCCTTCGATAAATTCGACGAACGCGAGCTACCCTCCAAAAAGGACTTCTACAGCGTTCTGAATGACGAGCACATTACGGAAGAAATGCACGAGCGCGCCATCGATGTGTGGGACTACTTCGACGTCAAAAATATGGGTGGGTACCACGACCTGTATTTGAAAAGCGATGTGCTCTTGCTCGCTGATGTTTTTGAGAACTTTAGAAAGACATGCCATCGCGAGTATAAATTAGACCCGTGTCACTATTTCACATCGCCTGGATTGGCTTGGGATGCTATGCTAAAGATGACTGGAGTGGAACTCGAATTATTGTCCGACATTGACATGTTCCAGTTCGTAGAATTAGGTATGCGTGGTGGTGTGAGCTACATATGCAACAGACATGGCGTGGCGAATAATAAGTACATGGAAGGGTATGACAAAGAGCAAGAGTCGAAGTATTTGATGTACCTCGACGCCAACAACTTGTATGGATGGGCAATGAGTCGAAGTCTACCCACGGGTGGCTTCAAGTGGTTGACTGAGAAAGAAATAGAAAAAGTTAATCTGCGTGAGTATCACAACAATAGTAAAAAGGGCTTACTGCTCGAGGTCGACTTGGAGTACCCAGCCCATTTGCACGACCTACACAACGATTACCCGTTGGCTCCCGAGAAGATGGAGATAACCGTTGACATGTTGTCGGAGTACTGCACGAAAATCAAAAATAAGTTTAACGTGAGTGTTGGTGGTGTGAAGAAGCTGGTGACTAATTTGATGGACAAAAAAAAGTATGTGTGTCACTACGGAAATCTGCAGTTGTACATAGATCTTGGATTAAAAATCAATAAGATTCACAGGGTCCTGCAGTTTGACCAGTCCAAGTGGCTAGGCAAGTACATCGACTTTAACACAGTCAAAAGAACCGCGGCTAAGAATGCTTTTGAGAAGGACTTCTTCAAGTTGATGAACAACAGTGTGTTCGGAAAAACGATGGAAAACTTGAGGAAACGTGTGGACGTAAGATTAGTGACCACTGCGGAGAAATTTAAAAAGCTTGTCTCAAAGCCGACGTTTGTGTCTTGCAAGATATTTAGCGAGAACTTAGTTGCTGTCCACAAAGTTAAAGAAACGTTGACACTAAATAGACCCGCATATGTGGGTATGTGCATACTAGACTTGAGTAAAACGCTGATGTACAATTTTCACTACAATTATATTATGAAAAAGTACTCTAGCGACACCTGTAGATTGCACTTCACTGACACTGACAGTCTGTTGTACTCAATCAAAACTGACGACGTTTATTCCGACTTTATGATGGAGTGCGAAAAGTTCGACAATAGCGACTATCCTGCAGACAGCCCATTCTTTTTTAGAGAGAATAAGAAAGTTATTGGGAAGATGAAGGACGAGTGCGCTGGAACGCCAATTGTCGAGTTCGTCGGGTTGCGCAGTAAAATGTACAGCTATTTGAAAGAGGGTGGAGGCGGCGGGAGAACCGCTAAAGGTATTAGAAAGAATATAATTAAAAAAGTGATCAGACACGAAGATTACAAAAGTGTGTTACTTGAGCAGAAACAATTGCGACACACAATGAAGACCATTAGAAGTGTCAAACATCAGCTCGGTAGCTATGAAATTAATAAAGTATCGCTATCCTGTTTTGATGATAAACGATACCTTTTAGAAAATGGTATTGACTCCTATGCGTATGGTCACAAAAACATTGAAGTGGGAGGCGACAAACGCTGAAAATAGTGAACAAACGGACTAATCTATTATTAACAGGTGGCAATAATCTAATTTGCATAACAGGTGGCAATTTTATCACGCGTGAGACACTTTTACGATACATAAATTTGTAAAAATGTAATTTGACAAATTTGTGAAAATGTTGAAACGGCACTTTCTATTTTTTAAATGTGATTTGACAAATTTGTGAAAATGTAATTTGACAAATTTGTGAAAATATTGAAACGGCACTTTCTATTTTTTAAATGCGGTTTGACAAATTTGTGAAAATGTTGAGACGACTATTTTTTAAATGCGATTCGACAAATTTGTGAAAATGTTGAAATGACTATTTTTTAAAATATGGCTAAAGTAGCGTAAAGTTTAGCGAAAGTCGTGATTTTTTTAATATTTGGCATCAACTTAGTAGAAAACGTGGGAGGGGTGTTTAGATTGACTAACGATCACCATAATAGCATAGAGACTGGCGCTGTGAGCTCACCAACGTCGATTGTAAAACGTGAGTACCAAAACATTGCCGAGTTGTGGCTCGACACAAATTTGGTGATGTTTTGGCGTTTATATTACGGTTGGCGTTGACTGGGCCCGCAGCCCCACTTACTATACTACTTGTAACCCCTATCGCTTTCGTAGAGGAAGTCTGGACCTTTAAATTAACCAACGTGTTGGAATCAGCTCGGACTGATTATCGAATATCGATCGTGTGGCGCAGTAGCTTACATTCAGTCGACCAGGATTTGTATTTCACCGACACGGTGAGCGACAAATGGTTTGTATCAAATAGCAGTGGATCGCACCCTACCAAGGACGCACTTGCTGTCTGTCCAGAAAACAACACGGTCGATACGTCGAGTCAGGGCTTCTTTGACACAACTAGTCGCCAAACGAGCTCCCGATGAGTGTACCAGTAGCGCAGCTTGCAGTTCTACCTTCGTCTTCGCCATCACAATAGAACAAACGACGTTACCATCTTCATATGCAGAATGTACACAGAATGTATGCAGCTCCGAGCTTGCAACATTCTTCTTCTTCGGTTGTATGCATCGGGGAATTCTGACATGTTCCAACAATGGTAATTTATGTAGCAAATTTCTCCAGTTGCTGAGATGGGAGGTAGGAATACATGTAGGTCGTCCCAGTCGAGACTCAGAAGACAAAGTTGCTGAGTGAGAATCTTCGCTTTGATTACGAAAGGTGAAGCGAATCCAAGTGGGTCAAAAATACCAGCAAGCTTGCTCAGCAGACCTCTTCAAGTGAATGTCACATCTTCGACAGGTGTTACCGCAAATGTCAGCTTATCTGCTTCAGTATTCCATTTAACACCGATAATTTGTTTCCGGTTCACGATCAATAAGGTTTGCAACAACATCCCTTGCACTTTTGCGTTCTTGGTCAGTGATCGTTTCGCTCGTCACCGGGTCACCTTTGAGAGCTGTTGTTACTTTTGGAGCGTTGGAGACCCAATTCCTGAGGTGAAAATCGCCCTTGACCAATATGTCCTTCACCTGTTGTCCTCTTTGGATGGCTTCTACTTCCGTCTCTGCTGAGTCAAGATAATCATCGACATAGAGATTCTCATTAATGGCTCTTACAGCGTCTTCTCGTCCCTGTTCGAAATCAGCGGCAACGCGACGAGTAGTATAGATTGCTTCACAAGGCGAAGATGTATCACCGAAAGCTAACCGGTCCATCTGGTAAGTGTCGATCACATCGCTATCCTTTTCTTTCCATAAAAATCGATGGTATCTTGCATCTTCTTCTCGAAGTCGTACTCTGCTGAACATGCTTCAATGTGAGCACTGAAGGCAACGTCACCTTCCCGAAACTTCGTGAGAACGTGAGGCAGTTCATTCTGCAGAACTGGACCAGGCAGTAGTGCATCATTTAGACATTTACCCTTAAACTTTGCTGCGGCATCAAAGACCACCCGGATTTTCTTCTCGGTTGACGATCTTTTATACACCCCATGATGCGGTAGATACCACTGGTTTGGCCCGTTGAGGTTATCATCTTCACCAATCTTGTGAGCATATAGCCATCCTCCACATACTTGCTGATAGCTTTGTGGTAATCCTTTTCGTACTCACGATCTCGTTCGAACCGTCTTTGCAGACCCACTAATCTCTTCAATGCCATGCACCTGTCGATTATTCTGCAGTTGTGTTCTAGGTTAGCTAACGCTAGCTGTTCGTTTTTGGAATAGCTCGGTGCTTTTGTCATTTTGGTTCCAAACGACTCACTCTCCTGCAGAACTGGTTGAATGCAACGTCAAGCGGTTTGGTCTCAGCTATAGAGCAACATGATGGGTGCGAACTTGACCACGAGGCTTGTTAATAGGGCCGACGGCAGTCCAGCCAAAACTTGTCTTCTTGGCAACAGGCTCTTTTGGCTTTCCTATCTTTACTTCCAACGGAACCAGCAGATCAGCATGATCAAATCCGAGTAGGATGTCAATCTCACCACCAACGGCTTTCAAATCAAATCTAGGTTTAATATCCATACATGCTTCCATTTCATTTTGATGTCTGGCCATGCAACTATCCCAACTGGCTGGCAAATCCTCGGAAGACTCCATGCTTTAAGGTTGACGTGCTCCCTGCATCCCTCATGCGTTTTAACATGTAATGTTACTTGTGAGGATGTCCTTCGATTCCCTTTACCTCCAACACCGTAGATTTGGAGCGTGGTTTTCTTTCCTCGTAACCCCAACTTCTTCATAAAGGATTCGGATACCAACGTAGTATCTGAACCTGCATCGTCGAACAATAGGTTTCCTTTCACTTCGAAACCACCAGCGCCGACTACGGAGACTTCAACAACACCAAAGGCTACACCAGACTGCGGTTGCTTCGTAGTGGTAGCACGCACTTTCTGTTCTAGGTGCATCAAAGCGGGATGATGTTTCGCTTTACAGTTTTGGACATCGCATTCCTTTTTGTCTGGACAGTTTCGGGAGATATGGGATTTGTCCAGGCGTCCAAAACAAAGTCGTTTCTCTTTTGCGAACTCAAAACGGTCTTCAGCTGAAAGTTCTTTAAATCTGACACAGTTCTTTGTTTTGTGCAGTTACCGTCACACTTTGCACATTTGGGATTCGTCTGTTGGCCATGGAGAGATCTTCTTCGACGATTCTCGTTCTTTCTCCTAACCAGATACTGAATGCTCCTAACGTCATCTTGACTTGTCTTTCACCCACCTTTGTCCGCCACGCCTTTGCATCCATCTTCTTGCGGCAACTAATTGTCGGTCAATTCGTAGATGAGAGATGACACGAACGGAGACTCCCCTTTGCTATATCGTCTCATCACCGCAAGATAGCTTCTCGCTTGATCAACAAAAGATTGGAACTTTATGGGCACGTTGTTTTGATCTCCTGTATCGACAGGTGCTAACCGAAAGGCTTGACAAACCCATGGTGAATGGTCCTTTCTGCAGGCTTTTACTACACATCCTCTTGGCTTACGCTTGTCAGTTCCACTGAATCCTCTGTTACGTCTTCTGTCGTCAATCTTGTCATTTCTTCTCTGATCATCTATAGTCTCGTTCATAATTTGCACCCTCATTTCAACCCACTGTACAAGTGATTCAAAGGTGTCCTCTTGTCTTGGGCAGAAATATTGAGATTTTGTACTTTCGCCTCACCTCCAGGACCACTATCTTGTAAGTATTCGGTCTAATAATGCCAAAAACTCTTCCATATTTTCCAAATTTTGTGGTCTTAACTTTGTCCATCCACGAAGAGTTGTAAGATGTGTTATTCGCAGTCGCTTTTCGCCACCATACTTTTTCTCCAATTTTGCTTTCTCTTTCATAGTTTCATAGGCGTTTATTGTGTATCCTAAATCCTTGACCTTCCTGTCAGGCTATTTTGAAGGCGCAGCATCTTCTCTTTGGTGGAGATGACTACATCATCTACAACAGATATAAATGCAGCTTTCCATGGGTCGTAGTCAGCCTTGTTTTCTCCAGAAAATATGGGTAATTCGACGCCTTTTAATCTTATGGAAGCAATTCTTTGTTGGAAATTTTCTACTTCTAACGGATACTTGTGAAGCATGTCAATCGGTTAATAAGAAGAATGTTTTCGATTGCTTCTTACCTCTTGCTTATTCATAGGGCCAGCCGGCTAGTATTGGTGAGGATTTTCTCATCTTCATCGGCTGCTATATTGCTCTAGTTTAAGACTGCTACTTGTCGTGCTTCTTCGATCCGTCGTTTAGTTAGCTGAAATGCAGCCATTTGTTTTTGCAGGTCTTCTTCCTCTTGTTGTTGCTCCTTTTCTAAATCTAAAAGTCTCTGCTTGGACTCTTCAGCTTCTCTACGTCTCTGAGCTGCCAGTGAAGATGAAATGGACATTATGGAATTTCGATCTGATTCCTCATCTGATCTAAATGAAAGTGTCACTGATTCTGCTTCTCCCATGGCTAATCGTTGTTGTAAATGATCGTCTGCAGCTTTTATCGCCTGGTCAACGGTAAAGTTATTTCGTCGATTTCGTTGTCTAAGATTTCAATGGTCGCATCAACATCAATCGTTTCATCACCATCTTCGCCAAGTGCGATTATTTCTTTCAGGTTATACGAATGATTTTCTCGATTATCTCAAACTCACCTCGTACTTTATGTGTGCTGCTCTCCTGCATGATTTCATTTTTGGTTGCCATACTTCCATCGCCTTTGCCAGCAAGAAGGTCAACAAGTTGTTTTCTCGCTTTGGTTAGGGAGTGGTATAAATAAGCTATTTCATTTTGTAAATAAATATAAATAAGCTATTTCATTTTGTTCATTACTCGGGCTTCCCCCCCCCTGGGGGGAGAGCACGAGTCATAAAAAGGGCTCTGTTTATTATTTTTTTTATTATTTTGTCGTCGTCGCGAAATGGCAATTATTGCATCATTGTTGACTAAATTTGTAGACTAGTGAGCGAGATTATGAATGTGGGATTACTACACATGCGCAGTGAAATGATCCCAAAACATTTTTTGTCCTCGTACCCAGGCTTTTCACCTTTGCGAAACTGAAAACACTGCATATATGCGCCATTGTGCTTTATTTACTCATCTGATCCAGTGATCTGATTGCTCTTCACTGAAAATCTTTGATGTGGCTGGCAACTGGCAAGTATCTTGATCTTATATATATACGCTCACAATCCCGATCGCTTTCGAAACGGGTTGGTCTACGATTTCGAGAACCTGTACTCGATCAAATTATCTGTTTCCATACGCTTTTTGTCAACTAAATGTTTAATAATTTATTATGAGACTCAACATATGAATGCTGCATGGAAATATGTTAATTGTTCTGAGGTAACTGTAATATTTTTATAAGCTTTGTTGCCTGTATTGTTGATTGTTATGTTATACAAAATAAAGTTGATGCTACAGTTTATTGTTTCATATATTATACCGCTACAGTTTATTGTTTCATATATACCAAGTACTATGTTTAGTTGCTATCGAATTTTACCCTGTTTCACTTGATATTTTACCTGTAAGCTTAAATGGGGCTCCAAAATGTTCTGGGTTATCAGTAAGTTTGTATCGATTGTTTATATATGTATTATAATATACACAAATGCTTACAAATGAACACACAGTATATAAATCTCTGACACCCAAATTACCAACTATCAAGGTCAAGGAGTAAAGAGTTAGTTGTTGTTTGCTGGTTTACCAGTGACGGGTCTGAATTTTGGCCTTGACTACATGGAAAGCGAGTTGGCTCGCTAATCGAAACAGTAACATAGTTAACTCTGCAGTAATCTGTCTTTATATTACAATTAGCTGGCCGGCCTACTGGACTAGTCACTAGTATGTATATAAAGCCTCTCAAATAATAAATATGCCAAAATTATGAATATTTTTACTGGCTCATAATGTTAATATAACTTCAAAGAAATAATGATTTTGAATTACATTTCTTTAAACTGTTTTATAATAGCTTATGACACCTTGCTACTGCCAGCTAAATGGTTTGATTTACGGCGCACCCGAGAAAAATGTAAACAAAAAAATTTCCGCACCTGAGATGATTACGTAACAATTTTTTCAGGTATTTGCGCACCTGAGTATTATTGAGAAAACTGAGAAAAAGATTAACTGATTTAATGCTTGCTCAAACTGAACCGGTTTGCCGGACTGAGCATATGAATTGTTATTACATGAGCACTGGCCGGCTCGCTTGCCAGGCTGACCCTGTTGGCTAGAACTGGATTAGGTCAGCAAACAGGGTGGCTCATTTGGCGGGGCAGACTTCCGCTCAGTAAGCCAGCTTGGATACTGAGCCAACTCACCTTCATATAATCAAAGCCGTTGGCCAACACTGTGTTATGGGTTTGCAACCACCCCTGCACTGACAGCTGTATCATTACATGTACCATTGTACCTACAACTATAGATTTGTGTATACTGAATTCAAATCACTGAATTTGCCTACAATGTCTTTCAACAAGCCACTAATTCAAGAGCCCGAGTTAACGCCTAGCGGGCGTCTTGTTATAAAATAAGTTGGCGTGCTCCGATTGGCTGGTCTCCAAGTATTTATGAAAGTATGAAGATCATGAATGACGTAAAATGGCGTCAACTGGCCAGGAAAGCCCCTAAATTTAAGAAAATATACGATTTGCTTTTTTTGTTGTTTTTTTGACCCCCCCCTTCCATAGAGTAAAACTTTTTTGTCAAACCTTTTGTCAATGGTCAAGAACTGACATGCGCAGTGTGTACTCGTTGATCATGAACATACTTGTTAGATACCTTCGTTAGTAAGCTGTAATGTGAAGGTTTTCTTATTTTAATGTAACGTCAATGTAACGTGTGGCTTTCCGGTAGCGTATATGATGCGAATTTTTTTTAATCCATTTCTGTTTATGAATATACATTGTATATTCTCATTCTAACGAGATCTGTCAACTGATCAGATCTGATCAATGTGTAAACCAAATCAGATCTGATGAATGTGTAAACTAGATCTGTCCATGTGTGTGATCTTACTAGGCTAGCGCATTTTAATCTAAGTTCTAGATTTGTGTGTCAGAATCTTATATCATACTACTTTGTATATCAATTTGTCTTTTTATTACAGATCCACTATCATCCACATTACAATATGTGTATGTTATTAAATCTGCATAATATTAATCTAACCGGAAGGAAGGAAATATATATCTTAGTTCATCATGATTGAGTCAGTTTCTATTGTTCTTCACAAGGCTTTATTTATCTTACATCCTTAAAAGGCAGGGAGGGTTTCATGATATTCAGCAGGGAACTTCCGGGGAAATGAACTCAAAGCATGTCCGTTTTACGACGAGTATATGAACACATCCCTGAATTTGAATGCAAACAGATTTAAGAACACATGTCAATCACATTTCTCCCTAAAAGGGCTTTTCAGAAACTATTTACAGATTTTTAAAATTTAGAACTATATTAACAGTTTCAGTGTAAAAGACAAATGAAATTAAGTGAGTTTTAGAAGCTATCTTAAACTACAAAGTTTAATTATAAGTTAATAGTAAAGCATTATTAAATGTTTTCTTTGACGAGCAAATGTTCCTTAAGTGCTGTCTTAAATGTTTTGAGTGAAGAGCTATCTTTCAGGTCCTTGTCTAAATTGTTCCATATGTTGACAGCTCTATATAGGCAAACGAACGTTGGCCAGCTGCGGTTTTAAACAATGGAATCTGTAGAGAGTCGTAATTACGGGTCCTTCGGTTATGGATTGATGACCTTTTTATCCAGTATAAATGCACAGCCTTTACACGCACAAATTTATTCTTCCAACAAATTAAACCGCATCACCATTTCTTTTCGTACAAAATCTCCACAATCAAAAAGTTAGTTAAAGAACAGTAAATTTCCACCAATTTATTGTTGTGAAGGACGTTACCCTTTCCAGAGGAGGCGGTCAGCTCAAGATACCACCTGGTTGGATCTTAACTTTAATCCAAGTACCACTACTCGCTCCAGTCCAAGCCACCCTCGGCCAACAGCTTGCACCTAACCAACCAAGCGGGTAAGTAAGGTGAACGAAAATGTTAAGTTAACTTTGTGAAGTTGACTGAAAATATCATTGATTAAAAAACAATCATAAAACAGAAGGCATTCTTGAGTGAAAGGTGAAAGGATTTATAGATGAAAATCTTGTTTCGATGACGCACAAGATTTTAACGCAACCACCATTTTGATACTTACCGCAAAGAACTAAATCTACAGAAATTCAGTGGTGACGTCACACGAACATTTCCGAACGACGTCCGCGCGACACCGAATGACGACGATGAAGTGTTTTGGAATCTAACACGATAAACTGAGTAAAATCTCACTCGTGTTATGTTCAAGTGTTCTTACTAGTGAATTAGTATTAGGCTGATTGTAAAGGTTAGATTTCACTTTTGGATTCATATTGATAAAAATGTTCGGATTTATGAAGCATTTACACGAAGAAATAGTTGTGGTCGTTTGCGTTTAACAAGGATACTTGGGGATAACTAGGGTGATAAATGCAGTAAAACAGATGACAGAAGTATCTAAATTCATTCTATTAGCTAAGGTCCATATTCAAAATATTCATACAGTAAACACCCGCTATTTCAACCTCAGGCTGAAATGGATTTTGTGCCCCTCTCAATAAGAACCTGTTTGAGCCTGATATTTGAAATAGGTTCTTATGTCACAAAATCAATTTATAATTCCACTGTAGCGAAGTCCCAAATGAGGATCAGACACCAACATCTGGTTGCAGTTCCTTATCTTTTATACAATAATGTACAATGCATTTACATGTTGACGTAGATCTCAAAACTCTAGTTCGGTACATCCAGTATTTCAGATCACAATAAATTATAGCCTGTTCAGTTTGCAGATGCTTACTGTTTTCTTATAGGGATTAAACAAACCATTAAAGAGACAAAGTACTACAGTATACACATATTTCAGACATACAACAGCATGTCAGTCATGTAACAGTGTACTGCTATGAGCTGTAGCAGTTATAGAAAATTGTTATATACTAGTCTTATCATCTACAAAGAAAACTGAAAGTACTGCTTAGTTAATTTCATCCATATCATCTCATTGTGGCTTTATGGTTTATTGAGTTGTCTTTCTCCAGTTTTTTGCATGGTAAAATAATTACAAACCAATTTATAAGAACCTAACACCCTGATTTTTTGTTAGATATCAAATATATAAGAACCTATCCCAGGCTGGTTTGGAAAATGTAGGTTCTTCATAGCGGGTGTTTACTGTATTAGGTTTCATGAAATTCATAAGTATCTGGATTCGTCGTAAAACTTTCAGATTCGTCATTCTCGTGTCAAACAGCAAAACGAATCAGGCTTAGGAAAGTACGTGGTTCACTGGGAACACAGAGAAGTTTCAGTGTGGTCTCATGTAAACGAGGTCTTAAAGAATAAGATAAAACACTTCATATGGTAACTATAATTGGGATAATTTTTAAAATATGCAAATATTTAAGTACGATGGCAGAGCGAAAGCTACATTGTGTATTAATTCGTACGTAGCCTTCGCTCTGCCTTCTGAATTCTTGTAGCTCCGTACTCAGAAACATTTTTAATTAATTTTTGTAATTCATGCCATATTGAAAAAAAATCGTCGGATTCATGAAGAGTTTACAGGAAGAAATAGTCGAATTGCGTTTAACAGATGAATTCCGAGAGATTTGGGGATAACTAGGGTGGAGTAAAGTATGTGACAGAAGTATCCAGATTCATTCATTTCTTCGGATTAGCCAGTGATGTGCTTATGTATTATGGCTCGGCTGATGTCTTCGATTCAAAATATTCACATTAGGTTTCAGATTCGTAAGTATCCAGATTCATTCCAGAGACTATTTACATGTCGAGTCATTTCTTCAGATTAGCTAGTCTTCGATTCAAAATATTCACATAAGGTTTCAGATTCATAAATATCCAGATTCGTCGTAAAACTGTTCAGGATTTGTCATTCTCGTGTCAAACAGCAAAACGAATCAGGTTTAGGAAAGTACGTGGTTCACTGAGAATACGGAAATGTTTCAGTGGTCTCATGTAAACGAAGTCTTAAAGAATAAGATAAAACACTTCCTAACCTACTCTCAGCTATTGCGTCTTCCGCTTTCGATATGATGAGTTGAATACATTGAGCCAATCAGATGTACCAACTAGTGTTATCTTTATGCACTTCTTTACGTCTTTGAAAACAGCAATACAATTCATGTTTTTTCATGTCAAGACACGACAGCCATTGTTTTACAAATAGATACAGAGCAAAGCCTATCCATTCTCATTCATTCTCGTTTTCAATGCGATTTGAAGAAATCGAAAGAACGAGAATTTAAAAATACGGATAATCGATTGTGAAGAGCTTCAGCGATGGTTAAACTTTTGTAGCCGAATCAGGCTTAATCCTAGATAGAAATTAGAATTAAGGAAGTCTGAACTCATGTCGTAATGACGTACAGCTCGCAAATTTGAATCAATGACCGAAGAAAGTTCATAAAACTAGTTGATGAGCTATGCCATTCATTTGTAAATAAACAAGGAGAGTGGAAACAACTCTCATTATCCATCCCTTATCGATCTTCAGGCATCCTGAAGTCTTGGACGTTTTTAGCACATATTGTCTTATCTGCACTCAACACGATAATTATGAAGTTAATACCTATTGTTGATGTACCTATTGAACAAGCCGACATGGGGTACGAGAGGACAAGAGGGCGGGGACCGCAATTTTGGTGGATTTTTTTACAATTTTGGGGGATTTTTCGGGCACACTATCACTTTTCCCAACTGGGAACTGCACTTCCTCAACATGCAGTAAGGGACTATAGCTTTTTGTGTCCCTCTTCTAACCATGGCGAAGTCAAGAGCGATAGCGGACATACGGGGAAAGTCAAAGCCAAGAAAACAAAGAAAAAGTTAATATAAGAAAATAAGTTTTAATTATAAGTTTATTCAAATCATATACGTTGTAGACGAGCAATGTCTGAAATCGTATTTTTTTCACACTGTTATATCTACGAAAGTTTAGCGAAGGTGTAGATCATGAACAAATTAGTGAAACTCATGGTCAATGTGAAGAAATGGCGAAGTGGGATACCGCAGTGAAGTAATAATCATCGGGAAGATAATCATCGCCAACTTATACAGTTCTCCTCAGTAGAAAAAGATGTTGCACACTCTCCCAACTTAGCCACACACAGCATGAACTTCAAAAGACAAAAGGCGACAGATTTGTTCATGTTATTTCATGTTAGCTAATTATGCAACGCTCATCTACGTTTTATAATATGAGTGAGATTCGCTTCTTCCTCACTTGCTGTTTTAGTATCCAGAGCGAACAACATTCAAGCGAGAGAGGGAAGACTTCACTTGCAAAAGACAACGAGAACGTAATGGAAGAGCACACGAAGGAGAAATCGTCTAACAAACGAGAGAGATCTTGCTTTGTCCAAACACAACATATAATTTATGTTGTTGTTATCGCTGCTTTCGTTTCTATCACAATTTATGGGTTAGTTTCTTTAGATAACCGAGTAAAAATGATGGAGAGAAACAGGCCAAAGGAAAAATGTCCTACCATAGAAGAGGAGGCGAGTCAGGCGACCAGCGAGAGAACCAAACGAAGCGTTAATCCAGCTTCAAGAAATATCCTGAGAAGACTGGGGAAACTAGAAGAAAGGTAGGAATTGTCAATCAAGGTTTACAAAGTTGTCAACTTTAACCATTATTACTGTATAAACAGAGATGCAATTTGTTTTTAGGTTGAACCAGTCGTACCAATCCGTTGGCCGTCAACCAGCGTTCGTCTTAAGAGGTCCTCCGGGAAAGCCAGGACGAGATGGAATGTCAGGTACATTTTCATTGCACGGCTGTTGGGTACTGCTTATTAAGGAGCTGCGCTAAAAGAAATTTTTATTGTGAGCGCGACAACCAATTTATCTGAATATTTTAAAGATAGCTTCGAAGAACTATTGCAATGAAATTTACATTGTTAGAATTTGAATCCTATTGAAACAAACTGTTTCTTTTGATCAATTTATTCAATTCTAATTCATTTAAACATTATTCAAAGCAATATTCATTTAAATAGACAAAGATATCGACCTTATGGTATAAATTGTAATGTCATTTATTTCTGTCTTCAAAAAATAGAAATCTGTTTTTCTGTCAATTTTCTTTTATTTTTGCGTGAAGTGTGATACAGTGAAATATGTTATTTAATGTTTGAAAATAATTCTTAATTCATCGGTTTACAGGTATCGGTGGTCGTGATGGACGAGACGGGAAAGACGGCATGGGACTAAAAGGTAGAGAACCCTATAACGCGATTAGAATATAGTACCGCGTTGCATTACTTGTAATTAATTTCATGATATTCACAAGATAAAGGTTTCATGCACAAACAAAATGATTGATTGATTGATTGATTAATTGATTGATTGATTGATTGATTGATTAATTGATTGATTGATTGATTGATTGATTGATTGATTGATTGATTGATTGATTGATTGATTGATAATAATATTTATTCAGGAAAACAACGTCACAAAAAGTGTTTTTCAATATAAGAGTTAAGATATAGGATATATGTACATATATTACAAAATTACGGATTACGAATTGTGTAAATGATTAATATGATTATATTACAATTTACAAATAAGGTTAAGTATAAGGTTAAACAGTAATCTTAATATGGAAATGGTAATTTAAAGAGTTCGTTTCTAAAGGTAGCTAATAGTTCGAGTGATTTAATATTGGGGTCCAAAGCATTATGTTCTTTACAAGCATGATAAAAAAGTTTCTGTTTCCCTCAATTTGTCTTCGGTTTACTGAGGTAGATGTCATCCTTGCGTCGTGTGTTATATGTATGATTAGTTTTTGTTATTTCGAAGTCGAAATCTGTTAAATTATTTTTACACTTGAAAAATGGTTATTATACGATGTAAATAGCGCCGGTACATAAGTGGGTGCCAGTGTAGTTTGTTGAGGGCTTCAGTTGAGGAAGATAGTTGGGAGAAATCTAGAATAGTTTTGGCAACTTTATTCTGGAGAATTTGTAATTGGTCCATAAGAGAAGAGTTATTTTTGTCACCCCATATAATATCTGCGTAATCGAACAGTGGGAGAATTGTATTGCAGTAGGGCGAGCTTTAGTTGGAATCAGCGCTTTAACTCTTCTTAACAGCCCAATACGTTGATTAATTTTTGTCGATATTTTGTCCAAATGGTCAGACCAGGAGAGATTTTCTGAGAAAGTTGTTCCTAAATATTTAAAAGTTCGCTCACGGTTAAGTTGATGTTCGTTGATATGAATTGAGATGTCAGTAAATGCTTTCAGGCGGTAGTTACTACCAAAAAGAAGGAACTTGGATTTCATACAGTTTAATGTTAGAAGATTATTATCTAGCCACTGGGAAATTAAGTTAAGATCCTCATTAATGTAATTCTCAATTCTCAAAAATAAGTTATTAACATTGTTAATGCAAAGTCAAAAGTTAATGCAAAGTTAAAAGTTAAAGTAAAGTTAAATTAAAGTTAAATTAAAGTTAAAGTAAAGTTAAAACAAAGTTAAACGTTAAAAGTTAAAGTAAAGTTAAAAGTTAAAGTAAACTTAAAGTTAAAATTAAAAGTTAAAGTTAAATTAAAGTAAAGCCAAAAGTTAAAAGCGGGTCGATCGTCACTTGAGCGTTCGCTAAAAGTTTCTTGACAAACGTTGTCTTTCATGTTTTGTGCAATGAAAAATGAATTTGATCCTGTGTCAGGGATGAGGGGGAATAGAAGGTATATTTCTCAAACGGGCCACAGGGTCATTTTGAAGGATATATCCCCAGAGTGAACAAGGGCCAAGTTTATCCCAAGGGCCAAGTGAACTAAACAATTCAGTTGACATCATTAAACTAAAGTTAAAACTTAAAGTAAAGTTACAGCAAAGTTAAAAGTTACAGCAAAGTTAAAAGTTACAGCAAAGTTAAAAGTTAAAGCGAAGTTAAAAGTTAAAGTAAAATTAAAGTAAATTAAAAGTTAAAGGGGGGGAACAGTCCGTTCTGCGCATGTGCAAGCGTTTGTTTACGTTTTTGTTTTGGTCCGCATAATTAGTATAACATGAAGTAATACCCTCATTTGCATAAAGCACAAGGTGTTATTTGCATCATGGCTGACACATTGGAAGAAAGTTTCACGCTTGAAGACTTAGAGATACGTCAGATAGAAGAGTTTGCTGAATTGCCTAACATTGACAATTTAACAACATGTTCATGCCGTGGCAACTGTCTACGGGAAAAGGGGAGAAACTTTTGCGCATGTAAAAGCCTTGACAAATCTTGTTCGAGCGCGTGTCACGGCGAAAACTTCGGGAAATGTATGAACAGAAGCTTTCAGGAAAGCGACAGTTCAGAAGATACAACGGTAAGCATAAAGTTTGTTTTATTAATAGTTTGGTGCTGTTTTATGATATTCTCGAAAATACTGGACAAAGCTCCAAACAATTGTTGTGCGTTTTATGCAAATTTTCAATTGCCGAATATCAGACCATCACCATGTGACTGTCATGCTCATTACAATTTCATGCTTTGAAGTTCTTGAAATTAATACAAAGAAGTGATTCACTTTAGTGAAGACTATAATTATGACAATACGACATAATAAGTCAACATCTGCGAACTAGAGAACCTCAAAATGGCATCAGTTGAATATGAGAAGGAAATATGGGGTCTTGTACTGGGAACCCTAGCTTTATACTCTATAATAACATGTATTTCATCACAAGGAAATAAAATATACATAGTACGAGATATGAAAGAATAACATAACTTGCCAGTGATGGGGAATCTGTAATAAAGCAAATTTTGCTTGTTTGGCATAACCTCGACCCCACAACTCAACATCTCCCTGGACTCTAGCCTAATATTATTATGTTGCATATAAACATCAAGCAGGTATACTTACTACCGTATTTGCCATGTTTGTCTCCACACATATGGAAAAGGTTGATATGTCAGCATTACACTTTACTATTTTGTGCATTATTAACAATTATACAAAGCAGATGTCATTTTAATTGTACCATTGATTATTCTAGGATTCTGACTTCTCTTTACCAGAAAGGGATGATACTGTGAGTGCAGAAAGGAGGGGCAGAGGCCGAGGTAGAGGACGGAAACGTGGCAGAGGACGTGGCAGAGGACGAGGTAGTGAAACTACAGCAGGAAGACAGCGTGGAGGTCAACGAGGTGGAAGAGGACGTGGGCAACTTGTGCCTGAAGTGAATGCTGCACAGAATCAGGCCAATCATGAAGAAGAATTAGCGGTAAGAATCTTTGAACTCATATCTCACTCAAATGAGTATAAAACTTTTGTTTGTAGACACTGATATTGATGAGATATGAAAGAAAGATGTGACTAATCTCAGACTAATGTCATACAGCATTATGTTGTGTGACCAACAGATTCATCTCCAACCCTTATTATTTTCCCCTGTTTTTACAGTAACCTTTATCCGTATCTAATAAAATATGGTCTTTAATATTTGCAAAGACCCTGATGAATGTTTGTCACATGTTATTTTAATCGATCATTGGATACAACTAGTCTAAACGATGGATTTATGGATGGGTGTGAAGTATGGGATAATCTGCATTTTTCCAATATTGTATTCTGGGAAACGTGACCGATGTTCACCAGGGTTTTTGCTCACATGAGAAAAGACCTTAAAATTGCATTTATTAATGAGAATTACTCTGTATCCTGCATTGTAGAACCTTGTTGAAGCACTTGATCTTGATGTACTAAGGAGGTTGGCTCTAGAGCTACTGAGAAGGCAGCCAGCAGCCTTTGCTGATTTAGTTAATGGAGAAATTCCTGCTGGAGATGGAATCGAACCACCAGATCCATCTCATGTGGAAAATGTGCCAGAGTGGTGTAAGTGTGGACACTGTGTCACTATGCCTACACAAGAAGAAAATAAATGCTGTACCCGAACTAGGCGGCAGTGTATTACGACAACACCATTGTTCCCACAGCTTGTTCTTGATGGCAATGTTTTGGATATTGCCATGCGATATAGGGCAGACGTGTTGGTTCTTGATGTCAGAAATAACGAAAATTTTCGCCATGCAGCTTACAGGCAGTTTGTCCTTTGGCAACATGGACATTTGGGGAAAGGAAATAGAAGAGTTGTACCAAGTTGTTGTGTAACAGCTATACGGACTCGATACCCTTCACCCAATGGCATCTATACTGGTTATAGGCCTGCCAGGTTGTAAAATGTACATTATTTGATATTTTAGAATGATTTATTAAAATCGTGATTTATGAGATTCCACTATTGACTGTACAGAAGGGGGAGGAATTGCAGATATATTTGGTGCAATTCTCCTTGGATCTTCATCCAACATGCCGACTCTTTGACTCACACCTCCTGCAGAATTTGCTCTCTTCGTGAATATCTTGAGGAGAAGTTTCACAATATAGGTGTACTGTTTTGGTTTCGCAAACTTCGTCTAGTAGTTGAAAGAGTCAATGGCCCTGAAGGAATAACTAGACAAGAAAGGAGTGGAAAACAAATTAAAACATTCATATGTTCATGTTATAAAATAATCAACAGGTGCTGTGGAACCTACTGTACCTACAGTACCCCATGGCCACCAGATTTGATGACATATGTGTAATTTTTCAATTTGATTTTATCCAACATGGCGAAAATCTCTTTGATAAACCTCTTTATAACTATAAAGACAGTATATTAAAATAAATAGCACTCGACTTACTTGGCGATGGAAAGCTGCCTGTCCAGGTCATAGCTTGAGGGTTTGCCAGCATACCAGAAGGACCAGGTGTAGAGGTAAACACTGTGGATAATAATTTGTAAATAAGACTTACGTAAATAAAATGGTAATGTCCTTTTTAAGCTGACAATCTTCCGATCAATACTAACCTGGCGAAGGGAGATTAATATCCCTGGAGCGAGGTGTAGACGGCGCTATGCTAATTTCCTCAGCCTCGTCAGTGGGTCTGAACACTGCCACTGCCAAAATAATTCAAAAATTTAGACGTAAGACAAGACAATATTAATAGCAACCAAATCACTTTAAAATGACTACGTTCTTTTATAGAGGTAAAATAATCGAATGTAATAATAATATCTTACCATAATCGACTCTTCGTTGAAACATACGCATCGAGAAAAAATTCAGCGACATCCTTGTCGCTCTTCATGTTGTTTTCGTCTTTAAATGCTCTCCATCTTGGAAAAGCGGCAAGCAGATACACTTTCGAAGCATCTCTCTTCGCGTAGTATTCTTTTCGACTTTCTCCTTTTTCAGACTGGCTTTCGCTCGACGGATTCAAATTCGACGTCGAAGGAGTGCGGTCCGCCATTGTTTTAAACAACACGCCCAGGAGTCAGAAGTAAACAAAACGCTCACACTTGCGCAGAACGGACTGTTCCCCCCCTTTAAAGTTAAAAGTTAAAGTAAGGTTAAAGTAAAATTAAAAGTAAAAGCAAAGTTGAAGCAAAGTTTTAGCAAAGTTAAAAGTTAAAGCAAAGTTAAAGCAACGTTAAAGCAAAGTTAAAAGTTAAAGCAAAGTTAAAAGTTAGAGCAAAGTTACTGTTACTACAAAGTTAAAAGTTAAAGTAAAGTTAAAAGTTAAAGAATAGTTAAAAGTTAAAGTAAAGTTAAAGTAAAGTTAAAATTAAAGTAAAGTTAAAGTAAAGTTAACATAAAGAGAAATGCCTCCGTAAATAGAAACATATCGAGGGCCAAAGGGCTACGAAAAAGGCCCTCCGAGCCATTCTGTAAACTTATCGATATAAATGTTATGTAGTGAACTAAACTGTTCAGTTGACATCATTAAAGTAAAGTTAAAAGTTAAAGTAAAGTTAAAAGTCAAAGTTAAAAGTTAAAGTAAAGTTACAACAAAGTTAAAGTAAAGTAAGTAAAGTTAAAGTTATGTTAAAGTAAAGTTAAAAGTTAAAGTAAAGTTAAAGCGAAGTTAAAAGTTAAAGCAAAGTTAAAAGTTCAAGTAAAGTTCAAGTAAAGTTAAAATGAAATTAAAGTTAATTTAAAGTTAGATTAAAGTTAAAGCAAAGTTAAAAGTTAAAAGTTAAAGTTAAAGCAAAGTTAAAATAAAGTTAAAGTAAAGTTAAAAGTTAAAATAAGGTTAAAGCAAAGTTAAAAGTTAAAGTAAAGCTAAAGTAAAGTTAAAGTAAAGTTAAAATAAAGTTAAAGTAAAGTAAAGTTAAAAGTTAAAATAAGGTTAAAGCGAAGTTAAAAGTTAAAGTAAAGCTAAAGTAAAGTTAAAGTAAAGTTAAAAGTTAAAGTTAAAGTAAAGTTAAAGTAAAGTTAAAAGTTAAAGTAAAGTTAAAAGTTAAAGTAAAGTTAAAAGTTAAAGTAAAGCTAAAGTAAAGTTAAAGTAAAGTTAAAAGTTATAGTTAAAGTAAAGTTAAAGTAAAGTAAAGTTAAAAGTTAAATCAAAGTTACAACAAAGTTTAAAGTTACAGCAAAGTTAACAGTTACAGAAAAGTTAAAAGTTAAAGCAAAGTTAAAAGCTAAAGTAAAGTTAAAGTTAAAAGTTACTGTAAAGTTAAAATAAAGTTAAAAGTTAAAGTTAAAGTAAAGCTAAAGTAAAGTTAAAGTAAAGTTAAAAGTTAAAGTTAAAGTAAAGTTAAAGTAAAGTAAAGTTAAAAGTTAAAGTAAAGTTAAAAGTTAAAATAAGGTTAAAGCAAAGTTAAAAGTTAAAGTAAAGCTAAAGTAAAGTTAAAGTAAAGTTAAAAGTTATAGTTAAAGTAAAGTTAAAGTAAAGTAAAGTTAAAAGTTAAATCAAAGTTACAACAAAGTTAAAAGTTACAGCAAAATTAAAAGTTACAGCAAAGTTAAAAGTTAATGCAAAGTTAAAAGCTAAAGTAAAGTTAAAATTAAATTAAAGTTAAAGTAAAGTTAAAACAAAGTTAAACGTTAAAAGTTAAAGTAAAGTTAAAAGTTAAAGTAAACTTAAAGTTAAAATTAAAAGTTAAAGCAAAGTTAAAGTAAAGCTAAAAGTTAAAAGCGGGTCGATCGTCACTTGAGCGTTCGCTAAAAGTTTCTTGACAAACGTTGTCTTTCATGTTTTGTGCAATGAAAAATGAATTTGATCCTGTGTCAGGGGTGAGGGGGAATAGAAGTTATATTTCTCAAACGGGCCACAGATCCATTTTGAAGGATGTATCCCCAGAGAAAGGGCCAAGTGAACTAAACTATTCAGTTGATATCATTAAACTAAAGTTAAAACTTAAAGTAAAGTTACAGCAAAGTTAAAAGTTACATCAAAGTTAAATGTTAAAGCGAAGTTAAAAGTTAAAATAAAATTAAAGAAAATTAAAAGTTAAAGTTAAAAGTTAAAGTAAGGTTAAAGTAAAGTTAAAAGTAAAAGCAAAGTTGAAGCAAAGTTGAAGCAAAGTTAAAAATTAAAGCAAAGTTACAGCAAAATTAAAAGTTAAAGCAAAGTTAAAGCAAAGTAATAAAGCAAAGTTAAAAGTTAAAGCAAAGTTAAAAGTTAAGCAAAGTTACAGAAAAGTTAAAAGTTAAAGTAAAGTTAAAAGTTAAAGAAAAGTTAAAAGTTAAAGTAAAGTTAAAATTAAAGTAAAGTTAAAGTAAAGTTAACTTAAAGAGAAATGCCTCCGTAAATAGAAACATATCGAGGACCAAAGGGCCACGAAAAAGGTCCTCCGAGCTATTCTGTAAACCTATCGATATAAATGTTATGTAGTGAACTAAACTATTCAGTTGACATCATTAAAGTAAAGTTACAAGTTAAAGTAAAGTTAAAAGTTAAAGTAAAGTTAAACGTCCTTAAAAGTTAAAGTAAAGTTACAACAAAGTTAAAGTAAAGTAAGTAAAGGTAAAGTAAAGTTAAAAGTTAAAATAAGGTTAAAGCAGAGTTAAAAGTTAAAGTAAAGCTAAAGTAAAGTTAAAGTAAAGTTAAAAGTTAAAGTTAAAGTAAAGTTAAGGTAAAGTAAAGTTAAACGTTAAAGTAAAGTTAAAGCAAAGTTAAAAGTTAAATCAAAGTTACAACAAAGTTAAAAGTTAAAGCGAAGTTAAAAGTTAAAGCAAAGTTAAAAGTTAAAGTAAAGTTAAAGTAAAGCTCAAGTAAAGTTAAAATTAAATTAAAGTTAATTTAAAGTTAGATTAAAGTTAAAGCAAAGTTAAAAGTTAAAGTTAAAATAAAGTTAAAGTAAAGTTAAAGTTAAAGTAAAATTAAAGTAAAGTTAAAAGTAAAGTTAAAGCAAAGTTAAAAGTTAAAGTTAAAGCAATGTTAAAATAAAGTTAAAGTAAAGTTAAAGTAAAGTTAAAAGTTAAAATAAGGTTGAAGCAAAGTTAAAAGTTAAAGTAAAGTTAAAGTAAAGTTAAAAGTTAAAATAAGGTTGAAGCGAAGTTAAAAGTTAAAGCAAAGTTCAAGTAAAGTTAAAATAAAGTTAATTTAAAGTTAGATTAAAGTTAAAGTTAAATAAAAATAAAAATAATAATAAATAAAATAATAATAATAAGCTTTATTTAGTTAGGTAATTATATTAAATTACTAAATTTAAAAGTTGTCGTTAACTTTGATATAAAGTTTTATAAGTGTTTTTAAATAAAAATAAAGTAATGGCGTCACAGCGTTGACGAGAATATTACAAGATGTTTTCTAACGAAAAGTGAAAAGCTAACTTTCATGGCGTCATCTACTAAAGCAAAACAGAGGCACTGGATATCTTAATTTAACTCATGATACATTGTTTTTATTATTGTTTCAACTACAGCGTTAAATTCTGTATTCAACTAATTAGCTGCATTAGCATAATTTGATTTATATTAAATTATATTAAAGTGTGATAACCACTTAATACTAATTATCGCATACTAATGAGTGTTTTCATTTCTAACGCTCAACGTTTATTTTTCAGTAAATTTAACACAAAAAGCCACAATTTTAATGGTGGTTGATTTATGTGATAAGATGGTAAATCAATGGTGACTCGTTTATGTGATATAGGATGTAATGTGATATAGGATGTAACATCGCTCGCGCATGAACACAGCTCGCGATGTTAAATCCCGCCTTTATTACACTTGTGACCATTGATTAACCCTTACTTACATAAATCAACTAAATTTACTTTGCTTTAGTAAATGACGTCTTGTAATATTCTCGTCAACGCTGTAACGCCATTACTTACCCAACTAAGTTCCTCGATATTTTATATTTACTGAAAAAGAAACGTTGAGCGTTAGAAATGAAAACACTCATTAGTATGCAATAATTAGTATCAAGTGGTTATCGCACTTTAATATAAATCAAATTATGCTAATGCGGCTAATTAGTTGAATACACAATTTAACGCTTTAGTTAAAACAACAATAAAAAATAATGAATCATGAGTTAAATTAAGATATCCAGTGCCTCTGTTTTTGCTTTAGTAAAACAGAGGCACTGGATATGCAATGATAGAAACAAGTTAAGAAGATTAGGTGTGTCTAAACCTCTTTAACATCGCTGGTAGACTTCTCGATTGGTTTAGCTCTTACTCGGTGCTACATCTCAAGAACAATCTGTCACCTCGGGCGTTCCACAAGGGTCAATCCTTGGACCGATGCTGTTCCTCCTATATTTGTAAATGACCTTCCTGAAGCTGTTACAACCTCTAAAGTAGTATGCTTTGCTGATGACACTAAAATCTACAAACAAGTTGATTCGGTAGAAGATGCAGCCTCCCTACAACAAGATCTGTCCAGCCTGGTCGATTGGTCTGAAAAGACAGGACTTTTATTCAACCAGTTCAAATGCAAGAGCCAGCGGATTACACGAAAGAAGAAGCCTGTAGAGTTCACTTACTCCATCAATTACGATTTTGTGAATTCGTGTGTTGAGGAAAAAGATCTCGGTGTTTGGGTGGCTAGCGATCTCAGCTGGACGAAACATGTCAAGTGCTTGAACAATGTAGCAAGGAAAACAAGCTTCTTGGCTTCGTGCGCAGATCTTCCACCGAAATTAAGAACACTGGGACGCGGCGTACGCTGTACCTGGCTCTCGTCAGACCACACCTGGGTTACGCTGCTCAGATTTGGGCACCACAATCAATATAATTGTTAAAACGTGTAGAGAAAGTCCAGAGGCGCGGATCTAAAGTCATTCTCAACCTACCCTTTCGATCTGAAACTTCGTACACAGATAGACTCAAGCTAACAGGACTCCTTCCAGTATCGTATTGGCACAAATACCTTGACCTGTTGTTATTTTTTAAAGCTTTTAATGGTCTTGTTTATCGTAGACAAGAAACGCTACCAGCAGTAACATTACTTGTACGGCAAACTAGAGCAGCCAGCAACCCAAGTGTGATAAGTTTTGTTCCTCATCAATGTAGAACAGTAACTTATCAACGATCCTTCATTGTCAAAGTAACTAGAACTTGGAACGCATTACCGGACTTTCTAAGATGAAAAACACTCAAATTTAGTTCATTTAAGAAAACCCTATTTGAATACTATTATGACGCTCTTTACTCCATCTATAACCAGGACGACCCACGTACGTGGAAATCCATTTGCCTAAAATGTAACTTGGCACGTCGCCTCGAGAAATCCCTCACTTGTTGTTGTTGATTTTTGCTACAGACTTTTCTTTTCACCTTAGTATTTATGTAAATATAACCTCAATTTTTTAAACCTTTTTTTTAAATTATACACGGGGCCACAGTAATTGGCGTAAGCTGTAGTGGTATCCCTGCCAGACTTATATTTTATATGTTAATTTACTAATGGCGAATCGAAATATATATAACCGACTATTAACACTTAGGGCCGCTTTATAGGTTGCTTCCTCGGGTAGCAGACACAGAATATCGTTGCATTGAATTATAAGGTTTAGGAGTTGGGTTAGTATTATATTTACAGCAGAGGATAGTGATGTGATTGCGAAGAACTATCAAGGTCGTTTATCTCCTCAAGATGGCCGTGAAAACAATACTCTAAGTTATATTGGTTTAGGACTAGAGTTTATATTTGGGTTATGGTTACGATTTTTGTTCTTGTAAAGTTTCTAAATCCTGGGAAAATAACCTTGATATGTCTATGACGAGGAATTAACCGCTTTATATCTTTGTTCTAACTTCTCACTCGGTCAGTTCTCTATGAAGTAAAGCCGTTCAACTAAACCAATTTAAAACTCTTAGAGATAATACTTCTGCCAGGAAACCTTATTTTGTAATTCCTAATGATTTTGCGAATGGTTTCTTCAGAATACTTTACGCTAAAACTAAGTACGACTTATTATTTTTCTATATCGATGATTGAGATCTTGAACAGTTCTTCGCACTGTTTCTCGAAGGGTTTCTTCACCATAGGAATCCTGTGTACACTAATGCACATATCAATGTTAAGCGGGAGGGGGGGGGGGGAGGCCGGGCATACCCATGGGGCAATTTGATCAGCTCACAAAGAAACATGGCGGAGTCAGAAGAGCGCGAACAAGAGAACAAAGTTTTAATAAGAGGCGGTTTGATCTCATTTGAGTTTTGAATAAGTTCGCAGGGTGGGATATTTGACAAAAAAATTAAATCCCCTGGGTATGCCCGGCCTCCCCTCCCTGCAGCTTAACATTGATAGGTGCATAAAGCGAGATAAGCCATATAATACGACCAAAATTATTAGGGTTCATCTCTTTGTAGATGTGGTGAAAACACAGGTTCAATCGAATGCTGAACCCACAGGTTCAGTCGAACGCTATAGGAAATCGTACAACTCCCGATGAGAGTCAAGGAATCGGAATGTAATAACTATAATTAAATTTACGAGACTAGGGTTAGGGCATCTCCTTCGTGTACCGGACACACAATGGACACAGACTACGTCATGGACACATCAAGGTTATTTTCTCGGTATTCAGAAGTTTTACAAGAACAAAAACCCTGTCCTAACTCTGAAATAAAGGAATACTAACCCTACTTTTAAACTAAATATTTCAATGATGTAATATTCTGTAATTACTTCCTTCCCTATACGTTCGCAACGCGTTCGTCACACCTATTGTTCTATTGAAATACTAATGAGGCGGCATCCGTTTCGGGTGTGGATGAGGAAGGGGGTTACCTACTTATAGTATAGCTAATGTAGGTGCTGTATGATATAGTCTAATGTAAGCAAAAGAAAATAACTCCATGCACTGTATTTAAGTAAAATGCATCTTTATACATAACTGTATTTTTTTATTTGATGAACTAACTAGCTAGTGAGGTACTGTTGAATTACTTGACAGGTGATCAAGGTAATCCTGGACAATCAGGGCCACGAGGGATCTCAGGACAAAGAGGAGAGCAAGGTAGTCCAGGAGTGACGGGAGTGAGTTACATTCGATGGGGAAAAAAGAGTTGTCCAAATAATGGAGCAAAACTGGTGTACGAAGGTAGGAAGATTTTGATGATCTCTTTTTCTTCGAGATCGAAATTTCGGAGAGATTTTTCTTTTGCTGATGATTTAAGGTGCTGTTGAAACTTTAAAAACCTCATTTACCCTGCTCATATTTTTTGTGTGAAACTTGTTATTTCACTTTTATTTCACTGTTCTAGGTTATGTAGGAGGTACTCACTATACTCAAAGAGGAGGTGCAGCCAATTATGTTTGTTTAACAAGAAATCCGATTTATGAAAAGTATCAAGGAGGGGTACAAGACTCACGTTCTAAGATATATGGAGCTGAATATCAAAGTGGTTCTACAGGAATATTCCCCAGCAGTCTTTACGAGCATGATGTTCCTTGTGCCTTGTGTCACGTGGATACAAGAGCAACTCAGATGATGATTCCAGGTCGAAATGTGTGTCCCGCGGGTTGGACACGCGAGTACAAAGGATACTTGATGGCTGAAAGACATAATCATCATCGCACCATGTACACCTGTATTGATGAGAATCCTGATTATGTTCGAGGAACTCATGCTAATCTTAACGGTGCATTGTTTTTTTTTGTTGAAGGAATTTGTGGTTCCCTTCCCTGTAAACCTTATATCAATGGTCAAGAACTGACATGCGCAGTGTGTACTCGTTGATCATGGAACATACTTGTTAGAAACCTTCGTTAGTAATCTGTAATGTGAAGGTTGTGTTATTTTAATGTAACGTCAGTTGGGCTTTCCGGTAGCGTATATGATGCGTATATTTTTCAATCCATTTAACTGTTTATGAATATACGTTGCCTATTCTCATTCTAACCAGATCTGTCATGCAATGTGTGTAATCAATCATATTTGTTCTGATCAGATCTAATCAATGTGCAAACCAAATCAGATCTGATCAATGTGTAAACTATAACCCTGTCAATCTTACTAGAGCATTTTAATCTAAGTTCTAGATTAATTTAATTTTTATCTAAGTTCCCCCCCCCCCAGCATTTTAATCTAAGTTCCCCCCCCCCCCCCCCCCCCCCCCCCCCAGCAAAACTAGTTCTGTCGGCAAATAAAGGATTTGTCGGCAAATGAAACTTTTGTGGGGTTTCCTATAGGATGAGCATGAAATATTGTTGGTCAGCAGTCACATTAACTGGATAACATCAAGGGAATCGAGGTATATAATCGTCAGAATTTTGTCACTTAACCATGAAATAACCGCTAACCCCAAAACAACTTAGATCCTAACCCTAACTTCCCACCTAATGAGTTTTCTAACCCTAACCCCACATTAAGTGTCTTCCTAACACTCCCACCTCGATTCCCTTGATGTTATCCAGTTAATGTGACTGCTGACCAACAAGATTTCATGCTCATCCTCTATCATCGCACGGGTTATAGCAAACCCCAACTTTTGTCGGCAAATCTTTTTTCGGCAATTCGGCAAGACAGTAAATTACTGTTCGAAAATCGAAATCACGAGATATGGAGCAGAGGAACTGAAGTGTGATAAACGCCAGGCCTTTCTATACTATTCTTTTTGTTAAACCCCACTTTCACTGACCCCCTAGAAGCCAATATACAGATTAAGTTCCATCTTTCCTGTGAGTCAGAGTTTTTGGTAGTTTTGGTAGTTTGTTCATGTCTGGGTTTATTGTTTTTGAACGGCCACACCCAGTGACCATGCCCATTTGTCGGCAAAATTAATTCTCACACCCACCTGCTCAATCCCCTTCGCGACGGCCCTGTTCATGATATTAAGCAGGGAATTTCGAAGAAATGAACTCGAAGTGAATTAGTTATATGCATAATTTGCACATCGCTCGTCCGTTTTACGACGAGTATATGAGCACATCCCTGAATTTGAATGCAAACAAATTTAAGAACACATGTCAATCACATTCTTACACACTTAAATAATAAAAACAGTCCCTCTTTAAGGTAATGTAAAATATAAATAATATACATTTTATTTCCCAGGCCAATGCAATGCAGCCTAACCTGTGCACATCCGGTATAAATGCACAGCCTTTACACGCACAAATTTATTCTTCCAACAAATTAAACCGCATCACCATTTCTTTTCGTACAAAATCTCCACAATCATGAAATAAGTTAGTTAAATCTCTCGAATGTCGGTGTTAATACAGATACGTCGTGTATCTGAGTGAAGGTAATATACCAATGCCATATTCATTAAAAAACGCACCATTTCACTAAAACTGTTAGTTAACCCAATGTAATTATTAACGTTTTGAAGAGAATAGTTGGTTTAAGTGAGGTTATGCAAATAACCAAGGTTATTAACAGCTAGGTAACCGCGCGCTGCACACGATCGAGGCAAGCGGGTGGGCACGCACTTGCTTGAATAGCGGTGTCACGCAATCTCAAGAGCTCCACGAAATTGTAAACCCACCATCCCACCCCTTAATCAAATCTACAAAGAACAGTAAGTTAAATTTCCACCAATTTATTGGTGTGAAGGTGTAACCTGTCCCGAGGGGGTGGTCAACTCAAGATACCACATGGTTGGATCTTAACTTTAAGTACCACTACTCGCTCCAGTCCAAGGCGCCCCACCCTACTAACATAAACTGTTTTAGAGGTTCGCTCTTTATTACACTTCAAAAGGCTTAAACGATCTAATTGCTTCACCCGACCGATTTGGGTATTAATAAAATCCATCTTATAACCCCTTTTCACAAGAAAACCTCTTAATTCCTGAATCCTACTCTCATAAATTATCTGTTTCACAAATCCGCTTTAATCGAAGAGCTTGGCTATGTGGGATGCCTCTCTTAACATGTGGAGATTTAAAATTAAGATACTGATGTGTATCTGTTGGCTTGTGATAAACATCCGTACTAAAGGCACCATAATTCAAAGATACCATAACATCCAAAAATGACAATTTCCTACCACTATAATTTCCCACTATAATTTAGTCGATTCACGGTATGAATTCAAGGCTGCTAAAAAGTTATCAAGCTTCTCCCTACCATGAAGCCATACCACAAAAACATCATCCAAAAATCGCCACCACACCCATGGACGATAAACACATGTTTCGAAAAAGCATTCTTCCCTTGCGAAAGCCGGGGCAAACTTACTGTACGTAGATCAACCCCATGACTCCCATGACTGTAGGTAGATCAACCCCATGACTGTATGTAGGCCAACCACATGATTGTACGTAGACCAACCACATGACTGTATGTAGACCAACCCCATGACTGTACGTAGATCAACCCCGTGACTGTACGTAGACCAACCCTATATGACTGTATATAGACCAACCCCATGACTGTACGTAGACCAACCCCATGACTGCAACCCCATGTCTGCACGTGGACCATCCCATCACTGTCAACGCCATGACTGTACGTAGACGAACCCCCATCACTGTCAACGCCATGACTGTACGTAGACCAACCCCATCGCTGTACGTATACCATATTTGGGCCCGCAGTAATTGGCACGTGCTGTTGCGGTCACCCAGCCATTTATGTTGTCAATATGTTAAGTAAAGTATTTGTATTCTTATGTTATGGCGAAACTAATAAACTAAACTAAACCCCATCACTCATGTACGTATACCAACCCCATGACTGTACGTATACAAACCCTATGACTATACGTAGATCAACCCCATGAGAACGCATATTTCACGACACGAAAACGTATAATCAATACGCATTCATTCTATTGAATGTGTTGACATTTACTATATACTATTATCGTGACAGCTTATCATAGCCTCTCAGACGAGCGGTACGCATAGCGTACCTATTTTTCCAATTATTTTCTTCAGATCGTTTCGAAAATCAATATATATATAGCGCTATTAAACCTTACGCCTTGCTTAGTGATTTTATTTTCACATACGATTTTTAGTATATAATATATATATTAAAGTGGCAATTTTTTTTCATCTTCTATAAAACAATGGCTGAATTGATCCTGCTTTTTCATGGCAGGACGAAATATATACAAAGCTGGGAGATCTGACTGCATGGTACATCTTATTCAGGTACTATGTGGCGAATTGTGCCGAATTGATGAAGGGTAGATGGCAGGGAAAACGAAAGTGAGCTGTGAACAAAAGAGAGTTGTATGAAACGCAGTGAGAGTGAGAATGTATATCGAGATAATACAGAGAATTACCCGAGAATAAACGTGAAAACTTTTTATCCTATTGTGAAGTTTTGGAAGAGCACAGGCTCTTAGTCCGATTCCCAACAACTATACAAAGAATGATTAAATGTGAAAGTATAATATGGCTGGCTATGGGCCGCCATTTTTATGTACCTTGACAAATATTAAACACTTAATGACTGCTCGCTAGGGAAACAGTGAGATTTCCCGCGAGGATCTCAAAAATATTCAAAGACAGAAGAAAAGATGGACAGCGAAAGATGCAGACGCAGCGAAAGATGGCTTTACAATAATTTTTGTGATGTTAGTTTATCCCTAGAAAAAAAACATAAAAAACCCAACAAATGTTTATCTCGAACTAGGAGCGTACGCCTCATGAAATTATTTCAGGGTGGGGACTTCTTCCAGTTCCCGACATGTTATACACGGAAAGTCTGAAAACGCTTTTAATTTGAATTGTTTATTTGGAATGTAAATGTGTTTGTATAAATTTGTTGCTACGCCTCTGCCTCGAACAGTCGTGGTTTAGGCTTTGATTTTCTGAACAGTTATCCGAATATCTCTAAATCATCAATGATCAAACGTACGAGATTTGGAATTTTACAGTAATTTTCCTGTCACGCATTCATCACGTGCACATCACGTGAACATTACACTGTTGCCTTCTGACTTTCCAGTTCTGGCCCTCTCGTCTACCTTAGCGATTACGTATCAACCAATGAAAGCGTGTTTTACGCTATATAAGAAATATTTTTAAGCAGCTTCTTTTCCTATATAGGTACACCAATAATGGCGGCCATACCCTTTGTCTTTTGAATATCTGCGGATTGAGTGAAAACATGTTATTAGGAATAAGTAATCACAATAAATGCTTAAGTCTTACCTGACGTGCTGAAAAACATCCAAAATTGAACCACCTCTTTGTTCTATTGATATCTTCGAAAATAACCATAACTGTTGCGAAAGCTATACATTTTCTGAAAGCCCAATAAACCGGCTGTTACCAATGCTTTTAAATTTCTAGAACAAGACACATTATGTTAATATAAATTAGCATGATATCATAATTATATCATGCATCAGGTTGAAAAACTTTCATTTTTCTAGAAAAGGCCATCTTGCACGCCCGCGTAGTATCATGAAAACTCAAAATGCCACCAATCACAGAGTATTTTATGAAATTAAATCAAACTTGGCGTGTGAGTGGATTTCGTGTGCCTGGCGCTTGTCGATTTCCAATTTTTAATCTTGCGTTACCGTGTGCCGTGTTTCTCGATTCACGAATTCATCAGTCTTATACGACGGATTTTGATTGGGCCAGGCGGGAAAGATCTAAAATTATTTCTTTGCTAATAATATACATGAAAACTGATTCGCTGAGAGCAGTGCAATTTCAAGGAAATACAATGCAATTTTTTTTTTAGCACAAAGCAATCTGATTCGCTGATAAAAACAAATATGGCGTCCAAGGCTCGGAGTACATTTCGTTAAAATTGTAGTATAGTGTCTGCACACTAGAATAGTTAATCATTGATGCTATCATTTATTGATGCTATGAGTAAACCTTTTTTCAAGTAATGGTGATAGAAGCGTAGCATTTTTAAACAAAAAAGGTGCGAGGAGTGGACGAAGCACTGTATAATAAAGTTGTGGTCTAGTGGTGTGGTTACCACACGTGTACTGGACATCCTAACATGGGATACCCCCCAATTTAGACAAGCTTCATTAAAGGCTAGCTTAATTTATAAAATTGTTAATGGGAAATCTTCGCCATGTCTGAGGGACAGTTTTGTCAAACTTGAAGATATTAATATAAATCATAATCTAAGAAATTACGAAACCGATCTAGCACTTCCAAAGACAAAGACAAATTTTCTTAAACGTAGTTTTAAATATAGTGGTGCAATGCTTTGGAATAGTCTTCCACCTGAGGCAAAAATACTGAAAAAGGCAACAACATTAAATCGAATTAAGAATAAAATTGGTGAAAATACACTGGTGATACTTTTACTGTTATTCTGTCATATATTTCTTGTTTGTTGTTATTGTTAGTTGTTATTGTTTATACTATTAATACTTAGGTAGGTTTAATATAATTATACGCCCCTCCTGGAAATCAATATTGATAAGAATGTTGAGTGGGGTCAGCGTATCCAAATCAAAGATGATGTATGTGTATGTATGCGTGTATGCGTGTGTGCATGTATATGCGTGTGCGCGTGTGTGTGTGTCTACGTGTGTGCGTGTGTGTATGTATGTATGTATGTGTATGAGCTGGGAGACACAAGTTCAAATCCTGGGTCGAGGGACCACCACTGAGGGTCTTAAAAATAATTGAGGAAAAAGTTCTGCCTTTGCAACAATATCAGCAAATGGTAAGACTTTCGAGTCTTCTCGGATAACGACCTTAAATCGTTGGCCTCGGAACCATATCAATTGGGCTTCTAGCCTGTTGGGGTATTCTGTTCACCTAAAAGAGTGATAAATCTAATAAACTAAATAAACTAAATAAAAAAAGTGGTGAACTGCCGAGATTTTTAGCAATGAAATTCTGACGTTTCGAGGGGAGCCGTTCATCAGAGTAAGACGAGATAAAATAAAATAAATAGGGCTTTTATGTATGCCAAAAGGGTGACACAAGTTGAAAGTAGCCAATAAAATGCACGGGAGATACAAACTGATAATTAATGAGATGAGATAATATATGATCCCGGTATACCGGAATGTCCCGGGTGACTGGGATGCGTGAAAATATTGATAATAATTTCTCAATGAAACAAAAACTAATTTTATTCGCATAAATAGCATCCCAACGAATGTTTTTTCATTTTGCCACTTTTTGGATATTTTACCATATCTTTTTTGATCGGTGTACCGGGATGTTGCGTTTATATGGAAAAAATCTTTCCCGGGTGCCTGACCGGGATCATCTGTCCCGGTCTCCATATAAACGCAACTGTGAAAATAACAGTAAATTACATACAAGCCGAGATCCCGGACGTCCCGGTGTACCGGGATCATATAAACAGGCCCTGAGGGGGATCGAGAACTGGTCAAGAGTGCAATGACAGGTCCAATACTCAAAGTGGGATGGTATAATGCGGTAACACGTTGCAAGTCCAATAGCGAAGCGCGCAGATGATGTTTGTCTGAGTTTATAATTTATTCTTGCATTTCCAACAATAGAAAATGCTCTTTAAATGGCCCTTGAGAGTTTGTCTGAGTTTTGGTCTATAAATAGTAACTGTGTGCTTCGCTATTGTCTCGAACATTTTCCTGTATTATTAATAAGTAATAGCATGGTTTTTCGTACAATTTTGAAAAACATGCACTTGTGAGTTGTTTTGCTATTCTGATAGTCTTTACTCTTTTTATTCATTTGTGCGTGTTTTTTTCCAAACTTCCACTCGAAACCATGCAATCCTAGTATACTAATAAATTAGAAATATGAAATAATGCAAAAAAACAAAGAACAATATATTTTTCAATCAAATCTCGCCTCAAAATTATGTTATAGTTTCCTAAAGAAGTACATTTTTGGGTCAAACATTTGCTAAGCTCGTAATTAATGTGCGAAGTAGAAATAAGAGATACATTTTGATTTAAAAATTATGCGAATAGATAAAATGGCAAAACCTTAGACATGACTTCAGCCTGAACTTACAGACTAACACCTGCGGTACCTGACGAGAACTGTTTCAACGAGTACATACTGCGCATGTCAGTTTACGATCGCCGACATAAGGTTTACAGGGCAGGGCACCACAAACTCCTTCAACAAAATAGAACAATGCACCATTACGTAGTTCAGCAGTTCCTCCAATATAATCAGGATTCTCGTCAACACAGGTGAACATGGTACGATGATGATCATGTCTTTCAGCCATCAAGTATCCTTTGTACTCGCGTGTCCAACCCGCGGGACACACGTTTCGACCTGGAATCATCATCTGAGTTGCTCTAATTTCCACGTGACATAGGGCACAGGGGACATCGTGATAATTAATGCTGTTTGGGAACTTTAACGACTGACTCGCATATTTTGCTCCATATATCCAAGAACCATTAGTTTGCATCCCTTCTTGGAATTTTTTGTAAATCGGTTTTTTTGTAAGACAAACATAATTCGCTGCACCTCCTTTTTCGGCAAATTCAGAACCCCCTACGTAACCTAGAACAGTGAAATAAAACAAAACGTTTAACACGAAGAGCAACAATAAATATTTCAAAGTAAAGGTGCCGTCCAGTCCGTTCTGCGCATGTCCACGTTTCTGTTTACATCATTTGTTTACATTGTGTTATATAAACATTGAACATGAAGTATTGCGGATTTTTTTCACACGCTTGAGCTTTTCCGCCTAAAAAGCGTGTTATAAGAAGCTGTTTGGTTCCCAAATGTGGATAATATATCAAACTACCACTCGTGCCTTCGCCACATTTAACGAATACTCGCTTTCGAACTGTCGCAAATCTATTCCGTTAAAGTTTGTTAGCATGTGGGTTACCCAACATTTGAAATATCATACATGCGCAGAACTGACTGGACTAAAAAGACATCATTTATAACTTCCTACCTTCGTACACCAGTTTTGCTCGAGTATTTGGACAACTCTTTTTCCCCCACCGAATATAACTCACTCCAGTCACTCCTGGACTTCCCTGTAATCCAGTTTCTCCTTGAATCCCTTTGTCGCCTTTTTCCCCTGGAAATCCGTCTGCTCCTTGACGTCCATCGTTTCCTTGTTCTCCTGGTATCCCTTCAAATCCACGCTCTCCTACAAGTCCTGTTTCTCCACGTACTCCTTTAATCCCGGGATATCCTTCCTGCCCTACTTCTCCTATTCCTCCTTTTTGTCCTGGAAACCCATGTTCTCCTTCTGCTCCTGGCATACCAGTTTCTCCATCTTGTCCTTGTTCTCCTTGTATCCCAATTTCTCCTGTCGACCCTTGTTCTCCTTTTGCTCCTGGATTCCCTTGTTTCCCTTGTTCTCCAGTTATTCCTGGCAACCCAACTTCTCCTTCCATCCCCCCTTGTCCAACTTCTCCCTTTGCTCCATCTATTCCTGGCATCCCGATATTTCCTGGAATCCCTTCTGCTCCTCGGTCACCGCCTTTTCCTAGATCACCTGTCGAGGTATATTTGACAAACTGGTAGATATGCACCAAATACTACATGTTTACATATTGCGATTACTCTGGCCGATTTCGCATCCTGTAGTGTATGGTTTTTAGTGAATTTAGGTTACTAGAACGTGTTTAAGGACGTGCAACGCGAACGACAATAAATAAAGCCAAATTCAATTGAATTTCATGTCCTGAAACAACAGATCGAGAATATTGACCTTCGAGCTGTGCCCTTTCTCTTAAAGTGCCTATAACCAGCTTATTAATTCTATATTATTCATAAACATTCTATATAAGGCAAATATATGATACATGATGGACGATCGTCAAGCTCATATCCTCAGAAAAATGTTCCCGGTAAGAGGCTCAAATAGTTGAACAGTGAAATATTTCTTTGATTTGATCTTTCCTTAGAAACAGGTTTATACAGGTTTATGCAGAGCCGTAGCTAGTCCAGTTCCAGTCCTCCCCGCACGGCGCGGCGCCAAAGAGGGACTGGAACTGGACTAAGCCGTAGCAAGAGAAAGTTAATTAATAATAATAATAATAGACGTATTAGGAGCATTATACAATAGTCTCAATGCTCTTACAACAATATATTCTTAAATATACTGATAAAACTTATTACAGTTTCATTATAAGATAAAGCCTACATATATTACCACTATAAACAAAAAACTATTAATTTTAAAAAAGAAAAGTCTTAACTGCTGACTTAAAATTACCCAACATATCAAAGCTTCTAATTTCCTGTGGTAATGAATTCCACAGTTTTGGTGCCGAAACCGAGAACGCTCTGTCTCCATGAGTCACCATTTTCGATTTTGGCTCAATTAGCAGATTACGGTCTGATGATCTCAAAGCACGAGTAGGTTTATATTTATTTAGCAAATCAGTAATATAAACAGGCGCCTGGCCATGCAAAGCCTTGAAAGTAATTATTAGTGTTTTAAATTCGATTTTTTAACCCCTGTTACTAGTCTTGCAGCTGTATTTTGAATTCGCTGTAACTTGCTCATTCAGTTTCTGGTAAGCCATATAGGATGCTATTACAGCTGTCAAGTTTTGATGTTATGAATGCATGCACCAACTTCTCACAGTCCTTTTTACTCAAATATTTCCTGATCTTGCCGATATTTCTGATAGCAAAAGTGGCCGATTTACAGATGTTATTTGCATGAGTATTTAATTTTAGATGTCTATCTACAGCAACACCGAGATCACGTGCAACCGGAGCCGGTTGGATTTTCACATCATTGACACATATTTCTGGCATTGGTTCACAATGCATAAAACGTGATGATAGATGGACAATCTTGGTTTTACTCGGATTGCATATAAGACCATTCATAGTACACCAGTTGGTGATGTCCTTGATACATAACTCAAGTTTAGATAGAGCAGCAGATCGATTTTATAGGCATACAGCTGTGTGTCATCAGCGTACATTATGCAATCAAGGCCATGGGCTTTGATCATATCTTCCAATGGCGCAAAGAAGAGTGAAAAGAGAAGTGGACCCAGTACATAACCCTGAGGTACACCATATTGCAATGGTTTGTTTGAGGAATGCGTATTCTTCAATTGGGTCCAAGAAATTTTCGAAATTAATACGATTTCCTGACTCCTGAGAGTAATTTCCAGCAGGTTTAAAGTGTCTATGAAGTGAAAAACTCGCTAGCTTTTTTTTTCTTTAACGGACAAAGCAGCACGGCAGGAGCGTACACTGAAAATTTCAAATTTGTACTTACCCGCACTCTAATAATCTTAAAACACGGATATTCACGTAACTATAAAAGTAGTGTGTAGTTGCGTAGCCTGATTGCATACAGTAGCATAACATACATTCCGTACCAAACTGCGCTTTGTTATATTTGTTATATGGTGCATATTATTCTATATATACACCTTTAGTATAAATACACAGGTGATTATAGAAAATCGCGCACGCTGATTGGTCCATTTAGACAAAATGGCTGCCAGCCGATTTGCAAGTGTGACAGATGAGGAAATAACCAATTTGAAAGAAAATGCTATTCCAAAAAGATCAGCTGTGTATTTATACTAAAACAATTATTCACCTCAGTGTTGGTGAATAGTGTGGATATTTATCCACCACCATTCACCTCCACTTCGGTGAATAATTGTTAAATACTAACCTATATATGGCACTATATATGTCATACACCTTTTGCTAGTCATTAACGCAAAATATTCATTCATTAGTGCCGAGGGTTGGTTCAATAAAATCACTGTGCATTCATTAACGCCATACTAAACTTCATTAGCGCGGAGTAAACTTTCAATAACGCGTTTAATATATGCATGAACATTCAATAGTATCAAGGTACAATCTATAGCACCTTTGGACATTCGTGCGCACGGACTGTAACGTCAATAGCACAAACTGACAAACCATAACATTTATGGACAATCTATCGTTGAACATGGACTTCATTAGCATAATGTCCATAATCCCTAAAATTCATTAGACCATGTAACACAAACAATAGTGTGAATGGAATATTCGTTTATTGAACACAGACAAACAATAGCATGATGCTAAACAACATTAACAAACAAAGAACAATCATATATAATCTTGGAGAAAGGCTGCGTGTTCGCACATAATGCAGCAAGGCATTTGAGGCCCCAACAACATATTTCCGTGTAAAACGTGTTTTGGAAAGCTTAAAAACTATATAGCTTAAAAACGCAAGGTTTGACATCGCTTTTGGCCTAGTCGATAGCGAGCAAGACCATGCCTCCAAGAAGACGCATTTCACTAGAACAACGCGAACGACTTGTCAGAGCTTTTGAGGACGAACACGAAGACTACCTCGCAGTGGCGGACACGATAGGAGTGAATAGATCAACTGCAAGGGGTATCGTAGCAAGATATGTGAGAGAAGGACGAATCGCAGAAAGACCGCGTGGTGGGCAAAACAACGTTCGCGTTGATGAAGAAATGAAAGAATGTCTGAGTGACATCGTCAACGAAATTTTAATTAACCAAGAGTTACGCCAACGTCTGCCAAATAAGCCTGAAATCCATGACCGCACGGTCTCGAGGACCTTGCAAGGTATGCTGTATCGAGTGAAACTAGCGAGACCTCTACCGGCAGCCGAGAGAAACCGACCAGATGTGATCCATAAACGACACGTGACTACGCTAGTTGGTTTATGAGGCATGCCGTGGTGAACCACTGTGTTTTCATCGATGAATGCGGTTACAACATATGGACTGCAAGAAGCCAAGGAAGAGCCAGAACCGGAGAAAGTCCTACAGACAAGTATGCGGGCAAAGAGGGCGTAATGTTACCGTGGCACTTGCCATTTCTCCAACCAATGGCCTCGTATTCCATTAATTAAGCCTGCCCACCATAACCCCGCTGATCCCGGACAAAATACAGAACTGAAGAAACTGCCACCATATAGTCCTTTCCTCAACATTGTAGAACAAGGTATCGGTGCGCTCAAGGCAGCCATTAAGGCAGATATTAGCCGCCCAGAGGTCAACAACAAATGAACAATCGTGAAGAAGCCAGGCGACAAGGGATCGCACTGGGGCATCATCGAACTCAGCTGCTGCTACAAGCGTTACAGCTAAATGTCGGCACAATAACCCCAGCTAAATGCGGGCAGTGGTTCCGTTTTATGCAGACATATCTGCCGCGTTGTCTAAACAGAGAGCAAATTGAAGGATAAATAACTCAGTACATTTTTATTTCTTTCAGAGTGTGCGAACACGCAGTCTTTCTCCAAGATTATATATGATTGTTCTTTGTTTGTTAATGTTGTTTAGCATCATGCTATTGTTTGTCTGTGTTCAATAAACGAATATTCCATTCACACTATTGTTTGTGTTAAATGGTCTAATGAATTTTAGGGATTATGGACATTATGCTAATGAAAGTCCATGTTCAACGATAGATTATCCATAAATGTTATGGTTTGTCAGTTCGTGCTATTGACGTTACAGTCCGTGCGCACGAATGTCCAAAGGTGCTATAGATTGTACCTTGATACTATTGAATGTTCATGCATATATTAAACGCGTTATTGGAAGTTTACTCCGCGCTAATGAAGTTTAGTAGTACAGTGATTTTATTGAACCAACCCTCGGCACTAATGAATGAATATTTTGCGTTAATGACTAGCAAAAGGTGTAATAGAAGTAAGTTATTAAAGCATCTAGCCTACCTTTCACTCCCTTTTGACTGTCTTTTCCGTCTCGTCCATCTCGTCCTAAACACCAACGAAAATAGGAATTATATATTCATGCAGCAATTATTACATGTTGAGTCGGTTTTCTTTGATGTACCGCGGGATGTATATAGCATACAACCCCTATGATTGAATACTAATTACTCGGGTTACCACATGTGGTGGTAGCCGAGTCTAGGTTTCGCCGCATTCCTGTATTTTTTAATTTTTTTAATTTTTCGGGTCGACAAATTGCAATTATTGCATCATCCCGATAGGCTTTACGAAACCAGGCGCTGTGCGCGCCATCTACTTTGGTCAGTATTGCTCGCCTCTGGATGGTCTATTCTCAAACTATATCCAAAGGCAAAGAAATATAGTAAATTTGTGACAAGGTTCATAAGGAATGTGGCTGGCAAGTATCTTAATCATAAACACGCTCACACTGCTTACAATCGCACACGCCGATCGCGGTAGACCTATACTAAAAGATGATGAGAAAAACAAATAAATTTGATGCTATTCAACAGTTTATTGTTTATCGTCGATCTTCTATGATCCGTCTATATGCAGTACATACACTAGCCATCTTGCAGACAGCCTTTGTGGGCCGTAGTAAGAACGTCGGAGAAGGAGGCTGTACATTCACATATTTTGCTTAATAAATCAGAAAACATATTGCCATCGAATAACCCTGTTTCACTTGATATTTTATAACCCTGTTTCACTTGATAGCGACTCCAAAATGTTCTGGCTTATCAGTACCAGTTACAGCCAAATGATTGTCACAGATATCCAAGAAGTTAAAGTTACTAAACTGGGATATAAAGATCTTCTATAGACTATACAAGATCTTTGTATCCCAGTTTGTGTCTTGGACACAATGCAGTCACGACAAACATTAGTTCTAGTTCATAGTTCTATATAATTGTTCTTTGTTATGTTGTTATTATAATATATTTTTGTAACTTGAGTTGTGCTGTCTGTTGCTTATTGTGAGCCTAATTAATTAAATTTACTACTAATAGTAATCAAAGATTACGTGAGTGCGTTCGACGCATGTGCACCAGCAAATGGTGAATGAAGATTGGTTTATAAACATAAAAGTATGCTGTAACGAATTATGAAAATAAATAAAGCTAATAAATATATTACAGCGTCTTAATTCAAGGAGACACTGTAACCTTAATGTTTTTGACAACGGTGACATCCCGGCATGATTTCAGTATGTTATTTTAATATTAGAAGGGTATATTCCCGTTCGTTTGTACCAGATAAGATGACCGCCAGACAAGTCATTCAATTCAGCAAATATTACAAACGTGATGTTCGATTTGGCAAAAGTGTCGCTTGGCCTGATCCTGAAAACTGTTCCAACCTCGTACACACTGCTCCTGTGTCAGCCCCGAGGCTAGTCTTATATTATGCTATAAGAGTATAGTATGAGCAACAAAAATCAAAGTTACAAAATGAGAACCAAAATAACATACCAATTCGTCATTGTGTATATAAGTCGAAAACTCTAAGGATTTCAGATCAAGATACGGATACGCTTTCATACTAATGCCATAATTTATCCGGCAAAATGGTAATTTATTCAGAAAGGGTAATGTTTTATCTTGATTTCTTTTAGCTGTAAGGTACAGTTACCCATGACATGCAAGATTATAATGCGCTCTCTTTGTCGAACGAAACAACTGTCTTTTCAAGGGCACTAAAAATAACTGAAAATATATGGCCTTTATGACTAATAACTTGTACATCATATCATTCTTATAAGTTATTACGTGATTTTGAGTTAAAAGTTAAAACATCAATTCTTCCACTATATTTTAAACTAGTAGGGGCCTAAGCATACAGGACAAAGTCAAAGCATTTGAAGACCACTATTAGGGGAACGATGAATACCTGTATATGGTAATTACCCCTATAAATGGTGGTCATTAAATGGTTACATTTTTTTGTCTCCGACCCCTCAACTTCCCTATGGTCCAAACAAAAGTAAAAACGGATGTGAATCGCATCTGGAAATCACATTGCCGAGAAATTAACCGCGCTCCAGCAAAACAAAATCAGTCAACCCAAAAGTTCTTGTAGAGTAGCTTTCTAAGTAGCCCGAGTTTACGCCTAGCGGGCGCCTTGTTAGATAAAAAATGAAGAAAAAACTAGGTAAATCTTTGACCAAGGCGGGAAAATGGACAAAACGTTGTTAGAAAACCTCCTCAATCATGTAATACGTCAGTTAATTACCTCGAACGTCGGGATGTACGCGATATACAGCCCTTGGACGCTACGCGTCCTCGGGGTCCGTTGTATATATAGCATACATCCATCGTTCTCGGTAATTAACTCTTACATAAATTGGTACTGTGAGGGAGATATACATATCGTCTATCTAATTATCAAGTATGGAGGATGTCGGCAATTACTAGGTCAACCAAGGCTCAAAAGCATGTCAAATTCTGACAAATAATTACAGGTCAACTCTTAGCTTTAGGGTATGTCCAATAACTAGAGAATCGCTTGTATTCTACTCACATCAAGTTTCCCTACAATCTCTAAAGGAATCAGCCAAGCACAGCAAACTTCCATTTTTGGTAAAAATGTGTACATCATGCGCCAACCGATCATACAACACTTAAATCATTTGCAGACTATTGGTAGCATATAGGAAACGAGACCATTGGTTGCGTTATAAAACAACCCATGGTTATAAGCAAGCTTATAAGCGAGCTTTAGGGCTTTGTCACCTATCCCTCGTTTTGAACGCTATCTCAATCAATATTTAACCGTTTTCAATTCTTAAAACAGATTTGGAATTAGCGAGTCTAAATACATAACACACGTGCCTATTATATTGCGCAATCTTGTATACCCTTCGTAAAAACCACTTTATGTAGTTCGTCAGATCAACAAATCGATAATGGCCGCAGAATTTCTGATCAAATATGGTCCCGACTCAAACGGATCACCCAAAACGACTGTTTACTTCCTTATAATTAAGGAGTTGGTTCTACCATGTGCGGCTTATATATATATATATATATTTCGTCTGGTGACGTATTTGAAGACGTCACATGACGTCATCAACAAACACAAAATCTCTATAATTTTCGTCATTTTTGACAGCATGCCATATTTTTTGGTGTCATTTAAACCTAAATTACTTCCTACAAAAAAGTACGTATGGATTCATTGATAAATCAAATAAAAACGAAGTTATGAAAATTTTATTGTTTTTTTTGGCCTTAAAAATCCGATAATCTCGGTTAATTTTCAAAAATTCTAAAGGTAACCGTCCAGATTCTAATCACATGTAAAAAATTATCATCATATGACATTACCAAACGAAAGAGTTTTGTCCACATATAGTACATACAGACTGTCTTGATGGATTCTTAAATCTGTTAAATTCTATAGCAAATTTTGTCAATTCTAAGCTTCCTTAGCAACGGATATAAGGTCTGCAAATCGAAATACGTCCGAACACCCTTAAAGACTTGAGAAAATAATAGGCTTAAAAGAAAAGAGCACGCGGTGTATTTCGGCAGACAACTTATCAAGTGCTACGTCTGCTAACCAATCATTGAAATTTGACGGATATTTATAATAACTGAAGTGACTTACGTCATCACCGCGTGAGCGGGGATGACTAGAGTGGTATGTTTATTTATTTATTTACTTTGCCTTGATTATGTAGTTTATATAGTGAAATTTATAAAGATCCTATATTACAAGGCTTGTAAAACCGCAACAGCAATCGCCAATTACTGCGGTTAATTAGTATAGGAAATAACACGGTCCGTGAAGAACCAATGAAAAATCGCACGCGTGCTCGGCGAAACATTCTTAATACTAGGTACTATGAATGCCAAACACAAGTGAGACTCTTCACCAATTCCTCTAGAACAAGTGTTATTTCCTTTTAATACCTTTTCAATCAATTTTACGTGTTCCTAAATACCCCTAAATTTTACTACGAAGCGGGAAAACTAATGTTTAATTCATAGGTAATGTTAAAAATATATATTTCTACACACATATTAAAATGATTTGGGTATGTTTTATTGATTTAAAAAAAAACATTTGACCGGTGAATCTCGCTGATCATGACCTAATAAAGTTATCTACCTCGGTTTCGGCGACTAACCTTTACTTATTGTAAAACAGTATGAGATCGAATTAATTGATAAAAAGAACGGTGTATACGGGTAAGATTCGATAGTCCTATACCGGATAACCGCGTTTCGATATACAATTATATAAAGCTATCTTTAAAAAGGTATTTACATTTGGTCAAATATAATTGTGGAGAAAATTCACCTGGCGTTCCATCGCGTCCTGCTATCCCATCTCGTCCTGCTATCCCATCTCGTCCTGGCCTTCCCAAAGGACCTCTTAATATGAACGCTGGCTGATGGCCAACAGACTGGTTCCACCTAAAGACAACTTGCATCTCTATTTATTCAGAAATGGTTAATGTTAACAACAAAAAAGGACATTCAGGTTTTATCCAGGATCGCCGACCCAATTCAGGGTCTTAAAATAATTGAGGAGAAAGTGCTGCCTTTTATTGTTAATATCAGTAAATGAAAAGGCTGCTGAGGAGGCAGAGACTTTTGTGTCTTCGCGGATAACGACGTTAAATCGCAGTTGCTCAAAGTTGCTCATAGTAATTAGACATTTCAGTTCGGGGTCAGCTCCGTTCATCGCAAAAGTGCCGATAAACTAATAGTCGAGCGTTTAAACACGATCCTCTGGTTCTAACGGAAAAGGTAACCTTTAGCTTATCCTGTGTTATCGACTAATGATACTGATACTGCATATACATACCTTTCTTCCAGACTCCTCAACCGTCCCAGGATGTTTATTGTATCTAGGGCTACCGGCTTGGAGCTTCGTTTGGTTCTCTTGCCGCTCACCTCCTCTTGTATTGTAGGAGATGGTTCCTTTGGCTTGCTTTCCTCAAGCGCTTTCATCCGATTATTTAAAGTGATGAACCCATAAATGCTCAAAGAAATAAAGCTCACGAGAACAGCGATAACAATACCAATTATGATAATGTGTTGTTTATCGGCAAAGAAAGATCTCTCTTGCTTGTTAGATGAGTTTTTCGTAGTGCGCTCATCCATTGCCGTAGTATCTGACCACTTTTGACGTTGTTGTAGCTAGTCTTTTGTTGGTGAAATTTCCGCTTTCTCTCGCTGGAATAATTTTTGCTCACGACGACGACGGTGAGGCAGCGAATAACGAAAAAACGATTGTTACTCCTATATCAGAGGGAGTGTCAACCGTCATGCATTACGCGTTTGTGCTCTATCGACGTGCTTCGTTGTCAACTTGACGTCAATCCTGACGATCTGCAGGGTATTTATAACAACAAGACATAACAACAAGACATACGACGCTAGACATATGTTGCGGCACAACCCCCCGCTCCCCCTGTACAATGTTGTAGACGTACTTGCAAAGCTACGGAGGTAAACGCAACATTGAAAGGGGGGAGCAGGGCGAGGGATTTGCGTTTTAAACCGTGGAACATTGGATATATTTAATATAGCCTATAGTGTCCCAACACTTTTCTTCAGGATTGTACAGGTCAGCTGGTTTGGTTTGGAATTTGGATTACGGTACCGCGCAAACTCCACAATACGATTTCACCTTTCGCCTCGATCACAGTTAATTTTTATCACATCAATATATTTTCCTTTCATTTTTCTTTACTCTGTGAAATAACAGTCGTGTTGGTAAACGATTCGGAGATGTGGGAAATGCCAAACGCAAAATCAAGTCGTATTTCATGTCGGAAGAGGAAATTAGAGTGCATGTGAATGAGAAGTGGATGATTTGTGTATTGACGAATTTGGTAGTTTGGTCGAATGTGTAATTATGAATGCACGTGCATGCTCCTCAAGCTTTTCAAGGCAAGGTTATTCACAAATCACGGCCGCGCCATATTGCTATGTTAGAGAACACTACAGAGAGACGCGACATATAGAACGTTTGTTAGGTGAAATTCCTGTACGTCCTGAGATTCGTGTGTGAAGAGTCGGACGTTTGCCAACATACGTACAGCATATCATGTCAAGTATTAATCGGCAGATGGAATTCAAAGCCATAACCTTCTGACCTCTGGTGAGGTAAATGGGAAGTTATTCACGTCGCCATATTGCTATGACTACTGCGAGGTATAATCCAATTGAGTTTATCAGGAAACTGCAACACAAAAAAAAACGCAGTTTCATACAACACACCTTGTTTACACGGCGCAACGGTTCGTGAAACCTGTCTCGCAACCGCGTTGTGTTGGAGTTTCACGTAAAATTTGCACAGTGTAACAGCATCTTTTGGGAGCATTAGCAAACACGATGGCAAACCATGGCAAACCTAGCCTTGTTTGGAGTCTGCGTCGCAGGCTACGGCAAACCTGGAGGACGCGGCGTCCTTCAAATTCTTTTAAAAGAAAATTAAGTAAAATAAAATAAAAGTTTAAGGCTGCGTTTACACGGTACCGGACGAATTTGGATCCGGTATTCGTACGGTTCAGTTCTGTTAACACTGTACCTTCTTTATTTTGATCCGGTTATTTTTGCGTTCACCGACATTTATACATAAGCTCATGCGCAGAACTCATGCAGAGCAAATTCAAAATGGCTACCTGCAACACAAAAAGAAAATCTGCCAGACAATCTGCATGATACAAAATCATGCAGTCTCAAATGAAGCGAAAAAGCTTAAGTTCACCTTCGTCTTCAGCTTTGGTAAGCGGACATGCGTGTTTAACATCATCAGGAGAAAAATCATTACATTAATTCAAGAATACCGAGGATGAAGGCAACAATGGCAATGCACAATACTTGTCTTCTCGTGCTGTTACTACTGACAACATACAAAAACGAAAACATACTCTTTCTGAACGAATTAAGTAACCTGACCAAATCTCACTAGGGCTCAATCCTAAACCGTGCCATCCGGTACAAAACTTATCCGCGGTCTGAAAGTGTTTACACGCATACCGGTCGAGGACAGGTAAAATTATTTAAAATTATTTTATTTCCGGTTAAGCGGTACGAAATTAGTCCCCGTGTAAACGCAAGGCCTATATCCGGTACCGTGTAATGTAAACGATTCGGATGAATCGGATCCTGGGAATACAGTGCCACCCATCATAGTTAATATAACCCACATGATGTAGTGGTTGATGATGGAAAATGGAGCGAGGAATGCAACATTTAAACTTTGCTGATGGTGGAATATTGACAATACTGACAGATGAACATGAAATGCCGGAATTGTCCGCTTTTACCCATAATTCTTGCGGCCATAACAAAAGAAATAGCTCATTTGCAATCATTTGTGAGTCAAATTTGGTTTGTTTGTCCGCTTTTTGAGCTATTAATAGCAGCCAGACTCTACGCTATTGAATGAATTTAAATAAAGTTATTGTAATAATTTTGTCTGAAATTATTTTGGTATGATATCGAAATTCGAGAGCGGTGATTGGGGGAATGGGAATCTGTGTTTAAGATTGGGAGAACTATGGTTAGGGTTAGGAGCCGTTACAATAAAAATGAAATGAAATGAAATGAAATAATCTAGTTATAATTATTTTTATTTTGTCTTCTGTGTTGCTCAGCGAATTTGCTCAGCGAATAGGAGTTCTGAAGAAAAACAGACGCTTCCTGCCTTTGGATCAGATAAAACGTTATTACAATGCAATGATAAAACAAACGCTATTTTATGCTTCTCCAATCTGGACGTCCTGCTCTAAAGAAAACATTAAAAGAGTGTTCCAATTACAAAAACGTGCAGCCCGCGTAATTCTCGATGCGGATACAAGAGCAAACTCTGTCAAACGCTTTCATAAACTTGGGTGGATCCCCTTTTTTGACGAAGTCCAAATAAATAAATCAGTCCTAGTTTACAAGTGGCTACACGGGATCTGTCCAGCCTATATGGCTGAACTGTTAACCAGAAACTCAGACATTTCAAACAGAACAAGTAGGCATGGAAGTACGAATCTCCTTTGTCCCTGATTCAAACGGGAGACCGAGGGAGGAAGATCCTTTTCCGTATCGATGACGCGCTATTGGAACTCCCTTCCTATGATAATTGAATGTAAAGACAATATAAACTCTTTTAAAAACAGTATGTTTGAATTTTTTAAGGAAAGTTACAATGATATTGAACATTATACAATCTAGTTTTTATTTTTAGAATTTAGTTTTAGAATCTGTAACCTAAATCTGTAATCAATAGATATAGCTATTTTAATACTGTTTTATAATTTATTTAATGTAAGAGGGCCACAAGTTTGTCAGTTTTTTACTGTTACGTGTTTTACCCTCGGTAAATAAAGTTGATTCATTCATTCATTCAAACAGGCCCTGAGGGGGGTGGAGAACTGGTCAAGAGTGCAATGACAGGTCCAATACTCAAAGTGGGATGGTAATGTGGTAACACGTTGCAAGTCCAATAGCGAAGCGCGCAGATGATGTTTGTCTGAGTTTATAATTTATTCTTGCATTCCCAACAATAGAAAATGCTCTTTAAATCCCTTGAGATTCAATTTTGGTTTGTTTGTCTGAGTTTTGGTTCTATAAATAGTAACTGTGTGCTTCGCTATTGTCTCGAACATTTTCCTGTATTTAGTAAGTAATAGCATGGTTTTTCGTACAATTTCAGTAAATACGTACCTAAAATGAACAGGTTTTGTGATTGGGTTAGGACATTGAGAACAAAAGTGATAGGGTTAGGACATTGGTTTCTTTGTGGTTGATTCTATTGTTTTATTGTTTTAATCAACCAATCACAAAACGTGATAGTATAGGTAGGTGGCGACCCTACAATTTTGAAAAACATACACTTGTGAGTTGTTTTGCTATTCTGATAGTCTTTGAAAAATTCATTTGTGCGTGTTTTTTACCAAACTTCCACTCGAAACCATGCAATCCTAGTATACTAATAAATTAGAAATAAAGTGAAATAATGCAAAAAAACAAAGAACAATATATTTTTCAGTCAAATCTCGCCTCAAAATTACGTTATACTTTCCTAAAGAAGTACATTTTTGGGTCAAACATTTGCTCAGCTCGTAATTAATGTGCGAAGTAGAAATAAGAGATACATTTTGATTTACAAATTATGCGAATAGATAAAATGGCAAAACCTTAGACATGACTTCAACCTGAACTTACAGACTAACACCTGCGGTACCTGACGAGAACTGTTTCAACGAGTACATACTGCGCATGTCAGTTTACGATTGCCGACATAAGGTTTACAGGGCAGGGCACCACAAACTCCTTTAACAAAATAGAACAATGCACCATTACGTAGTTCACCAGTTCCTCCAATATAATCAGGATTCTGATTCTCGTCAACACAGGTGAACATGGTACGATGATGATCATGTCTTTCAGCCATCAAGTATCCTTTGTACTCGCGTGTCCAACCCGCAGGACACACGTTTCGACCTGGAATCATCATCTGAGTTGCTCTAATATCCACGTGACATAGGGCACAGGGGACATCGTGATAATTAATGCTGTTTGGGAATATTAACGACTGACTCGCATATTTTGCTCCATATATCCAAGAACCATTAGTTTGTATCCCTTCTTGGAATTTTTTGTAAATCGGTTTTTTTGTAAGACAAACGTAATTCGCTGCACCTCCTTTTTCGGCAAATTCAGAACCCCCTACGTAACCTAGAACAGTTAAATAAAACAAAACGTTTAACACGAAGAGCAACAATAAATATTTCAAAGTTTAACTCGATTCCATATAAAAATACATCATTTATAACTTCCTACCTTCGTACACCAGTTTTGCTCGAGTATTTGGACAACTCTTTTTCCCCCACCGAATATAACTCACTCCAGTCACTCCTGGACTTCCCTGTAATCCAGTTTCTCCTTGAATCCCTTTGTCGCCTTTTTCCCCTGGAAATCCGTCTGCTCCTTGACGTCCATCGTTTCCTTGTTCTCCTGGTATCCCTTCAAATCCACGCTCTCCTACAAGTCCTGTTTCTCCAGGTACTCCTTTAATCCCGGGATATCCTTCCTGCCCTACTTCTCCTATTCCTCCTTTTTGTCCTGGAAACCCATGTTCTCCTTTTCCTCCTGGCATACCAGTTTCTCCATCTTGTCCTTGTTCTCCTTGTATCCCAATTTCTCCTGTCGACCCTTGTTCTCCTTTTGCTCCTGGATTCCCTTGTTTCCCTTGTTCTCCAGTTATTCCTGGAAACCCAACTACTCCTTTCAGCCCCTCTTGTCCAACTTCTCCCTTTGCTCCATCTATTCCTGGCATCCCGGGATTTCCTGGAATCCCTTCTGCTCCTCGGTCACCGCGTTTTCCTAGATCACCTGTCGAGGTATATTTGACAAACTGGTAGATATGCACCAAATACTACATGTTTACATATTGCGATTACTCTGGCCGATTTCGCATCATGTAGTGTATGGTTTTTAGTGAATTTAGGTTACTAGAACGTGTTTAAGGACGTGTTTAAGAACGTGTTTAAGGACGTGCGACGCGAACAACAATAAATAAAGCCAAATTAAATTGAATTTCTTGTCCTGAAACAACAGATCGAGAATATTGACCTTCGAGCTGTGCCCTTTCTCTTAAAGTGCCTATAATCTTATTAATTCTATATTATTCATATATATAGATACATGGACGATCGTCAAGCTCATATCCTCAGAAAAATGTTCCCGGTGAGAGGCTCAAATAGTTGAACAGTGAAATATTTCTTGAATTTGATCTTTCCTTAGATACAGGTTTATACAGGTTTATGCAGAGCCGTAGCTAGTCCATTTCCAGTCCTCCCCGCACGGCGCGGCGCCAAAGAGGGACTGGAACTGGACTAAGCAAGAGAAAGTCAATTGGGGGGGCATGCCCTCCAATACATTTTTGAAATTAATACGATTTCCTGACTCCTGAGAGTAATTTCCAGCAGGTTTAAAGTGTCTATGAAGTGAAAAACTCGCTAGCTTTTTTCCCCTTTAACCGACAAAGCAGCACGGCAGGAGCGTACACTGAAAATTTCAAATTTGTACTTACCCGCACTCTAATAATCTTAAAATACGGATATTCACGTAACTATAAAAGTAGTATGTAGTTGCGTAGCCTGATTGCATACAATAGCATAACATACATTCCGTACCAAACTGCGCTTTGTTATATTTGTTATATGGTGCATATTATTCTATATATACACCTTTAGTATAAATACACAGGTGATTATAGAAAATCGCGCACGCTGATTGGTCAAGCTACTTCGGATTATTTCACGATGATCACCTACAGCAATTAGACAAAATGGCTGCCAGCCGATTTGTTAGTGTGACAGATGAGGAAATAACCAATTTGAAAGAAAATGCTATTCCAAAATGATCAGCTGTGTATTTATATATACTAAAACAATTATTCACCTCAGTGTTGGTGAATAGTGTGGATATTTATCCACCACCATTCACCTCCACTTCGGTGAATAATTTTCATGTTAAATACTAACTCTTTATATGGCACTATACATGTCACAATAGAAGTAAGTTATTAAAGCATCTACCTTTCGCTCCCTTTGGACTGTCTTTTCCGTCTCGTCCATCTCGTCCTAAACACCAACGAAAATAGAAATTATATATTCATGCAGCAATTATTACATGTTGAGTCGGTTTTCTTTGATGTACCGCGGGATGTATATAGCATACAACCCTTATGATTGAATACTAATTACTCGGGTTACCATCTGTGGTGGTAGCCGAGTCTAGGTTTCGCCGCATTCCTGTATATTTTATATTTTTAATTTTTCCTATCATCCCGATAGGCTTTACGAAACCAGGCGCTGTGCGCGCCATCTACTTTGGTCAGTATTGCTCGCCTCTGGATGGTCTATTCTCAAACTATATCCAAAGGCAAAGAAATATAGTAAATTTGTGACAAGATTCATAAGGAATGTGGCTGGCAAGTATCTTAATCATAAACACGCTCACACTGCTTACAATCGCACACGCCGATCGCGGTAGACCTATACTAAAAGATGACGAGCGATTTGTAAAATGTTGCTCAAATGCTGTTAATCGAAGAACGAAGAACATTGATGAAGTGAACTTTGAAGTGACAGGTAAACATGCTGTTGTTGTGATACAACATGCTGTTGTACACTCAACATATGATCGCAGTATGGAAATACGTTACATGTTGTACTATGATAAGCTTGATTACCTGTATTGTTTATTGCGATGCCATACAAAATAAATTTGATGCTATTCAACAGTTTATTGTTTATCGTCGATCTTCTATGATCCGTCTATGCAGTACATACACTAGCCTCCTTGCAGACAGCCTTTGTGGGCCGTAGTAAGAACGTCTGAGAAGGAGGCTGTACATTCACATATTTTGCTTAATAAATCAGAAAACATATCGCCATCGAATAACCCTGTTTCACTTGATATTTTATAACCCTGTTTCACTTGATAGCGACTCCAAAATGTTCTGGCTTATCAGTACCAGTTACAGCCAAATGATTGTCACAGATATCCAAGAAGTTAAAGTTACTAAACTGGGATATAAAGATCTTCTATAGACTATACCAGATCTTTATATCCCAGTTTCTGTCTTGGACACAATGCAATCACGACAAACATTAGTTCTAGTTCATAGTTCTATATAATTGTTCTTTGTTATGTTGTTATTATAATATATTTTTGAAACTTGAGTCGTGCTGTCTGTTGCTTATTGTGAGCCTATCAAATTAAATTTACTACTAATAGTAATCAAAGATTACGTGAGTGCGTTCGACGCATGTGCACCAGCAAATGGTGAATGAAGATTGGTTTATAAACATAAAAGTATGCTGTAACGAATTATGAAAATAAATAAAGCTAATAAATATATTACAGCGTCTTAATTCAAGGAGACACTGTAACCTTAATGTTTTTGACAACGGTGACATCCCGGCATGATTTCAGTATGTTATTTTAATATTAGAAGGGTTTATTCCCGTTCGTTTGTACCAGATAAGATGACCGCCAGATAAGTCATTCAATTCAGCAAATATTACAAACGTGATGTTCGATTTGGCAAAAGTGTCGCTTGGCCTGATCCTGAAAACTGTTCCAACCTCGTACACACTGCTCCTGTGTCAGCCCCGAGGCTAGTCTTATATTATGCTATAAGAGTAGGGGCAACAAAAATCAAAGTTACAAAATGAGAACCAAAATAACATACCATTCGTCTTTGTGTTAAAATGATCGTGTATACGTATATAAATCGTTAACTCTAAGGATTTCAGATCAAGATACGGATACGCTTTCATACTAATGCCATAATTTATCCGGCAAAATGGTAATTTATTCAGAAAGGGTAATGTTTTATCTTGATTTCTTTTAGCTGTAAGGTACAGGTAACCCATGACATGCAAGATTATAATGCGCTCTCTTTGTCGAACGCAATAACTGTCTTTTCAAGGGCACTAAAAATAACTGAAAATATATGGCCTTTATGACTAATAACTTGTACATCATATCATTCTTATAAGTTATTGCGAAAAATGTGATATTGAGTTAAAAGTTAAAACATCAATTCTTCCACTATATTTTAAACTAGTAGGGGCCTAAGCATACAGGACAAAGTCAAAGCATTTGAAGATCACTATTAGGGGAACGATGAAATACCTGTATATGGTAATTACCCCTATAAATGGTGGTCATTAAATGGTTACATTTTTTTGTCTCCGACCCCTCAACTTCCCTATGGTCCAAACAAAAGTAAAAATCGGATGTGAATCGCATCTGGAAATCACATTGCCGAGAAATTAACCGCGCTCCAGCAAAACAAAATCAGCCAACCCAAAAGTTCCTGCAGAGTAGCTTTCTAAGTAGCCCGAGTTTACGCCTAGCGGGCGTCTTGTTAGATAAGAAATGAAGAAAAAACTAGGTAAATCTTTGACCAAGGTTGGAAAATGGACAAAACTTTGTTAGAAAACCTCCTCAATCATGTAATAAGTGAGTTAATTACCTCGAACGTCGGGATGCACGCGAGATACAGCCCTTGGACGCTACGCGTCCTTGGGGTATATTGCATACATCCATCGTTCTCGGTAATTAAATATATATATCGTCTATCTAATTATCAAGTATGGAGGATGTCGGGAATTACTAGGTCAACCAAGGCTCAAAAGCATGTCAAATTCTGACAAATAATTACAGGTCAACTCTTAGCTTTAGGGTATGTCCAATAACTAGAGAATCGCTTGTATTCTACTCACATCAATTTTCCCTACAATCTCCGCTAAAGGAATCAGCCAAGCACAGCAAACTTCCATTTTTGGTAAAAATATGTACATCATGCGCCAACCGATCACACAACACTTAAATCATTTGCAGACTATTGGTAGCATATAGGAAACGAGATCATTGGTCATGCGTTATAAAACAACCCATGGTTATAAGCAAGCTTTAGGGCTTTGTCACCTATCCCTCGTTTTGAACGCTATCTCAATCAATATTTAACCGTTTTCAATTCTTAAAACAGATTTGGAATTAGCGAGTCTAAATACATAACACACGTGCCTATTATATTACGCAATCTTGTATACCCTTCGTAAAAACCACTTTATGTAGTTCGTCAGATCAACAAATCGATAATGGCCGCAGAATTTCTGCTCAAATATGGTCCCGACTCAAACGGATCACCCAAAACGACTGTTTACTTCCTTATAATTAAGGAGTTGGTTCTACCATGTGCGGCTTATATATATATATATATTTCGTCTGGTGACGTATTTGATGACGTCACATGACGTCTCAACAAACACAAAATCTCTATAATTTTCGTCATTTTTGACAGCATGCCATATTTTTTGGTGTTATATAAACCTAAATTACTTCCTACAAAAAAGTACGTATGGATTCATTGATAAATCAGATAAAAACGAAGTTATGAAAATTTTATTGTTTTTTTTCGCCTTAAAAATCCGATATCTCGGTTAATTTTCAAAAATTCTAAAGGTAACTGTGCAGATTCTAATCACATGTAAAAAATTAATTTTTCATAAAAACCTTCGAAGATTATAGGAATTTTCATATTTGATGACGTCATCATATGACATTACCAAACGAAAGAGTTTTGTCCACATATAGTACATACAGACTGTCTTGATGGATTCTTAAATCTGTTAAATTCTATGGCAAATTTTGTCAATTCTAAGCTTCCTTAGCAACGGATATAAGGTCTGCAAATCGAAATACGTCCGAACACCCTTAAAGACTTGAGAAAATAATAGGCTTAAAAGAAAAGAGCACGCGGTGTATTTCGGCAGACAACTTATCAAGTGCTACGTCTGCTAACCAATCATTGAAATTTGACGGATATTTATAATAACTGAAGTGACTTACGTCATCACCGCGTGAGCGGGGATGACTAGAGTGGTATGTTTATTTATTTATTTACTTTGCCTTGATTATGTAGTTTATATAGTGAAATTTATAAAGATCCTTATGGAGGGGGATTAGGGACAAAATTGTTATAGGAAGGCATTGGGTCGTACTATTGGGTCGTACTGGACAGGCAATGGGTCGTACTGGACAGGCACTGGGTCGTACTGGACAGGCACTGGGTCGTACTGACAGGCAATGGGTCGTACTGGACAGGCAATGGGTCGTACTGGACATGCAATGGGTCGTACTGGACATGCAATGGGTCGTACGTACTGGACAGGCAATGGGTCGTACTGGACAGCCAATGGGTCGTACTGGACAGGCAATGGGTCGTACTGGACAGGCAATGGGTCGTACTGGACAGGCAATGGGTCGTACTGGACAGGCAATGGGTCGTACTGGACAGGCAATGGGTCGTACTGGACAGGCAATGGGTCGTACTGGACAGGCAATGGGTCGTACTGGACAGGCATTGGGTCGTAGTATCTCACATGTTATTGCGCATGCGCATAACATAAATACAGCTAACGACAAGTAACGCGGGCTCGCCACGCTCCAAAGACTTTATATGCTGAGACTATATGTTGATTTATTCAAATGAATTTCACGCTTCAATTCATCAGCATATAATTGTTTAAAATGTCAAGAGACCGCGAAGATATGTTACAACGTGCTAAAGATGCTTTAAAGAACGCACTAGCCGAGTTGGAACTGAATAATTTTCAGTGGACAATATCTCTGAGAGCTTTGTATTGTCTGAATTCTAAATGCAGCAACAGAATAGTGGGGAGGTCTACTGCTGTTTCTACCACTCAATAGTGTGAGAAAAGTAATTTATTTCTAGTGATTGATGTTCTGTTGCTGCATTTAGTTTACTATCATGTATTTAGTTTGATGTCCTATGAAACAATTAAATTCAGACAATACAAAGCTCTCAGAGATATTGTCCACTGAAAATTATTCAGTTCTGGGCTTCCGTAGGAAACAGAGCCCCAAAGCTCAACTCAGAATACTGACGACCGTCAACACTCGGTCTCCGAATTCCGTTGATCGTCAAAGACAACAAAGTGCAACTGATGATTTTAGGTGAGTCAATAAAAAATAAATGGAATCTACGAGTGTTCCATGTATTTTCTTCAAAGCATATTACAAATGAATAAATAAAATAAAAAATACGAATTTGGAAAACACGTCGGATATCGCTTCCATTTTGGCTCGAATTATTACAATTGATATGTTTTGGAACACTATTTGTATTGATCTTCACAAAACCAATACAGAATCAAGGTGTAAAATTTAAAAAGTCACATATATAGGAAATGAATTTTGTAGTTCAACTAATCTTGTTATTTTGGTCTTTCACTTGGCAAAAATGCAAATTTCAATCTCGAAAAGTGCCCATGGATATTTCGGAAAAGATTGAAACTAAAGCTATGCATAGAATAACTTTCAGGGCATCAAATACTATTAATGGCTAAAGTGTTTCATCTGTTGCTATGACAACAGTGACGTTTCAAACATTTGCATTTAAACATTTCTTTTAGTTTAATTTGGATCCAATTTTAAAAAAAAACTAAAAAAACATGATTTTTTTTGTGTAAAATAATTGGATCCACAGAATTTTTTTTTAATCTGCCTATTTATTAATTAAACTAAAAGAAATGTTTAAATGCAAAAAAATCGGGGGTCACCGACTCGTTTGCGAAATAAATTAGATTAAATGTTCATTTTCGGCCATTTTGAAACGTCACTGTTGTCATAGCAACAGATGAAACACTTTAGCCATTAATAGTATTTGATGCCCTGAAAGTTATTCTATGCATAGCTTTAGTTTCAATCTTTTCCGAAATATCCATGGGCACTTTTCGAGATTGAAATTTGCATTTTTGCCAACTTTCAAGAAACAGTAGGGACCACCTTAAGTGAAAGACCAAAATAACAAAATTAGTTGAACTACAAAATTCATTTCCTATATATGTGACTTTTTAAATTTTACACCTTGATTCTGTATTGGTTTTGTGAAGATCGATACAAATAGTGTTCCAAAACATATCAATTGTAATAATTCGCGCCAAAATAGAAGCGATATCCCACGTGTTTTCCAAATTCGTATTTTTTATATTATTTATTCATTTGCAATATGCTTTGAAGAAAATACATGGAACACTCGTAGATTCCATTTATTTTTTATTGACTCGCCTTGTTGTCTTTGACGATCAACGGCATTCGGAGACCGAGTGTTGACGGTCGTCTCAGTATTCTGAGTTGAGCTTTGTGGCTCTGTTTCCAACTCGGCTAGTGCGTTCTTTAAAGTATCTTTAGCACGTTGTAACATATCTTCGCTGTCTCTTGACATTTTAAACAATTCTATGCTGATGAAGCGTGAAATTCATTTGAACAACATATAGTCTCAGCATATAAAGTCTTTGGAGCGTGGCGAGCCCGCGTTACTTGTCGTTAGCTGTATTTATGTTATGCGCATGCGCAATAACATGTGAGATACTACGACCCAATGCCTGTCCAGTACGACCCATTGCCTGTCCAGTACGACCCATTGCCTGTCCAGTACGACCCATTGCCTGTCCAGTACGACCCATTGCCTATATCCAGTACGACCCATTGCCTGTCCAGTACGACCCATTGCCTGTCCAGTACGACCCATTGCCTATCCAGTACGACCCATTGCCTGTCCAGTACGACCCATTGCCTATCCAGTACGACCCATTGCCTGTCCAGTACGACCCATTGCCTGTCCAGTACGACCCATTGCCTATCCAGTACGACCCATTGCCTGTCCAGTACGACCCATTGCCTGTCCAGTACGACCCATTGCCTGTCCAGTACGATCCATTGCCTGTCCAGTACGACCCATTGCCTGTCCAGTACGACCCATTGCCTGTCCAGTACGACCCATTGCCTGTCCAGTACGACCCATTGCCTATCCAGTACGACCCATTGCCTGTCCAGTACGACCCATTGCCTGTCCAGTACGACCCATTGCCTATCCAGTACGACCCATTGCCTGTCCAGTACGACCCATTGCCTGTCCAGTACGACCCATTGCCTGTCCAGTACGACCCATTGCCTGTCCAGTACGACCCATTGCCTGTCCAGTACGACCCATTGCCTGTCCAGTACGACCCATTGCCTGTCCAGTACGACCCATTGCCTGTCCAGTACGACCCATTGCCTGTCCAGTACGACCCATTGCCTGTCCAGTACGACCCATTGCCTGTCCAGTACGACCCATTGCCTGTCCAGTACGACCCATTGCCTGTCCAGTACGACCCATTGCCTACCCAATAGTACGACCCAATGCCTTCCTATAACAATTTTGTCCCTAATCCCCCTCCATAGATCCTATATTACAAGGCTTGTAAAACCGCAACAGCAATCGCCAATTACTGCGGTTAATTAGTATAGGAAATAACACGGTCCGTGAAGAACCAATGAAAAATCGCACGCGTGCTCGGCGAAACATTCTTAATACCACGAGTGTGAAACACGAGTGGTACTATGAATGCCAAACACAAGTGCGACTCTTCACCAATTCCTCTAGAACAAGTGTTATTTCCTTTTAATACCTTTTCAATCAATTTTACGTGTTCCTAAATACCCCCCTAAATTTTACTACGAAGCGGGAAAACTGATGTTTAATTCATATATTTAAAAATATATATTTCTACACACATATTAAAATGATTTGGGTATGTTTTATTGATTTAAAAAAAACATTTGACCGGTGAATCTCGCTGATCATGACCTAATAAAGTTATCTACCTCGGTTTCGGCGACTAACCTTTACTTATTGTAAAACAGTATGAGATCGAATTAATTGATAAAAAGAACGGTGTATACGGGTAAGATTCGATAGTCCTATACTGGATAACCGCGTTTCGATATACAATTATATAAAGCTATCTTTAAAAAAGTATTTACATTTGGTCAAATATAATTGTGGAGAAAATTCACCTGGCGTTCCATCGCGTCCTGCTATCCCATTTCGTCCTACTATCCCATCTCGTCCTGGCCTTCCCAAAGGACCTCTTAATATGAACGCTGGTTGATGGCCAACAGACTGGTTCCACCTAAAGACAATTTGCATCTCTATTTATTCAGAAATGGTTAATGTTAACAACAAAAAAGGACATACAGGTTTTATCCTGGATCGCCTACCCAATTCAGGGTCTTAAAATAATTGAGGAGAAAGTGCTGCCTTTTATTATTAACATCAGAAAATGATAAGGCTGCCGCGAGGCAAAGACTTTTGTGTCTTCGCGGATAACGACGTTAAATCGCAGTTGCTCAGAGTTGCTCATAGTAATTAGACATTTCAGTTCGGGGTCAGCTCCGTTCATCGCAAAAGTGCCGATAAACTAATAGTCGAGCGTTTAAACACGATCCTCTGGTTCTAACGGAAAAGGTAACCTTTAGCTTATCCTGTGTTATCGACTAATGATACTGATACTGCATATACATACCTTTCTTCCAGACTCCTCAACCGTCCCAGGATGTTTATTGTATCTAGGGCTACCGGCTTGGAGCTTCGTTTGGTTCTCTTGCCGCCCACCTCCTCTTGTATTGTAGGAGATCGTTCCTTTGGCTTGCTTTCCTCGAGCGCTTTCATCCGATTATTTAAAGTGATGAACCCATAAATGCTCAAAGAAATAAAGCTCACGAGAACAGCGATAACAATACCAATTATGATAATGTGTTGTTTATCGGCAAAGAAAGATCTCTCTTGCTTGTTAGATGAGTTTTTCGTAGTGCGCTCTTCCATTGCCGTAGTATCTGACCACTTTTGACGTTGTTTTAGCTAGTCTTTTGTTGGTGAAATCTCCGCTTTCTCTCGCTGGGATAATTTTTGCTCACGACGACGACGGTGAGGCAGCGAATAACGAAAAAACGATTGTTACTCCTATATTAGAGGGAGTGTCAACCGTCATGCATTACGCGTTTGTGCTCGATCCGTGATCCATACGATAACAAAGTGCGGACGTGCTTCGTTGTCAACTTGACGTCAATCCTGACGATCTCAGACATCACGTACAAATCCTCCAAAACCATATCATGTTGCAGGGTATTTATAACAATACAAGACATACGACGTTAGACATATGTTGCGGCACAACCCCCCGCTCCCCCAGTACAATGTTGTAGACGTACTTGCAAAGCAGCTGAGGCAAACGCAACATTGAAAGTGGGGAGCAGGGCGAGGGATTTGCGTTTTAAACCGTGGAACATTGGATATATTTCAATATAGCCTATAGTGTCCCAACACTTTTCTTCAGAGGTCAGCTGGTTTGGTTTGGAATTTGGATTACGGTACCGCGCAAACTCCACAATACGATTTCACCTTTCGCCTCGATCACATATTAATTTTTATATAATTTCAATATATTTTCCTTTCATTTTTCTTTACTCTAGTGAAATAACAGTCGTGTTGGTAAACGATTCGGAGATGTGAGAAATACCAAACGCAAACTCAAGTCGTATTTCATGTCGTATTTCATTAGAGTGCATGTGAATGAGAAGTGGATGATTTGTGTATTGACGAATTTGGTAGTTTGGTCGAATGTGTAATTATGAATGCATGTGCATGCTCCTCAAGCTTTTAAAGGCTAGCTATGTTAGAGAACACTGCAGAGAGACGACATATAGAACGTTTTTTAGGTGAAATTCCTGTACGTCCTGAGATTCGTGTGTGAAGAGTCGGACGTTTGCCAACATACAGCACATAATGTCAAGTATTAATCGGCAGATGGAATTCAAAGCCATAACCTTCTGACCTCCTGGTGAGGTAAATGGGAAGTTATTCACGGACGCCATATTGCTATGACTATACTGCGAGGTATAATCCAATTTACTTTATCAGGAAACTGCAACACAAAAAAAAACGCAGTTTCATACAACACACCTTGTTTACACGGCGCAATGGTTTGTGAAACCCAGGGCGCTTATATATAAGCGCCCTGGTGAAACCTGTCTTGCAACGGCGTTGTGTTGGAGTTTCACGTAAAATTTGCACAGTGTAACAGCATCTTTTGGGAGCATTAGCAAACACGATGGCAAACAGACGTCCAAACAAGGCTAGGTTTGCCATCGTGCGTCGCAGGCTACGGCAAACCTGGAGGACGCGGCGTCCTTCAAATTATTTTGAAAGAAAATGAAGTAAAATAAAATAAAAGTTTAAGGCTGCGTTTACACGGTACCGAACGAATTTGGATCCGGTATTCGTACGGTTCAGTTCTGTTTACACTGTGATCCGGTTATTTTTGCGTTCACCGACATTTATACATAAGCTCATGCGCAAAACTCATGCAGAGCAAATTCAAAATGGCTACCTGCAACACAAAAAGAAAATCTGCCAGACAATCTGCATGATACAAAATCATGCAGTCTCAAATGAGGGAAAAAAGCTTAAGTTCACTCTCGTCTTCAGCTTTGGTAAGCGGACATGCGTGTTTAACATCATCAGGAGAAAAATCATTACATTAATTCAAGAATACCGAGGATGAAGGCAACAATGGGAATGCACAATACTTATCTTCTCATGCTGTTACTAGTGACAACATACAAAAACGAAAACATACTGTTTCTGAACGAATTAGTAACCTGACCAAATCTCACTAGGGCTCAATCCTAAACCGTGCCATCCGGTACAAAACTTATCCGCGGTCTGAAAGTGTTTACACGCATACCGGTCGAATTTGGACTAACAGGACGGGTCATCACCTACCTATACTATCAAGTTTTGTGATTGGTTGATTCAAACAATAAAACAATAGAATCAACCACAAAGAAACCAATGTTCTAACCCTATCACTTTTGTTCCATATAGCCAATCACAAAACCTGTTCATTTTAGGTACGTATTTACCCAACAGGACAGGTAAAATTATTTTAAATTATTTTATTTCCGGTTAAGCGGTACGAAATTAGTCCCCGTGTAAACGCAAGGCCTATATCCGGTACCGTGTAAACCATTCTGTAAACTGTAAACGATTCGGATCCTGGGAATACAGTGCCACCCGGTTGATGATGGAAAATGGAGTGAGGAATGCAACATTTAAACTTTGCTGATGGTGGAATATTGACAATACTGACAGATGAACATGAAATGCCGGAATTGAATGAATTTAAATAAAGTTATTGTAATAATTTTGTCTGAAATTATTTTGGTATGATATCGAAATTCGAGAGCGGTTATTGGGGGAATGGGAATCTGTATTTAAGATTGGGAGAACTATGGTTAGGGTTATGAGCCGTTACAATAAAAATTAAATTAAATAACTTAGTTATAATTATTTTTATTTTGTCTTCTGTGTTTGGAAAGTACTTGGTATAAGAGCAAGGAGAGTGATTGAAATTGTTAAAGGTGAAACCATGGGACTAACGAAGAAAAAGACATTAAGGGAAGGAAATAGCTAGCTTTAACCTTTAAGGGTGTTTCTAACCTACTAGCAGGTCTTGGAACGTCGTGCCTGCATGCAGAAGTAAAACAGGAGAAATAAAGTACGAGACAAAAAAAGTTTTGATGTCGAAAACGAAAAGGCGCGAAAAAAGACGGGCCAAATATATGCCAAAAAGGTGGGCGAAGGATCAGAGATTCCTGAGGGGGCGTGAACGTTGATGTAACGTATGCAAAAATTGGATGATATTAAAAAAATAGGAGGCTGTAGTTACGAATTCGGTTGTAAAACGGGTGGCTTGAGGAAGTGCGCGAGAAAAATGCTGTGTCACGGTTCAGGTCGTGATGTAGAAAGACTGTGTAATCGTTGTTATGGAAACGTGTATGATCGAGAGGGTGATGATAATTGGTTGGAGGTGAGTATTTCGATCTTGATCTAAATGTGTTTAAGGATGAATGGAGCTGCATAATTTTCATTGGATTTGATTGAATTGTGATTTGTGGTGCAGGAAGTACATATGTGTGTAACGTGTCGAGCTATACGACTCACTAAACGCAGAGTCCGACGAGACGCTGAACACGGATAACAACATACGCCAACAGAGTTGGTGAGGAAAACCAACCAGAGTTGCCAACGGAGAACCATTTATTAGAATAAAACGTCATCTTATATATTACAGGCGCCAAGGGCGCAACGAGGGGGGGTCGGGGGGGATTGACCGACCCCTTTTGGAGGCACGAGGGAAAATTTTGGAGGTCAAAAGTTACTTTTACAGCACTATTTTGATTTTTTTTAACTTGAATTATATAAAGCTCCAAATTTATAAAATTTGCAAAAGGGTTTGTCACGATCTTGTTACGTTGTCCACGATCTTGTTTCAATTTCATGCATATGTTCCTCCGCCGATGGGACTGACAAATTTCCGTGCGCGACCGGAAGGCTCTGGGAACAAGATTGGTGCACGGCCATCTTGTTTTATACGAATTTTTCGAGCACGATGCCACGATTCGATATTTCGCTAGATTGGGTGGAATACTTGAGGTTAATATGGATAAAAGAAAACTGTGCCCACCTAATTTACACTTCCAAATTACCAAACGTTTTCTCAAACAATATTAAAATGCAAGTCTAATCTCATTTGGACCAAATGTTTCTTAAAAATAAGACTTTTTTTTGCTCAAGTGTCCTCAAAATTCAGGAAATGCCGTTTTAGAGACCCAAATTTCAAAAATGTTCCGGGGGTGCATGCCCCATCGTCGTTACTGTTGTGAAAACGACCCCCCTTTCAAAAATCCTGGTTGCGCGCTTGACTACGTCATTTACATTTCGTGATAAGAACAGCCAACGCCTAAAGATAATCAGGGTGGAACATGTCGCCACTTCCTAATTCAATTACAATTTACGTAGGTTTAGCGTGTGTCTGTGTAGATTCTTGAATGTCACATGCATGTCCAGACAAAAAATAGATAAACTCGAGGGCGTGCCAAAACGTTTCAAAAAGTCTCGAAACGTTAGATCTCCTACATATTTCCTTTTCTCGTTTCAAGAATGACGTATAGAATGACGTATCAGAAATAGTTTTGCCTATGTGAATATTTTGAATGCAAAAATGAAGATACTTTCGTCACCTGCTTTACTACATTTTTCACCATAGTTATCCTCAAATGTCCCTAAATTCACTATTTCTTCATGTAAACGCTTCATGACTCCGAATATTTTTATCGATATAAATCCGAAAACCTGATTTTGAATCCCGGAATCAATTTCCTGCCGCGCGTAAACTTAGTTTTCGAGTTTTCGATTTGTAACCCAAACATAACCTTAGTAGGCCTGTAATTCAACAATGTCACAAAATGAGAAATCTTAGAAGGCCTCAGAAGAATTGAAATAATAAAGTTCTGTTTAGTGTGTATAAACTATAGACAATCGACAAAGAATGTCATTTTGAATAATTGTGCAGTTGCTTTGCACGCCATTACGACAGTTCACTTGCTTAATTTTTATTTCTATCTAGGATTAAGCCAGATTCGGCTACAAAAGTTTAACCATCGCTGGAGCTTTTCACAATCGATTATCCATATCAAATTCTCGTTCTTTCGTTTTCTTCATATCGCATTGAAAACGAGAATGAATGACAATGGATCTTCGCCCTGTATCTATAGTTATAAAACAATGGCTGTCTTGGCATGAAAAAACATGAATTGTATTACTGTCTTCAAAGACGTAAAGAAGTGCATAAAAATAAGTTGGAACATCTGATTGGCTCAATTTATTCAACTCATCACATCGAAAGCGGAAGAGAGTAGGTCAGTAAATGTTTTATCTTATTCTGAAACTTTTCCGTATTCCTAGTGAACCACGTACTTTCCTAAACCTGATTCGTTTTGCTGTTTGGCACGAGAATGACGAATCCGAAACAGTTTTACGTCGAATCTGGCCAATACTTATGAATCAGGGTCAACCTATAATGTGAATATTTTGAATACATGACCGAACTAATCCATTTGAAGTGGAACAGGTCAGCTAAATTGTTAAAAATAGCCGGCTCCGAGCGTAAGCCAAATGGAAGAGCAAGGTCGATAAAGTACTGGTCATGCAGCACGCCATGAATTTGATTCTTCTTCTTGAGAATGACGCCAAAGCGGCTGCAGGTGTGGTTTTAAGGAATGGCGGTGTTGGATTCTGTCCAAAAATTCGTCCAGCGCTAATTCATCTGAATATTTATATCCTCCGGATGTTCGTAGTAGGCCGAAGGACAATTGCTTGTCACCGAAACCCAATACGGAAACCGTATAAAGATAATTGCGATGCCAAAAACTCGACGTTTATCGGCAAATTAAAAGCATGCGTCGATATTGCCACGCGCTCTCCTTTGCTTTTAACCTTGGTTATTTTATAATCTCATTAAATAAAAGGTTCTGCCTCGTCCCCAGCCAAATTACGTGAGCGGGCGCGCGGAAATTTGTGAGAGCCTGCACACTCCAGAGTTTCTTTCCTGCAAAAGAAGAAGATGCCTGCTCCGAAAGGTTCGTGTGCACTGGACAACTGGGCCGGTTGAACTTTCAAAACTTTAAAATAATTATGTAGGGGGTGCGGAATGAGCGAGGATGACGATCTGGTGATCGTTTGTCGTTTGAGCCAAACTTCATTGGTCCCCCGGGCTTCGCGACGAAAACTACGTTGGTTACTGCGTGGGGACGAAAAAACGATTCCTGAGTGACATACAAATCGGGCTTCATCAGGCGCTCCAATCTTCGTTGTTTACCACGCCATTCCACCGAAACGCTTAGCAGTGCGAATAATCAATGCTATATGTAGACATGAACTCGTGCGCGGTTCGGGAACAAAGTGGAGATAACAGCTGTATAAATGTTTTGTTTCTTGCGCGACATAACTTTCGGGACAATGGCAGAGCCCTTAGAAAAGGTTATAGAGTCAACTTAATTGAGGATCTATTCTTCTAAGTTTCAGTCGGTTATCAGCTCTGACAGCTCGATAAACTTGTGTAAAGTAATTTGCGTTACCAGCTTTGCCGGAATTGAAGCCCGGCCAGGACCAAGTACGTATCATTTGCCTTTTCGAAGCTACTGCCACTAGCTGGACAGAAACTTGTCGGCAGTAAAAGGCATATGACATCAGTCGTTTCTCGCCCGTCGTGACGAAGATCAATTGGGAGGCGGCACTCAGGCTATGTGCTTGCCCCCCCCCCCCCATCAGTGGATTCAATAAAAATAGGAGCGGTTAACCGAGTGCTGCCCTTGATGAGATGATTCCCCGGTAGCTCCTTGTGGACATGGACCGGTCTCTTTGCTGCTGTTGGACGGCGGTAGAGTGGATTGGGGCATTTAATGAGCTTGAAGTCCAGCCATGAATTCAGGCGACTGGAATGTGGTCCCCCTGTTAACGGGGGGGGGGGGGGGTCGTTGTGCGATGACTCTTGCCAGAAGATGAAGGATCTCGTTCGGAGGCCTTGATATCCGAAAATTTGCTATTTCGCGGAGCTCTTGCTAATGGCAGTGCGCGACAGTTCGTGCCAGTCTCCACGTCTGCTCCTCTAACCACGTGCTTGCCTCGATCGTGTGCAGCGCGCAGTTACCTAGCTGTTAACCTTGGTTATTGCACGTCAAGGATTACATTGGGTTGATTAACAGTTTTAGTGAACTGGTGGGTTTTTAATGAATATTACATGACGTATCTGGATTAACACCGACGTTCGAGAGATTTAACTAACTTATTTCATGATTGTGGAGGTTTTATACGAAAAGAAATGGTGATGCGGTTTAATTCGTTTGAAGAATAAATGTGTGCATGTAAAGGTTGTGCATGGCAAATAAAAATGTATATTATTTATATTTTGCATTATATTTTGGCTGCCTCGTCGCCTGCGCGCTACTCTGGTCCCAGAGGTTCTACCGCCACCCCCCCCCCCCCCCCCCCCGAAAACCGAAAGCGGCGAGAGAACCTCTGGTCGCACGGGCCATTTCTTTGATCGCTCCGAACCAATAAGATTGCTAGGGCCAGATCTTGGCATCGTTTTCTGATTGGCTCAATAACAGAATCGGTGGAGAAGCGTGAAAATAATATTGTCTCAAGATTCTTTGTCAAAGACTCAAAGCAGGATAAAATTAGAATATGGACAAAGCGCTTTTAGATGACATTTTATCGGTCGTTCTTCCGAGACGTTTTCCTGAAATTAAATCCCTTAACCGTCGCAGAAGGAGGCCCTTTTGGCATACATAAATCGATGGGACGTATTCACAATTCTACCAACTGGCTATGGAAAATCATTGATTTTTCAAATCGTGCCAGACATTTGTAGAAACTGTCGATTCGAGGATTACAGTATGTTGCAGATCCCATTCTTGTTGTCGTATGTCCATTAAACTCGTTATAGTTGATTAATTACTTGATTCACATATTCGACAGTTACGAGCTAAAGGAATCACTGCTTCTAGGCTGACTGGGGATACCACCGAAGAGCAAGGAATTTGCGATGAAAACTATTCCTTTGTGTTTGGCGTAGAACCTCTGGGACCAGGGTATTCTTTTCCATAATCACAGAATCGAAGAGATTTGTTGTCGATTGTTAATTGTTTACTTGTGAAATTGTCTAACCCACCACTCCCTAATTAGATCCGATCGACTTTCGAAATGTTTTTGATTGGTTAATTTTTAATTAGATTAACGCAACACGATCTCTCGCCGCTTTCGGTTTTCGGGGGGCGTGCGCGCGGAAATTTGAGAGGAAGGCGCGCGAGGAACGACGGGAAGGGGAGAAAGGGCGAAGCGACTGTAGTGGCACCACTTGCAGCTAGAAACAGGAATTGCGCCGACGCAATATTTGTCAATATAAATAGCTCTTTGTCGATGACGTTTCAATTAAAGGTAAAATATTATAGTTCGATGACATTTTTAAAATTATTCACGAGTGAACATTACGCGCTTTTGCCAAAATAACGGCTTTTTGCTAATATATGAATATTAGTATTAATATTTGTAGAAGAAATATGTAGGATATAGTAAATTATTCCAGGTCAAACACTGACATAATATAGTTTAAATTGCATAACTATGGAGGCCTAACTTTGTCATTCAAAACATTCAATTATTCACCTACAAAGAGCTATTTATATTGACCTATATGGCGTCGGCGCAATTTCCGTCTCTAGCTACAAGTTTGCCAAGCGACCTCGCGTCTTCGCCATTTCCAAAGCCAATTTCCAATGTTTCGATCAAATTTGCAGAGTTTCGACACACGATTTCGCACGCTCTAATTTTTTTGCTTCTAGCCAGCGCAGCCCCGCCTGCACACTCCCGATTAAGAAGAGCCTGTGGAGGAGGCAGTTAAAGAGGGACTGTTTTTATTATTGCGTGTGTAAGAATTTGATTGACATGTGTTCTGAATCCATGGCCAGGCCTATATCACTGAGGCGTGTGATCGCACGCACACACGTCTGAAGAACACGAGGCGTGCGTTTGATCACACGCCTAAAACATATAAAAACTAGGAAATCGTTTCCGCTATTGTTATTTGTATACGAACCAAAAAACCAATCCAAATAAAAGTATTATTAACTATTAAAGTAATACTGCTTTCTTAACTGTTTTTGAAGCACGAAAATGTTGCATTCCAAAACTGCCTAGCCGGTCATCCAAGGCGTGCGAAGCTCCGCACACCTGTGTTTTTTTCTCAGTGATATGGCCTGTTAAATCTTTTTGCATTCAAATTCACGGATGTGTGATGTCCATATACTCAACGCAAAACGGACGATGGATGTGCAAATCATGCATGACTAATTCACTTTGAGTTCATTTCCTCGGAAATTCCTTGCTGAATATCATGAAACCCTCCCTGCCTTTTAAGGATGTAAGAGAAATTAAGCCTTGTGAAGAAACTGAAGGGATTTAACAACATACATTGTAATGTGAATGATAGTGGATCTGTAATAAAAAGACAAATTCATATAGAAAGTAGTATGATTTAAGATTCTGACATAAAAAATCTAGAACTTAGATTAAAGTAATTCCTCAGTAATTCTTTCCGAAATTAAAATTTGCTAAAACTTCCCAGTCTTAAAGTTATTGACATACTTATATTAAAACCAAAAAAAAAGTTGGGTCACCGATTTACGAGTTGAGTAAAAAATGCATTGCACAACTTTTTCTTGAACCTTTTGACAAAGATAAATTTTTATTTTTCGCAACTAGTAATTTTATACAAGAAAACATGGTATTTTAGGGGAAAAGAAACAGCTAACAGGGTTTATTATGATAAAGAAGAAAGGTTGTTTCCCATATTCTTTGACATGTTATACATTTTGACATTCATCAAAAATGTAAAATATTGTAAGTTGTAGAAATGATTTGTCTCTAAGTTTCTGTATAACACGTAAAAGTGGTAGAAGAAAATAATTATTAAGGAAAAAATTATGGTCACCGACCTTCTTTAAGAAAACTATGGCCTTAAACCGGCATTATCAAGTAGTTTACAAACCTACTTCCACAGGTAGGCCTAGCTAGATTTGTGTAACGTTCTCGGAAAAAAATTGATTAACTCTTCCCTACCAGTACATAAGCAGCCATTGTTAGATTTGACACTAAATTGTCCTAAAATAGTCGGAATTTTTTGAAAGTGTTGCATAATGGCCATAAAAACACTGATTGTTGGATGTGCGCAGTAAATGTGCGCAATGCAAAACTGAGGAATCACCTTAAAATACACTAGTAAGATTACACACACAGGGGCGTACCGTGCGGGGGGGTGTGACACCCCCCCACTTTTCACTGAATTCGTCGGTAAAACGCGGAGTCGGTCGGTAAAGCCTGGCATCGTCGGTAAAACCGATTGGTCAGACCGGAAGTTGGGAAAACCTTGTAATAATAGTTAAGACTGTCGGTAAACTGTTCGTCATATTAGATCGTTGGTAAAATTGACTTAATCGACTGTTTAGACTTTGTCGGTTGTATAAAATTCGATTTAATTGCATGGGTTAATGGTAATGTTATAAACCTCCCTTTTTCCGATTTCCGATCCAACCTAGTAGGCAGCAGGCAACTCTTGGATTCATTTGAAGTATGATCGCTGCAGAATTAGATGAAAAAGTTTGCTCAAATTGCTGCAAATTGTCTTTCCGAGCTTCTAGATTTCAAAATTTTCCGGGGAAGGATCCCCGCACCCCTCTAAAAATGCGGTCACTGATTACCAACTTGACGACTTCACCCCCCCCCCCCAACTTTAAATCCGCTCCTACGCCTCGGCGCCCACGTGTTCGTCGGTAAAACTAAGACGATACACCCCCCCATTCAAAATGGTCACGGTACGCCACTGTACACACACACACATGGACAGATCTAGTTTACACATTCATCACATCTGATTTGGTTTACACATTGATCAGATCTGATCAGAACAAATATGATTACACACTTTGCATGACAGATGTGGTTAGAATGAGAATATGCAACGTATATATAAGCAGATAAATTATTGAAAAAAATTCGCATCATATATGCTACCGGAAAAGCCAACTGTCGTTACATTAAAATAACAAAACCTTCACATTACAGATTACTAATGAAGGTATCTAACAAGTATGTTCCATGATCAACGAGTACACACTGCGCATGTCAGTTCTTGACCATTGACATAAGGTTTACAGGGAAGGGAACCACAAATTCCTTCGACAAAATAAAACAATACACCGTTAAGATTAGCATGAGTTCCTCGAACATAATCAGGATTCTCGTCAACACAGGTGAACATGGTGCGATGATTGCTATGTTCTTCAGCCATCAAGTATCCTTTGTACTCGCGTGTCCAACCCGCGGGACACACATTTCGACCTGGAATCGTCATCTGAGTTGCTCTTGTATCTATGTGACACAAGGCACAAGGAACCTCGTGCTCGAAAAGACTGCTGGGGAATATTCCTGTCGAATAACTTTGATATTCAGCTCCATAAATCCTAGAACGTTCGCTTTGTACCCCTCCTTGATACTTTTCATAAATCGGATTTCTTGTTAAACAAACATAATTGGCTGCACCTCCTCTTTGAGTATAGTGAGAGCCTCCTACGTAACCTACAACAATGAAGTAAAAGTGAAATAACAAGTTTTACATAAAAAATATCAGGGAAAATGAGCTAATTTTCAAAGTTTCAATGAGCACCTTAAATCATCAGCAAAAGAGAAAAGGTTTCGATCTCGAATAAAAAGAGATCATCAAAAACTCCCTACCTTCGTACACCAGTTTTGCTCCATTATTTGGACAACTCTTTTTTCCCCATCGAATGTAACTCACTCCCGTCACTCCTGGACTACCTTGCTCTCCTTTTTGTCCTGAGATCCCTCGTGGCCCTGATTGTCCAGGATTACCTTGATCACCTGTCAAGTAATTCAACAGTACCCGTTTTTGCTTTACATTGTATATACGTACTATATCATACAGCACGTGCATTATCTATGCTACCGGTATATGTTGCTATGCAAGATAATCTTGCATCAGTTGAACGTAGGTAGACGGATAATCAAATTAGAATGTGACAACATGTTCCAACAGTTAAATTCTTAGGTGTTAAGTGTTACTATCACGAAAGATGTAAATGAAGTAGTTCCTTTTATGGGCGACTATATAAGATGATGTTTTACGCTATTAAATTGTTATTATTACGTAATTATTACGGTAGTAGATAGCATCATGTGATACAAATGCGTGTAAACGTTCATATTCATCGAAAATCCTAAAGATATTAAATGATTTTGGCTGAGAAAATCGAACGAAAAGTTTATGTAAATCAGGACGATTTTGTATCACATATACAACTACTGATGAGGCATCCATTTCTTTTGTCTTTTTTTCGTGAATTATTAATTATTAATGAGTATATATTAATTATTAATGAGTATATACACTATTCATTTTTATTACAACTTAAATAAAGTTAAAAGGTGATGGGTCTTGCTTAAATCCTAATAGATAACAATTAGTGCCATTAATGGTCATAAGATATATATAGTTATATACATGAAGTGACTTATTCTTAAAGAAAACTGGTAGTAAAGTTTAACAGGTACATAAGTTGGAGGAAGTTCAAGGTATAAGTAAGGTTTGTAATGATTTAAAGTAATATTAAAATTAGGAACATATTAGGACACGATTAAATGTTAAGATAAGCAGCTTATTCAGGATCAGCTACTTCTGACGAATCATCCGTTATCCCAAGATGTTCCTTATAAATGTTTGTCGAACCTTGGATTGCATCAGTGCAACACAGTTTCCGGAACAGAGAGCGATATCGTTTTGACATTCCAAGGTGGCAAGACGTTTTCATTGGCAGGATGCCAAGAACCAAGAGCACCAAATACAAAACTAAAAACCTCACATGCTTCCCTTGACCAATGAAAAATTGCTTCCTCGCAGTGGCCACCCCAATATGTCTTCCGCGAGCTAAATTTCTCAACAATAATTGCTCGACCCAGTCCTATTTTAAACCATGTTACGTCATGACGGCCATATATATTTGTGGAACCATAATAAAACAATGTTAATAACTTATTTTGTTTGTACATGAAACCTTTATCTTTTGAATATCATGAAATTAATTGCAAGTAATGCAACGCGGTACTATATTCTAATCGCAGTAACTTGGTTATACGGTTCTCTACCTTTTAATCCTTGTATGCCATCTTTCCCGTCTCGCCCATCACGACCATTGGTACCTGTAAACCAATGAATTAAGAATTATCTTCAAACATTATCTTCAAACATTTATAACATGTTTCACTGTATCACGCTTCGCACGTGCAGTTCATTTCTAATTGACGCAATCTGAATAATGTTTAAATTAATAACGCTAAAAATACCCTGTTGCTCCCCTTAATTGATTAAATTGATCAAAATAAAAAATGTTTGAATAGGATTCAAAGTAACAATTGTGTACATTTCATTGCGATAGTTCTACGAATCTATCTCAGAAACATTGGTTGTGAAAATCTCACAATGAAAATTTCCTTCACATCTAAACACAGCACCTTAATAAGCAACAGCCGTACAATGAAAATGTACCTGGCGTTCCATCTCGTCCTGACGTTCCATCTCGTCCTGACTTTCCAATTCCATCTTGTCCTGGCTTTCCCGGAGGACCTCTTATAGTGAACCGCGAGCGAGCGAACACTGTGATTGTGAATAAAAACCTTTTTCTTATATTTGTGAAGTGTTGGAATGCGCAAGGTCTTCTTAAGACCCATTTCTAACATAGTGGCACCTCCGACGGGATGCGATAAGCGAAAATAACTGTGAAATGGATGATAAAATCAAACTGCTGAGCAAGAAACTTGAGCTGTTCAAACTAACGCAAAGCAAAACAACAACTATCTTGGAGAAACGAAACGTGCGAGCAATTTTGCGCCACAAGGACGCGCTTACGAACATCGTAAAAGAAACGGACTATCTGAAACGTGAGGTTGAACAAGCGAAACTGATAAACGAAGAAAGCGCGGATGATGTGGCAGAATGGGCCGTGAAAATCGAAGAACAAATCGAAGAAGCCGATTGCGAAATTGAGCGATTATCCAAAACTATCAGCGAAATCGAGGAAGACGAGCAACGAAGGAAGCGAGAACGAGACAGTGAACTAAGAGCCATGGAGAGAGAGGAACAGTTAAAATTTGAACGCACGAAACTAGAGCTTCAAAGGGAATTAACAACGCAGACATCGCCAGGAAACGCAGCGTCAAAACCGCAAGTGAGATTGCCAAAGCTTGAAATAACTAAATTTAATGGGACGGTTGAACAGTGGCTTCCCTTCTGGAACAAATTTAAAACGGAGATCGACGAGGCGAACATGCCGACAATTACCAAGTTCGCGCATCTACAAGAATTCCTCGAGCCTCACGTGAGAGTAGAAATTGACGGTCTACCATTCACTGAGACCGGGTACGAACGCGCGAAGAAGATTCTCGCCGACGAATACGGGAAAACAAGCGAGATAGTCCATGCGTACGTGCGAAATGTGATGGCACTTCCTATCATAACGGGGTCAAACCCAGCGAAGATCAACCAATTTTACAAAACGCTAATGTACAATGTCCAATCATTGGAGACGCTCGGGAAGTTACAAGATGTGAAAGGAAACGTTCGAACTGTTCTTGACAAGCTGAAGGGCATTAAGGCCGACCTGGTACGAGGTGAAGTGAATTGGCAAGATTGGGATTTTTTGCAACTGCTGGAGTCCTTGAAGAAGTGGAAAGACATTCATCCGGTCGAAGAGAAGGAGACAGCAGACGACAAGAGCCCCCGGTATACTCCTGGACGCAATCGAAGTTTTTATGCGAAAGATCAAGATCAGCAACATCCAAAGGTATGCGTATATTGTGAAAGCGAAGGACATAAATCGATAAACTGTAACATTATCGCCTCGGTGGCAGACCGCAGAGGCAAACTAAGCGAGAAACGGTTATGCTTCAATTGCACGGGGAGTAAACATCGAGCGGCGGACTGTAAAAGTAGATCGGTATGCCAAGTATGTAAGCGAAAGCATCATACTTCAATTTGCGACAAAGTGCTAAAAGATCCGTTTAAAGGCGCCAGGCATGACGTGAGCGCAGTTTGTCACCCGCTGGTCGTCATTGAAGTGAACGGTGTCAAGTGTCGAGCGCTGCTGGACACCGGAGCCGGCAGTTCATACGCGTCAGCGGCGTTCCTAGACAAGCTACGATTGAAACAAGAGCGCGCAGAAGTGAGACGTATCGAGATGATGATCGGAGCCGTGACGAAACGAGTGGAGATCTATAATTTGCCAATATCAAGTGTGAAAGGAGACTTCCGGTTCGAAGCAGAAGTGACGAAAGTCGACCGGAAAGAGCTACTGACGGTGAACAATCCGAAGTATGGCGACCTGATTAAACGATTTTCCCACTTACGAGGCGTGGTCATGGATGACGTTGATAGTCGAGAGCAGTTACCCGTGCATGTAATTCTCGGCGCGAGCGAGTACGCGAGAATCAAGACCGGAAGTGGCCAGAGAGTGGGGCGAGTCGGTGATCCAGTGGCCGAGAAAACGAAGCTGGGGTGGAGCATTATGTCGCCAGGCGTCGAAGGAGCAGACGAATCGAACATGTTTCTTGCGCAGACGTCTGCCGTAGATTACGACGAGTTGTGTCGTCTAGACGTGCTGGGTCTGGAAGACGTGCCGACTGGAGACCAACACATGGTGTATGACGAGTTTCGCGAGCAGCTGAAGCGTGACAACCAGGGTTGGTATGAGACGGGCCTTCCTTGGAAGGGCGACCACCCGCCGCTACCGTGTAACGAGACAGGGAGCCTCCGCAGACTCAAGACCCTGACTACCAAGCTCGAGAAAGCCGACATGATGAAGCAGTACGATGAGATCATCAAGACGCAGAAGGAGAACGGCATCGTAGAGAAAGCGACCGAGCCAGCCGTGGGTGTGACTTTCTACATCCCCCACAAACCCGTGACGCGCGAGACCGCAGCATCCACCAAACTGCGAGTCGTCTACGACGCCTCAGCCAGAGAACATCAACAAGCGCCGTCTCTCAACGAGTGCCTGGAGGTGGGCCCCCCTCTCCAGAACCAGCTGTGGGAGGTCCTCGTACGTAATCGTTTCCGTCCGGTCGCGGTGGCCGGAGACTTGAAACAAGCCTTCCTGCAGGTGAGAATCAAATCAGAAGACCGCGACGCCCTCCGGTTTCACTGGTACGCCGATATCGAGAGCAAGGAAATCGAAACACTGCGGTTTTCGAGAGCCCTGTTCGGTCTTGCTCCCTCTCCTTTCCTCTTAGGGGGAGTGATCCAGCAACACCTCGAACTCCATCGTGCTGACAAGCCAGGGGTTGTTAACGAGATTGAATGGAGCCTGTACGTGGACGATCTCATCATGGGAGAGTGCACAGTCGAGAAGGCAAAGAAACTGAAAGAATCAGCCGTAGAGGTGTTCGAAGACGCAAAGTTCGAACTGCATAAATGGGCGTCGAATGACCGAGAGTTGGAAGGAACAGCCGGAGAAGGCAAAGAAGATGAAAGCAGTTACGCGAAGCAGCAACTCGGGACGGCGTGGGGAGAAAGTAGTCTGCTTGGTCTCACATGGGACAAAGCAAGTGATACCATCGGAGTGACATTCCCGAAAGAACCAGCTGAGCCAACAAAGAGAGGGATCCTAGCAAAAGTGGCTCGAATCTTTGATCCACTTGGCATTGTAGCGCCCGTCACCCTTGGCGGGAAGCTCCTATACCGCGATGCGTGTGATGAGAAAACTGCTTGGGATTCGCGTTTGTCGAACGAACTGACCAAACGATGGAAACGCTGGGAAAGCAATCTCCCAACATTGACTGCCGCGCCGAGATCCATCCCGAAATATCGCGAAGAGATCAACGATATCACGTTGCACGCCTTTGGCGACGCTAGTGGTAAGGGAGTGGCAGCAGCGGTGTACGCCGTCGTACAGCAGCAAGGGGTTGGTGACCGCCAGAGCCAGGTTGGCCAAGAAGGGTCTAACTATCCCACGACTCGAGTTGGTCTCCGCGCATATGGCTGTCAACTTGGCGCATAACGTTAGAGAAGCTCTAGAGGGGTCGCCGGTGTCTCGAGTGTGCTGTTGGTCCGACAGTACAGTGGCCCTACACTGGATTCGTAACCCCGGTGATCATAAGCAGTTCGTGCGCAACCGTGTTCGAAAGATCCGTGAGCGAGGTGAGACAACATGGCGTCACGTTGGGACGAAAGACAACCCGGCCGACCTAGGCAGCCGAAGTGGAAACGTCGATGACAACCAACTGTGGTGGAGTGGTCCGACGTGGCTTGAGTCCCCAGAACACTGGCCGAAAGACATCGTGACTACTGCGAATGAAGATACGTTAGCGGAAACGAGAGCAACCAAGACCCTCTTCAACATGGCAGTCCAGGAGCGAGATGTATTCGATGAAATTCTTGAGAAGTGGGATCGCTGGAAAGCATTGAGGATCTGCGCGTGGGTGGCAAGATTCGCGGCCAACTGCAGAGTGGCAGCCAACGAGAGGAAGAAGCACGCTTTGACGACCGAGGAGTTGGAAGCACAAAGAAAGTTCTGGGAACGTCGTGCTCGAAGTGAAGGTGAGAGAGAAGAACATTATACAGAGGATCAGTTACAACTCAACCTGCAGCCCAACCGAGATGGCGCCTTAGAGTGTCGTGGCCGAATCCAAGGGCACTACCCCGTTTACCTCAATGACAAGACGACCTACGCGGGTAAGGTGGTCCAACAAGCACACGAAGATACACTTCATGGAGGAGTGGGGTTAACCATGGCCAAGGTACGTGATCGCTACTGGGTGCCCCGACTAAGAAGATTGACCAAGAAAGTCGTGAGAGCTTGCCACGGATGCCGGAGATTTCAAGCTAGGGCCTTGCAGAATCCACCGCCTGGAAACCTACCGAGAGATCGAACAGTTGCCAGCGCACCTTTCAAAGTGGTCGGGGTGGACTACGCTGGTCCGCTGAGATACAAGAAGAGCAAAAATGGAGCCGGGAAAGCATACCTGGTGCTTTTCAGCTGCAGCGTGACCCGTGCCCTGTATCTCGAGCTGCTGCCGAATATGGAGATGACAGAGTTCATCAGCTGCCTGAAGCGTCTAATCGGAAGACGTGGGAGACGGAAGAAGATTTACTCCGACAATGGTGGTACCTTTGTTGGAGCAGCCAACTGGATGAAGAGAGTGATGGAAGACGAACGACTCAACAACTTCCTCGCCCATCAGAACATCATCTGGCAGTTCAACCTAAGCCGTGCTCCCTGGTGGGGAGGGCAGTTTGAGCGAATGGTGGGGCTGGTCAAGCAAGCCTTGTTCAAAACCATCGGCAACGGGTTCCTGTCGTGGAAGGAGCTAGCAGAGGTGATACTCGACGTTGAAATCGCCTTAAACAACAGACCGCTCAGCTACGTGGAAGATGACATACAACAAACTGTCCTAACGCCCAACACCTTCCTGTTCGACCAATCCAACGCACTACCTGAGCTCGAGCCACACCGCTACGAAGACCGAGAGTTGAGAAAGCGAGCAAAACATCTACGACGATGCAAAGAAACCGTGTGGAAGCGTTGGACAACAGAATACCTCCGAGGACTACGAGAACGCCACCGCTTGAAGCATTCCGACAAATCATCCGAGCTTCAAGTGGGAGAAGTTGTTATGATCAAATCAGACGCGAAGAATCGTGGAACGTGGAAAGTTGGTGTAGTTGAAGAGATGGTCCCGGGTAGAGATGGCGTGGTGCGGGTGGTGAAAGTGCGAACTAGCAACAACCGTTTGGAGAGAGCAATACAACACCTGTATCCGCTTGAGCTGAGCTGCGACTTGAAGGAGAAAGAGCCGAACGCAGACCTGAACGCCGAAGCCGCCGAGTTCACGCCGCGAGCAAGACGTGCTGCAGCTACTGAAGCTAGTAATCGCATAACTGCAATCGCAGTCGACGAAGAAGACGAAGTAGATGGATAGAACATTACGAACTTATCATCATATATAAACTATGAGAGACCAATTTAAATTGACTCAGTATAATAATTCATTACTTTCATCGTTTGGTTTAGATTAGGGTATGGAGCCGAATAGGGGAGTATGTTGGGAATTGTGTCAGCCAAAGCATTAGATAGCATAAATAGATAATAGCGTGAATGTAACCAACATATTGTAGTAATTTAGAACGTGATGACAGATATACTCAAGCCGTAAGTAGAAAGAATGTAATAAGATACGCGAATATAGAGACCGATTTCCTTAGTGAACCGCGAGCGAGCGAACACTGTGATTGTGAATAAAAACCTTTTTCTTATATTTGTGAAGTGTTGGAATGCGCAAGGTCTTCTTAAGACCCATTTCTAACATAAGCCTGATCCGGCTAGGCTACAAAAGTTTAACCATCGCTGAAGCTTTTCACCATCGATTATCCATATTTTCAAATTCTCGTGCTTTCGTTTTCTTCAGATCGCATTAAAAACGAGAATGAATGACAATGGGTCTTTGCCCTGCATCTGGTTGTAAAACAATGGCTGTCGTGTCTTGGCATGAAAAAACATGAATTGTATATATTGCTGTCTTCAAAGACGTAAAGAAGTGCATAAAGATAACGTTAACACTAGTTGGAACATCTGATTGGCTCAATTTATTCAGCTCATTATCATATCGAAAGCGAAAGATGCAATAGCTGAGAGTAGGTTAGGAAGTGTTTTATTGTCGGAGATTATACATAATCTCATACTATAATCACATTTTAATTAAGGAGAGTTGACAGACAAGTAAATTAGTACAAGTGGGTAGAATTTTTAGCATATTTTTGGGATAGACTTTAGTTGGTATAGAACGTTGGGTTAATCAGACGAGTAAAACGGGATTGTGATTTGTGAACTTATCGAGATAAATAAAGGGAAAAAACTAACGAAAGTGAATAGTGTTTTAGCGAAACGGTGTTTCCGACACTAAGTGGCACCTCCGACGGGATAGAATTTGTGAAACGCAAAGGAGCGACAACTCAACATGGATGAGCTAGTTGAAGTGATGAACAACAAACTGAAACTTTTAGAGTTTACAACGTCCAAAACCAAAGGAATCGTGGCAAGTGGAAATCCGGAAACTATCGAACGACATCGTGATGCCCTCAGAGAATTGGTCAAAATAGCGCACGAGCACAAGTTAAAGATAGAGCAAGAAATGTTCACCACCGGGAGTACGGTGGAAGACGTGTCTGCTTGGAGCAGCGTTGTAGAAGGGAAACTTGAGATCGTCGACAAGGATGTTGCCTGCCTCGGAAAACGACTGGCAGACACAAAGCAACAAGTGACTCTTGCCGCTAAACAGTTTGAAGATGCTCATCTGGAAACCGCAAGGAAACAACAATTGGAGTTCGAACGGGCACAGCTCGAACTGAAACTCGAGTTTGAAAGGAAATCTGAAGAGATAAACAAAAGCCAACCGCAGGGGTCATCAAAGAAGGACCACGCTAAACTGCCGAAATTGACCATTACTAAGTTCAACGGAATGTACGAACAATGGCTCCCGTTCTGGAATAAATACACGGCCGAAATTGACGAAACAGATTTGCCGCCAGTGACGAAATTCGCGTATTTGAAAGAGCTGTTGGAAACGAAAGTGCGCGTCGATATTGATGGACTTCCGTTTACCACCGAAGGGTACGAACGCGCGAAAACGATTCTCAAAACAGAATACGGAAAGACATCTGAAATCATCCACGCTTATATAAGTAACATCATGGCGCTACCAAGCATCACAGGTTCCCAGCCAAAGAAGGTGCACGATTTCTACAAGAAATTGCTGTACAATGTCCAGAGTTTGGAAACCCTTGGGAAACTACGGGAGGTCAAAGGAAACGTGAGAGCAGTCCTTGACAAGTTAAAAGGGATTAAATCCGATTTGGTACGAGGTCAAGAGGGTTGGCAAGATTGGGACTTTTGTCAGCTGGTTCAGGCTCTCAAAAACGTGGAAAGACGTAAATCCGGTTGATGACAGCGAAACTTCACCACCGTCTTCACGACGTTACAGAGATGACCGCCCACGCACGAAAGCCTATCAAGCACAGCAAAAGGACGGGGGGTTGCGTGGCTGTATTTACTGCGAAGAAACCGATCACAAGACGAGTGATTGTCGAAAGGTTTCTACCGTCGATCAGCGAAAACGAATCTTGGCTACGAAGAAACTTTGTTTCAACTGTACTGGCGCGAAGCACCGAGCTGCCGATTGTAAAAGCCGTACTGACTGTCTTACCTGTGGACAACGGCACCATACGTCTATCTGTGGCAACCAAGGAGAGCAACTAATGACAGCTACATCTCAAAGTAACGACACTGTGATATACCCAGTCGTTGTCGTCGAGGTGGAGGGCGTGAAATGTCGTGCTTTGTTAGACACTGGCGCCGGAAGCTCCTACGCCTCCGCAACTCTACTAGACCGTGTGGGTGGTCGTCTCGTTCAGCACCAAGTGCGACGCATCGAAATGATGATGGGCGTGGCAACCAGGAAAGTGGAACTCTCTACAGTGACGGTTGCAAACCTAGCGGGTGATTTCAATTTACAAGTGCAAGTAACGCGAGTAGACAAGCCCAAGTTGCTGGAACTCGAAAATGCCAGATACTCCGAGATACTCGCACGCTACCCTCACCTAAAAGGAGTGGAAATGGGTGACAGTGACCAGAAATCTGTACTTCCGGTGCACCTTATCCTTGGGGCCAGCGAGTTTGCCAAGATAAAGACCGAGAGAGCTCCGCGAGTCGGTTGTCCTGGGGAACCAGTGGCAGAAATGACAAGATTTGGTTGGACCATCATGTCTCCGGGGAAAGAAGCCGACTTTTCCAAGATGCTAATGACGCAGACATCTCAACCCGAGTATGAGGCTTTATGCAGGTTGGACGTGCTAGGACTGGAAGACTCGCCTGCAGGTGACCAGCGAGAGGTCTACGCAGAGTTCAAGGAACAGTTGCAGAGAAGTCCCAGTGGTTGGTACGAGACGGGCCTTCCGTGGCGAGGGAATCATCCACCACTCCCAAGCAACAAAGCTGGTAGCTTAAACAGGCTTAATAGCCTGGTGAAAAGATTGGAGAGATCAAGTCTCTTGGCCAAATACGACTGCGTGATTCAGGATCAACTACGAGAGGGGATTGTCGAACGCGTCACAGAACCACCAGTTGGACCAGAGTTCTACATCCCGCACAAACCGGTGGTGAGAGAAGCGGCGGAAAGCACCAAACTCCGCATTGTTTATGATGCGTCTGCGCGGGCCCACGACAAAGCTCCTTCCTTAAACGAGTGTCTTAACCCTGGACCTCCACTCCAAAATCAGCTTTGGAATGTGCTGGTGCGAACACGTTTCCATCCGGTCGCGATAACAGGGGATATCAAGCAAGCCTTCCTCCAGGTGAGAATACGCGAACAGGATCGAGATGCGCTGAGATTCCACTGGCTGGAAGACTTGAACACTCGGAAAGTCGAAGCTCTTCGGTTCACTCGGGCGCTGTTCGGACTAGTTCCTTCTCCGTTTCTACTGGGAGGAGTGGTGCAGCAGCATCTGGAGATCTGGAGATCAACCCATCCAGACATCGTTGATGAAATTGGGAAGAGTCTCTACGTTGACGATCTCATTAGTGGAGGCTCAACCCAAGACGAAGCCAGACAAATCAAATCGACTGCAACGGAGATATTTGCCGATGGAACTTTTCAGTTGCACAAGTGGCACTCAAACGTGCGAGTGCTGGAGTCCACAAATGCAGTCACAAGTGGTGAAGCCGAGACTTATGCCAAGGAACAGCTGGGTGTTCCTAAGGGAGGAGAGGCATCTCTACTCGGACTTGCGTGGGATAAGGAAACCGACAACATTGGTGTCAAGTTCCCGTTGGAGCGAGCTCAGCCTACCAAGCGGGGAATCCTTGGTAGAGTAGCGAAGATCTACGACCCGCTGGGATTGGTGTCTCCTGTCACGCTGTGCGGGAAACTCCTCTACAGGGACGCTTGCAACACTAAGCTAGCTTGGGATGCTAAACTACCAAGTGAGTTGGTGCACAGGTTGACTCGGTGGGAGGAGGGCCTCGAAGACAGAACCACCACGCCAAGGACGTTGGCAATCTACCAAGAAGAGATCCAAGATATCGAGCTCCACGCCTTCGGTGACGCGAGCGGGAAAGGCGTCGCTACAGCATTGTATGCCATCGTTACTCAACCATCCGGGGCTAACCAAGGTCTGGTGGCAGCCAAGGCGCGACTTTCAAAACAGGGCCTGACCATCCCACGGCTGGAGCTGGTCTCGGGACACATGGCTGTGAACCACATCGTGAACGCGAAGAACGCGCTGAAGGGGTTTCCGGTGGGAGAACTACATTGTTGGCTCGACAGCACTGTAGCCGTCCACTGGATTCGAGGTGGGGGCGAGTATAAGCAATTCGTGGGAAATCGAGTCTGCAAGATCCAACAGCATCCGGAAGTGGAGTGGCATTATGTGAACACCGCAGAGAACCCTGCTGATCTAGGAAGTCGCAGTGGAAGTGTGAAGAAGGCGGAGCTGTGGTGGAGAGGACCAGAATGGCTGTCACACCGTGAACACTGGCCTCCTAATATTGTGACAGGGCCGACGCCAGAGAGCCAAGCTGAAGCTAAATTGACCCGAGCGCTCTTCGCTGGAGCCCAAGCCGTCGCAGACGAGTTCGACGCCGTTCTCGCCAAATACAGCCTTTGGAAAGTCCTTAGAGTGTGCGCGTGGGTCTCGCGGTTTGTACGAAACTCTCGCCGCAGTGAGACGCAAAGAACCAAAGGCCCACTCACAACGAAGGAGATCGACCTGCAAAGGCTTTTCTGGGAAAAGCGGGCGCAGGAAAGCTACAACGCAACAGACGAGTTCGAAGAAGATCGACTGAAACTAAACCTCCAAGCGAACGAAGATGGTGTATTGGAGTGCCGGGGGAGAATCCAAGGAGATTATCCTATCTACCTGCCTGACACCCACCCATATACAGAGAAATCAGTGGCGGAAGCGCACTCAGAAACTCTCCACGGGGGAGTAGGCCTCACTATGGCTAAAGTACGGGAACGTTATTGGACACCGAGACTAAGGCGGCTGACTAAGAAGGTTATCAAGGCCTGTCACGGGTGCAGGCGTTTTCGTGCCACCGCATTGGCGTGCCCACCACCGGGAAATTTGCCTAAAGATCGAAGCGAGGGGAATGCAGCATTCCAAGTCATAGGAGTCGACTTCGCTGGGCCTCTGAAATACCGGAAGAAAAACCAAGAGGGAAAGGCATACATTGCTTTGTATGCCTGTAGCCTGACGCGTGGGCTTTACCTGGAGGTTCTGCCCAATATGGAGACTTCAGAGTTCCTGGGAAGCTTGAAACGGTTCATCGCACGGCGCGGTCGTCCCTTTAAGATATATTCGGACAATGGGGGAACATTCATCGTAGCAGCCAAGTGGCTTCGAGTGGTTATGGCCGACGAACGACTCAACAATTTCTTGGCCCGTCAGGGTATTACATGGCAATTCAACCTGAGTCGTGCCCCCTGGTGGGGAGGGCAATTTGAGAGAATGGTCGGTCTCGTCAAAAGCTCCCTCTACAAATCCATTGGAAACGGGTTCCTGACCTTTGCAGAGCTCCAAGATGTCATCCTCGATGTGGAAGTGGCCCTAAATAACCGACCATTGAGCTACGTAGAGGATGACGTTCAACAACCGATTCTAACTCCCAACTCTCTTCTGTTTGGTCAGCCCAACCTGCTTCCAGAGTTGGACCCTCATCATTTGGTAAACAAGGATCTACGCAAGCGGGCTAGATACCTCGGGCGCTGCAAAGATGTTGTCTGGCAGCGATGGACGGGGGAGTACCTGAGAGGACTTCGCGAGAGGCACAACCTTATGCATCCAGGTCGACCATCTACCCTAGCAGTTGGCGAAGTGATGCTCATAAAGTCAGATGAAAGAAACCGTGGGAAATGGAAAATGGGCATCGTAGAGAAGTTGATTTTGGGACGCGATGCTGTGATTAGAGCGGCGAAATTACGAGTTGGAAATTCGCATCTCGAAAGGGCAGTACAACACCTGTACCCAATGGAGTTATCCTGTGATCGACCAGAACCAGAACGCCCTCTCCGTGCTCTAAACGCTGAAGCTCGCGAGTTCCAACCGAAGCGAGCCGCTGCCCAAGTAGCCAGCGGTCGCATCGCAGTGATTGCAGAAGAAGAAGAAAGAGACTAGAAATTATAGAACAACTTTTAGTTTGATTGTTTGCATGAGTATGACCAGACTTCGTCACATGAAACATTTGCTCTCTTGCGAGACAAATGGGGGGAGTGTGTCGGAGATTATACATAATCTCATACTATAATCACATTTTAATTAAGGAGAGTTGACAGACAAGTAAATTAGTACAAGTGGGTAGAATTTTTAGCATATTTTTGGGATAGACTTTAGTTGGTATAGAACGTTGGGTTAATCAGACGAGTAAAACGGGATTGTGATTTGTGAACTTATCGAGATAAATAAAGGGAAAAACTAACGAAAGTGAATAGTGTTTTAGCGAAACGGTGTTTCCGACATTATCTTATTCTTTAAGACCTCGTTTACATGAGACCACATTCACAGTGAACCACGTACTTTCCTAATCCTGATTCGTTTTGCTGTTTGACACGAGAATGACGAATCCGAAACAGTTTTACGACGAATCCTGATACTTATGAATCCGAAAAATATAATATTTTGAATCGAAGACTAGCTAATCCAAAGAAATGACTCGTTAAATAGCCTCTTACTTCTGTCGCTTACTTTACTCCATTTATGACCCTACTAATCCCCAATTAACGAATTCATGCAAACACTTCGTGAATCCGAAGATTTTTTATCAATATGAATTGGAAAACATTTTGAATCATTTTAAAGGTGCTGTAATACACGATGCATGAATTACATAAAATAATTTAAAATGTTTCTGAGCCCAGACGGGAATCAATCCCGCAACATTCTGATCTCCTGTTAGACGCTCCGTAACCATATGGAGCTACAAGAACTCAGAAGACAGAGCGAAGGTTACGTACGAATTAATACACACTTCCAACCTACTGAATTATTTGCATATTTTCAAAATGATCCCAATTATAGTCTCCACCCGCCACTATAAGTGAGTTAGGACTTGATCACAATGCCCCCCCCCCCCCCCCCCCCCCCCCCCATTCCTTTTCAGCTTGCTACGACACTGTATACGATACTGTATATTGATTGTTTGAAACTTGGTACCGGGGTAAACGTTTTTTTATTTTACACTTCCGTTTTACCATATCATCGAATGACGGCGAATCTGATTCTCCTCAACTGTATTCTCGTTTTTATGATTTTGGCGCCTCGTCATCATTTCAGCACCCGTCCCTTGAAACCACACAGCCCCCCTGCCACCACGCCGAAGAGCAAACGACTCTGGGATAAATCTGGTCATCTGTTAAACCCAAACGACTGAATCAGATATGATGCCATGATCATGATTTCACTAAGTGCAAATCAAAATAGCTGGAGCCCATGCACAGACGGAGCGGGAAGGAAACCCAAATCCGGTTTATCTAACTACATGTCTGATATCACATTTCGATGTCTTCCCGCTAGTGAATGGGGGAAATGAACGGTGTCTGAAAATTGTCTGAGTGACTGTCCTGACCCTGCGGTCTCAATATCTCAGTGGTAAAAGCCAAAGAGCACAAGAGAAACGTGAAGGAAATTTGTTGTAAAACTTATCCATTGTCAACGAGATTTCAATCAAAACTCGTCGTACTGCAAGAGATAACTCGTATTTATACGCGCTACTGATCGAATTCAAAATCTCATGCATATATTGTACTTAGGAAATTTCAACAGTTAGGTAGTTGCAACTTGAAGTTAGTAAAGTTGTAAAGGTTTTGATTCAAATTCTGCTATTCAAATTTGCGAGCTTTATCAAGATCCCTCACTTGATAGTCATGCACATGCACGGTAATTAACTATTCACGCCATTAAGACAGTTCACTTCCTTAATTTTTATTTCTATCTAGAATTAAGCCTCATTCGGCTACAAAAGTTTAACCATCGCTGAGGCTTTTCACAATCGATTTTCCATATTTTCAAATTCTCGTTCTTTCGTTTTCTCCCAGTGAACCACGTACTTCCTAAACCTGATTTGTTTTGCTGTTTGACACGAGAATAACGAATCCGAAACAGTTTTACGACGAATCCTGATACTTATGAATCCGAAACCTATAATAATATTTTGAATCAAAGACTAGCTAATCCAAAGAAACGACTCATCAAATAGCCACTTGGAATGAATTTGGATACTTCTGTCACATACTTTACTCCATTTATCACCCTAGTTATCCCCAAATCTCTCGGAATCCATCTGTTAAACGCAATCCGACTATTTCTTCGTGTAAACGCTTCATGAACCCAAAGATTTTTATCAATATGAATTAGAAAACAATTTGAATCATTTTAAAAGTGCTGTAATACACGATGCATAAATAACATAAAATAATTAAAAACGTTTCTGAGAGCCCCAAACGGGAATCGACCCCGCAACATTCTGATCTCCTGTTAGACGCTCCGTAACCATATGGAGCTACAACAACTCAGAGCAAAGGTTACTACACAACGTAGTAATTAATACACAACGTATAGCCTTCGCTCTGCCGACGTACTGAATTATTTGCATATTTTCAAAATTATCCCAATTATAGTCACCACACGCCACTAACCAGTGTAAGTCATGAGATCAAAATCCTTGATCACCCCCATGATCCTTTTTGCAGCTACCACACTTTATACGGCACTGTATATTCATTGTTTCAAACTTGGTACCGTTATTTTTATTTTACACTTTCGTTTTACCGTATCACCGTACGATGGCGAATCTGACTCTCCTGTATTCTCGTCTTTATGATTTTGACGCCTCGTCATCATTTCGGCACCCGGCCCTTGAAACAGTCGCTAGGTGGGCCATCTCCCCGGTACCCCTGCCACCACGCCACCGAATGGAAGACTAGCGAATTCGAAATTACCCATGTAAACGACTCTGGGATGAATCTGGTCATATGTTAAACGCAAACAACTGAGCATAACACCATGCTCATGATTTCACTAAGTGCAATCAAAAATAGCCGGAGCCCTAGGCTAATAATGATTTCTTTCATAAAGTCATAGAGTAACATGCCAATCCAAACAATCAATGTGGCCCGATGTGATAAGTGTGCACAAGAAGGAGAAATCGACGTTATTCTGGCGATGACGTCATCAATAGTTAGGAAAAACAAACATTTTGGATATTCCAAAATTTGACAATACCATCAGATAGAACTACATTAGAGGACAAAAAAACTCTATTATGCTGATAACTTTCAGTCACTCATTACTGAAATATCGCTGACCAAATTTAAAAAAATGATGAGTCAGCATTTTAAAGCATTTTTTGTCTACTTTGTATCTCCAAGTAATTAGTTGGAACTCGTTTTTGTTTTTGCTAGTAAAGCTTCTGTTGAGAGACTGTATCCAGGAGAAGGGCTCAAAATATTTCTATCGCATTAGTACCTTAAATTGGGCGCTCCAATGTGTGCATATTGGGATAGTTGAACACAACTAGAAAAGAGTGTTACTAACCAATGATTTTGTAGCACAAAGACGCTTTGCAGTTACTGAACTTTTGAAATATTTATGCCAGAAATGAAGACATAATTGGCTAAGTTTATCGCTTCAACAATCGGCTGGCTCCCATTCAGAGAGGAATCAACTTTCCATTGATGCACACATTGGAGCGCCCAATTTAAGGTACTAATGCGATAGATTTATTTTAAGATCTCCTGGAAGAAGCTTTACTAGAAAAAACAAAAATGAGTTCCAAGTAACTACTTGGAAAAAATGCTTTAAAATGCTGACTCGTCATTATTTTAAAACTTTGGTCAGCGATATTTCAGTAATTAGTGACTGAAAGTAATCAGCATAATGGAGTTTTTTGTCCTCTAATGTAAGTCTATCCGATGGTATTGCCAAATTTTGGAATTTCCAAAATGTTTGTTTTCCTAACTATTGATGACGTCATCGCCCGAATAACGTCGATTTCTCACAGTGCACACTCATCACATGGGGCCGCCTTGATTGTTTGAATTGGTATGTTCCTCTATGACTTTATGAAAGAAATCATTAGTTTCAAGATCGTTTTCTAGGCACATTTCAAGCTTTCAGCCACGGCCTATAAAGGTGTGTCTAACTCATGTCTGATATCACATCTCGATGTCTTCCCACCAGTGTATGGGGGAAAAGAACGGCGTCTGAAAATTGTCTGACTGTCCTGACCCTGCGGTCTTAATATCTCAGTAGTGGTAAAAGCCAGAGACCATCTTGGGTTCGATTCCTGGTTAGGGCAGTCAGAGAAATTGTTAAAAACACTTTAAGAGTAAGAAGTATACACACAAGAGAAACGTGAAGGAAATTTGTTGTAAACTTACTCATGAACAACTCATCCCTTGTCAACGAGATTTCAATCAAAACTCGTCGTACTGCAAGAGGGACCGATAACTCGTATTTGTGCGCGCAGTGGATCGATTCAAGATCTCATATTGTAGTCGTTGTCGTTGCTTGAAGGAAATTGGCAACATAAATCACAATTTCAATGTTTTTACTTTCTGATTAACAAACAGACTTACGAAGTAATCCAAGTAACCAAAACTACTCTTGTAGAAAACGACAAGACTAATTTTGACCAAAGACAATCCTGTCATCCGCTATCTTGTTGTAATACTTTGACTAACTAACTGGGGAGTTGGTGACGTCACACCCAGGGTAAACCTGATGAAACTATACGCTGTGGGTAGCCGAGTTTCCGCGGAATGCTTTTTAAAATGGTGTGGTTCAATTGAAAAAGGAAGACATTCACAAAAATCAAGTTTCAAACTTATAAAGACATGAGGATGGCTAGATATAAATTTCGCTTTACCCGGTTGTGACGTCACACGCATATAGAAAATACATCCAAGATGGCGGACAATGATTCAGTTTACACGAGCATTTTTACAACCTCAAACTACTATACCGGCTATTTAAGTTACGTAGGTACTTATTTTTTGTAATAGCTTTAAAATAATAAGCTAGGATTAGAAAATTTAACAGTTAGATAGTTGTAGCTTGAAGTTAGTAAAGGAGAAAAGAGATGGCAAGGCAAGTTTAATTACGGTATTTAAACCTGGGACGAGTCGTGTTGTGTGTTCACAAGTAGTTGTTGGACTACGAGTCGTGTTGTGACAGTCAACTACCTAACTTAACTAACATTTGACTGGAAATTGACACAACACGACTAGTCCAACAAGTACTTATGAACACACATGGCACGACTCGTCCCAGGTTTAAATACCGTAATTAACCTTGCCCCTGTCATCTGAGTTCTAGTGGCTCAATGGTTAGAGCATCTGACAAACATTCAGACGATTACACTATCCTATCTATAGCTCTGCGTTTTTCTTAGTAATGACAAATTAACACAGTTTGCACAGCAAAATCTTTACTTGGATAATGAGCTAAATGGGGATGCACTGGACTTAAAGATGGCGCACGTCAATTAGCAATAGATGATGCTCCTACTGCAGTCTTCTTTTTCAAATGATTTTTGCGTCGAGGCCAGCTTTAGTATAGTAACTTTCACGGTTGAACGTTTTCATTTTCGTTTCTCTACTCCCAACAAAGAAAATGCGAACACAAGTATTTTTTCGTACGTCAAAAACATAAACGCTGCCGTAAGAACGGTTTGAGTAAGTTTTGCTTCCAGTCCTTTGAATAATCCCTGGACTCCACTCTGCCTGAAAAGGATTTAAAAATTGCGAATTAGAGAATTGAACAACTATTACGACAGTCGACGTCGAAATGTTGAAAATATGCGCTAAGGTTAAAATATTTCAAAGTATACTGGTTTGATTTATATATATGTACTTCCTATGCGCAAGTCACTATATATCAGTAATACTTTGGTGTGTTGCATGTACACACTGATGTAGTGAATGTTGGAACTTGGAGAGCTTGGAGTAGACAGACGACATAATTTCCGTAAAAACATATGACCCCCCTCGGTGAAGGCTAAAAGGGATGACTCAAAAGGACCTTCACATATTTTTAGAACTACTAATCCTAATCTCAATCCTAATCTCAATCCTAATCTCAATCCTAATCCTCACCCTAACCTTGATCCTAACCTTAAACCTAACCCTAACCGTAGCTAACCGTAACCTAGCCAAAAATAAAGACAAGACAAAAACAGAAAGGTCCTTTTGAGTCATCTCTTTTAGCCATCCCCATTTAATTTACACTTGACAGTAATAATAGAATCACTGATAAATTACTGGTGGCCCATAAATCTTACCTTAAAATCTGCGCGATGATTACAATGAAATTTGGTCTTTTAGACTCATCTTTCCAGCAACCAGTCTGTTTAAATAAATTAAAAGAACGAACCTTTTGTCTTGTTGAAATACAAGAAATAACCGTTTTAAATACTAGCGAAGTACAATAAGCTACCAGCCATAATGCTACACAAAACAAGAGATAATAATAGCCATTAAGTATCACTCACCCTTTGCTTACATTGTGCCATCTGACAAGGGTACGTTATGACAGTAGCGACAGCTTTGGCAATAGCTCCGATCAAAAAGTACTCCCAAGATGCAAGCTGCAAGAAAGCATAAAAATATATCATTCCTGTGTTAATAACGCTAAAAATAAGGGCAAAAATGAGGCTAAAAAGTTATAAAAAAGTTAGGTTTTAAAAGTTTTATAAGTTTTAAAAAGTTATAAGGCTAAAAAAGATTAAAAAGGACCAAACCGTTTCGATTATAAAATCATCATCAGGGTTAAAATACCGTAGAATCCCGCTTATAAGCCGCTGGTTATAAACCCCCCCGGTTATAAGCCCATCTGTTTGGTAACAGAAAATACCTTCCGGTTATAAGCCCCCCTTCCATTAGCACCTTTTATAGTAAAAATAACAACGAAAAAACAGAGAAACAGCGCAACTAGCGTTGAAACAAAACTTTTACTGATATGTTTCAACAATTCAGCATTCTCATTATGGCAAGTTAATCGGATAACTTTGCTTTAGGTGACATTACTAAAATTTCAGAGTTCAGTACTTCAGTTTGTGTTATGATGTCTTCTTACGAGGCAGCTACATAACTTGTGTAGCAGATTTTGTTAGAGACATACGCGATGTTTTCCACATTATTATAACTTCTGGTTACTATTTGTTACTTTTATAGAAATTTGAAGCGGTATAACTTGAACTTTTAAGTTGCGCCGGTGTTTTAACGTTTTATATGGAATGGATTGTTTTTGGAATGGCTCTCTGGTCAAAATCAGAAATCTTCTTTATTTGATATTGTTTTTGCACTTGCGATATCAAGCAAAACGTCGAGCAATAAAGTGCCAACATAGTTTGTTTGTAGCGTTTTGAAACGTTTTTCTTATACCGCTTATTAGCCCCCCGGTTATAAGCCCACTCTTATAAGCGGGATTCTACGGTATGTTCGCACACTGGATTGTTGTCAAATTTATAGGCAGGACTTATGTAAATATGTACTGGTTACCTAACTCCCATAAAGAAAAGTTGTGAATTATACTGCATTGTACTTGTTTGTTTAGTGATGATTGTTTTTTCTTATCATGAGTCCCTCGAGTATAATCCCTTTAAAATATGAGTGCACGGTTAAAAGTCTCTAACATTTAAATTCATGGTCAGGGTTTACCTCTAGCCTGCGTAGCGGATCTCGAAGGGAAAGAGCGAAAACGCGCGCGAGTGGGTTCCTCTTTCCCCTCCCCTTTCCCCTCCCCTTTGGGAGCCACTACGCAGGCTATGCAACCTGGTATATGCTGATTTTCTTTCGTTCTTCAAACAAGGATAGAGGAATAATGAGTTCTTCTTCGTCAAGTTATAATAGTTTTTGAAATCGGCAATTGTGTTGTTGACAAAATTATGTGGGTAACCGGCATGTCCAAAGGTGCGTTTGGTTTCTTTGATTTCGTGGTCAACATCCGTAGAGGTATACGTTTGGCTCTCATGCTCTCGAAAATAACGCGATAGAGGAGTGCAATTATAGTGAATATCCTTGGACAGTATAGGTCACACAAAAAGTTCAAATGTTCATAATTTTAATAGAAGACACAACAGAGATAATGTAATATTACTAAAAGTAAAAAGAGAGCTTGGTAAAATAACTTTTAGATTTTCAGGAGCCACGCGGTCTCTCAACTGATGTTAAAAGCTTCAAAACTAGGATAAAATATTCAACATTTTATTTTAAATTTTAAACAATGTAATGTAATCGAAGTAAGTTTTATTTGTGATCTTAACACATTTTGTGCACGAAGTTAAACGGCTGCCGAAAAACATGAAAACAACATGGTGACTGAGAATGTGGGATGGAACATCGATAATTCTAAATTGTGCGGCATAAACAGCTAGAGCAAACCAGAGGTATTTAATTCTTATAAGAGTGAAAATGCTTTTATATGTTTTTCATTTCAGGTCGGGGGAACTTAATCTGTCGTTCCAATAAATTACTTATCTGCCGATTGATCACGCATTCGCGCTGGCAGATCAATGTTGTGAGCGTGTGGGCGAGTGCGATCACTTCATTGATAGAGGGAGGCCACGACGTAATATTGCACTCACGTCTTTGTTCTTCCCTCTCATATATCTCTTCACAGTTTCATAAACAGTAAACTGGATGGAAGGGTTGGTGGCCAACACAAGAGATGCTCTTGTTCCACTCCATAGACCTCGAACGCCCTCTTCCTTGAATATCTTGTACACTGCGTCTGCGAAAAGAAAGCAACTGTGTTAGATCGAGAAGAATAGAACTGTAAGAAGAGTGTACAACCCAACCTCGTTGGAGGGGAATGGGGCAGGAAGGGAGAAGACCATGGCAAACTCTGTTCATGTGGCTCCAAAATTATTGGAGTATTTTGTAACCTGGCTTACTCTTGCTTATGTCCTCCAAGGGGATCGCTGCGAAAACATAACACAAACTTTTAGTTGAAATATGGACAGAAGTCGTGAAATATGAAGTCAGAAGTCGATGAAATAATTTGCAATTTATAAAAGAATTGTAATTTATTGGAAATACAGCACGGACTGCAGACAGAACTTGTGTTGAAAGATGATGGATTACTTCGAAGAATACGTTGATGTTGCTATCAGCAGAACAGTTCGAATTTGCAGTCTACTTAATGGTGTTGAAAGCATCAATTAGCGTTAGAGATTTTAGATTTGTTCAAATTAATTGCAGGTGTGGTGCTGGCCGACATTGATTACTACTTACACATTTGTTTGAGTTTTTATTTCTGTTTTCTTAATTTCTAACGGTTTTATCACAAGTTAAACACAATCTTATATATAAAAATGCGGATGAGCAGAAGTGTGAGTGCTAGAATTATACCAATATCATCCGTATAACAATAATCAAGTGTACACTAAATGGTAAATGTTAACTTCTGAGAATATGTGCAGGATATCCTCATGTTGTAATACCAGCAGCATTGCGGTGCCCTTTAGCAACGCTTTATATTATGTGTGATTTCGTTCGTTTGTGAGGAATCAATAGTGAGCGACATTTTTGACGCGACATTTTTAACGAACGCCACAGGGCACCACACTTTAGCGCACTGTATCTGGTTATTAATGCTAGACTGGCCCATGTAGCCTGACAAACGATATACCGGTGTTTACGTTTTAAATCGAAAAACTCCAAAAGAGGTTGGGGGATGTACTGCTGAAATAGTGCCTTCATCAGAGAGTGAAACGTTTCACTTTACGTTTCACTTTACGTTTCACTACACAACACCTCCAAAATGGCTGCCAATTTAATATTTTTTTATATGCATATAAATTAGCCAATATAGTCTCGTTATTGTGTACGAAATTCAAAATAATTTTTCGTCTGAAACGAGGCTATAATGGCATACTCGCAGTTGAGGTGACCGCGAGGTACTAGGTTTGAGTCGTCTTCTGGACGATCTTTTTTAGCATCCGCGAGAGGTTGGACGAAATGAGAGATTGTACTGCTATCATACAATCGGACATGATGAAATACATCATGGAACTGCTAACCCCAAAACAACTTAGATCCTAACCCTTTAAATGCACATTTAACAAATAGATTCCATTTTGCCGTTGTTTTTATACAATAACAATTGAAAACAAACCATTCAAAAGACTTATTAGCTCTTTGGCAATTTCTGGGGCATGAAAAAAGATAAAAGCAGTCGGTTGACGTGATCTGACGTGAGCTGACGTGATCCGTGCATCTGTCCTCTAATAGATCATGACCAACAACCAATGAGAATGCGCATAGTAAACAGGTTATTGTATAAAAAAGAATATTAAATTAGCAGCCATTTTGGAATAAAGTCTATAGATTTGTGTCAATCCTACAATCAGACACTTTAGACGAGACACTGGCTAAAATTACCAACAAGTCCATTATAATTGTATTTTGTTGCCTTATCCATTTCTTCTGACTTCAAGTTAACCCCTTGAAGCTTCAGCCTAGTGTTTGCCACCCACAGTGGTGTCGTTATGAGCACGTTGATCACCGCTTAAGGAAAAACAAACAAAAGAAAATATAAAGGTTGCGGGACACAAGGCGACACATCGCAGCGACGTGTCGCGGGGACATGATGCAGGGACAAACCTATCGTATGCACCATGCGAACTCTTGTCGCGAGACAACATTTTAATAAACCACTGCGACAAAATTAAAATACACCAATCAAAGAGCGTTATTTTATTTTCCTTTGCCTTCTCTGATGTGTCATCAACAGGGGAAATGTCCCCGCGACACAACCTTAAAGGTGCCGTCAAGTCCGTTCTGCGCATGTCCACGTTTCTGTTTACGTTGTTTGTTTACATTGCATTATATAAACATTAACATGAAGTATTGCGGATTTGTTCTGGTGCGTGTTATAAGAAGCTGTTCTGTTCCTAAATGTGGATAATATATAAAACTACCACTCGCGCCTTCGCCACCATTGACGAATACTCGCTTTCGAACTGTCGCAAATCTATTCCGTTAAAGTTTGTTAACATATGGAGTCCCGCACTTGACGGCACTTAAAGGTCGAGGTAACATTTGCAGGAGGATAATAACATGTTTGTAAACAGTTCAATTAAATAAGCTTGGCCCATTTCAAACGTCGAACTTTTCATGTGCTGAGCCTAATATAAATTAGCAAAACAACTTTTGTCCAAGCTTATTTGCATTAGGTTCGGCGGTACACTTAAGGTTTTTATTAAAGATTTTTGAATTCTGTCGTATGTTTAGACTTTTTATGTTTACAATCTTTTACACTTTCTGATAACAATGCTTAAAGGAGGTCACTCCATAATCAATGTTTTTTTCTAACCATCAATAAAAAGTAAACATATAGTTAAGATACTGACCGTGTTTTGAACTTCGAAAGTACACCCCATCCTATTGAAATTCGTCTTCAAATGAAGAGCCAAAATATTCTACAGTGAAAGCCGCCATTTTGAAGCGTGCTAAGCAACCTGGCACTGTACTTGTGACGTCACAGAGTCCAGGTAATGACGGTGGAGGCTATTTCAGATACGGTAGATCACCTAGTTAACAGGACTTTGGTGATTGTTTATATAACATATATGCTTCGTTCTTTAAAAACCCCGCTTTAAATTTCTGTTTCGATTCAGAAAAGCAGGGTTATTACTGAATCGAAACAGAAATTTAAAGCAGGGTTTTTAAAGAACGAAGCATATATGTTATACTAGAAGTTCTTATCAGAAGTGAAATGCTGCCTCTGCATGGACTGACACAAGAGCAGTGGTACGAGGTTGGAGCAGTGTTCAGGATCAGATATGCCAACAGAATGATGCTAGAAATTTTCTATACTTATAGCACAGAGGATCAAATAAATAGAATGTAGAATCTGAACCATATATCAAACTAAAGCGATCATACAGCCTTGAAATATTAAAATAACATACGGTATTATAATGTCAAAATTCAATGTGACCATAATGCTAACGCTATACATCTAATTCGAACAACATTTACACAAAAGAGCAAACCTCGCGAAGTTATAAATTTTCCATTCAAGCAACACTCTTGCCAAATCGAACTTCACGTTTGTAATATTTGCTGAATTGAACGTCGGAGTTATCTGGCGGTCGTGCGGTCATATTTCAAATCGAACAAACGAACGGGAATTAAAATAACTGATTAAATGATTAAAATAACATACGGAAATCACCGTTGTCAAAAACATTGAGGTTGTTATAGCGGTCTCCTTGAATTAAGACGCTGTCGTTTGTTGCCGTATTCCACTCGATAACAATTTAAAATAATATATGGTAATCATATGGCGCGTTTATAATGTCAAAATTCAATATGACCATTTGAACGCCATACATCTAATTCGAACATTTACTCGAAACGAGGTTATAAATTTTCCATTCAAGCGACACTTTTGCCAAATCGAACTTCACGTTTGTAACATTTCTGAATTGAGCGACTTATCTGGCGGTCGAGCGGTCATATTTCAAATAGAACAAACGAAAAATATCCGAAACTGAAACCTACGTCACAAAACGTCATAAAACTGGACAGACGTCCATTCCATCGGACATCCATGTGCCGAGTTTACGTTCGCTTTACATAGTTCCGCGAAGAGGTCTGGACACGAAACACAGGGACCCACCAAAGTCCTGGTGACTAGGTGCTCTACCGTATCTGAAATAGCCCCCACCGGTAATGACTAAAGGGGTATGGACGAGAGGTAGTTTTCAAGGCCAATATTAAGGTTTATGTTAGGGTAAGGGTTAGGATTATGGTTAGGTTAGGGTTATTATTAGGGTTATTATTAGGGTTAGTATTAGGGTTAGTATTAGGGTTAGTATTAGCATGGATAGTAAAAGACTGGATAGGAAACTGGCTGACGTCAGCGTGAAAACCTAGTTGAAATTCGTGATGTCACGAAGATGTCACGAGTACGCTGATTTTGCTTTGTTTCTCTTTGACTTCTCCATATTTTCGTATTCAAGTAGCTATATTGAGATTCCAAAATGTTTCATCGTCTTACAAACCTGCCTAAGCCACGACCAAATGATCGAGGTAAATGTTGTTCGTCTTTGTTTCAGCTGTTTTCGTTTTGTGGTGAAGAACTAGCGTCGCAAAACTACCGTTGTTTTAGTTGAAATTTGCGACGCGTTTTTCACCGTCTAAAGTTGGATCTTTTCGCCTAAAATGAGTAATGGTAGTCGGATATTCCATCGTAAAGTGGCATTGTGATATTTTTTGGTGGTTTGACTATCATTTTGAGCTGTATTATTGCTAAACGTTGCGATTTATGGTGATTTTGTGAACTAGGTTGATTATTGTCAACTAGGTTTTCACGCGACCAAACGCGATCAACTGGTGCCTAAACCAATCAGCATGCTGGAAACGTTGCACGTGATATTAGTTTCCTATCCAGTCTATTTACTATCCATGGTATTAGGAAACCATCCTTTAGCCACGACCACAAATGGACGCCGTCATTTTAGAGTTTGCTCGACGGCACAAAGTTGATTACAGCGGTGGTTTGGTTTTCAACTTGTCTTTTAGGTTAACCTTTCATGTTACTCCATCACCAAATGAATCGAGGTATATAATCGTCATGAAATAACCGCTAACCCCAAAACAACTTAGGATCTAACCCTAACCCCCCACCTAATGAGTTTTCTAACCCTAACCCCCCGCCTTAAGTGTCTTCCTAACCCTCCCACCTCGATTCCCTTGATGTTATCCAGTGATGTTTATATTGGTGATGGAGAAAAATGAAAGGTTATCCGTCTTTCTTTTATGAGAAAACCCCCGCTGGACATCGAGTCTGAGCCGTCGAGCAAACTCCACAATGACACAAAATGGCGCCCAGAAGAATAAAATATGAGAAGTGAAAACGCTATTTCTCGAATACAAATGTGGGTACCGTAAAACTATTAACATTTCTAAACATTATACTTAAAGGCCTTTTATTTTTTGGGTACAGTTCCCCTTTAAGCAATTTTTATTAGAAAGTGCCAAAGATTATCAAGATAATGTATGAACGTGGTTGTTAATTTGCACATAAAGTTTATGATCAAAAGAGTAACACAGTACCTACCTGCAATAAAGGCTAAGAATAAATCTAGAAGGGCAGTTTCTGGGGAATTTTCAGATACATATGCTGCCTTCAGTCCATGGAAGGTGTAAAAGTAGATAAAATTGGAGCAGTAGAGACTAGATATCACTGGCAGCAGGCCACGGTACAGGGATGATCTGTGAATGTAAGGATGATTATATATTAGGCCACATTTACACCATACTCTATAGTACAGTACGACAATGCTCCGGATATAAATAAAATTAATGCTACGAAAAAGTTGGTGTGTTTACACGAATATATACACAACGCATACTTCTGTTAACATTTGGCAATAACTAATTCAGGAGCGCTGTAATTTGCACCAAAACAACTTTCTGACATTCTGGCGTTATCTATCTGAAATGCGTGTTTGTTTTAGACGATCGTCGCATCGAATCACATGGACGTTATTGATGCCATTCATATACCGATAAATAGAGGCAGTAGATATATCAATCGAACCAATGCATCATTGTTCATTGTAACTCCTTCGCTCTCCATCTGAGTCTCGGTACGTATAGCTCAATCCGACAATGGTTGGAGCGTCTCATCGGCAATCAGACGGTTACAGCCTACAAGTACGATTCTTACACGGGACTCAGAAACATATTTCTGAGGATATGAGCTTGACGATCGTCCATGTATCGTCTGTAATTACTCCAAGGTCTCCCACATTCAATACTACTACATTTTTCTGAGTTTGCGTTTAAGCTTGAGTAGCAAACAATTTATTATACTGTGTATATATTAACACATAGCTGCAGTAGTCTTTTTGAGCACCAGAATACTTGTTATTTTGTTTAATCTGAATTCGTCGTCCAAAACGAAGCCGCATTAACGTCGACTAATCGATGAAGCTAATATGAATTAGTATCAACCAGGGCGCTTATATATAAGCGCCCTGGTATCAACGCACCAGTGGTCTATTACAAATTCGGCATTCTGATTGGCTGAAATACTAGTGGTCTATTGGTGATAGACCACTAGTAGCGTTATCCAATCACAAACCTTCTTATAACTGGAATATCTATCCTGACCAATATTCACGCTGCAAGCAAAACCTGAAATCTAGACCAAACATGGCGTCCGCTAAAATTTATATAGGAGTGATGAAATCATGAGATGCCTCGCGTGCATATGGAGTATATCTACTCCAAATTTGAAGCAAAGAAATTACAATCTCGTTTTTTGTGAGCGTTTGTTTATCATGTGGACTTCTACAAACAAAAAGGTGAAACTATCTGAAAATTTGGAACAATGTTTGATAAGACTTTTTATTTTTTTTACGTTTAAAGAAAGGTTGTTTACTTGGGCTTCGCCCTCGTTGGCTATCTGCTCTTAGTAGAAACTGACCATGGTCTATTACAAATGCTACATTCTGATTGGCTACTCAACCGTTGTCTATTCGTGATAGACAACGTTTGGGAAACGTGCTCAAAACAATGGCAGAAAACTCTCGTTTTGGGGAGGTTTCAGATGAGTTTTTGTATAATTTTTTGGAGAATGCATGATTTGTAATAGTACACTAATTTGTTTCTTTTAAAACAATTAGACAACTTGTCCTCGTTGTCTATGAGCGAATAGTCAACTCAGGCTTCGCCTTCGTTGATTATCTATTCGCTCATAGACAACTCGGACTCGTTGTCTAATTGTTAAATAGACAACGAGGGCTTGTTGTCTGATTGTTAATTATAAATTCGTCGGAGTTAAATGCGACGATTTTGCGACGTCAGGGCCGTAGCGAGGGGTATTGGAGGGTTGCGGCAACCTCCCCAACTTTTACAAAATTGCAATATTCGGAAAATTCACAGGTCTATTCGGAAAATTGGGACATGTTTGCAGACTATTTGAAGAGATTACCAATATATCAAAATATACTGTTTAAATGTACATTAAATGTCCTGGTAACAGAAAACTTCTCAGTTAAATTTAATACTAGGACATTAATAACCAGATAGGATCGGAACGAGATATCTGATTGGCTGCTAGAAGTGTGAAGGTCGAGAAGATCATGGCGTTGTGATTGGTTAAAGCTGTGCACGTTTTATGTCGTTGTGTTTCGCTCACTATCACGACTCACGCCTTCACTTGTCACACTAGTCACTAGTGTCTGTTGCGAACTTGCGTTTACAGTCTTTTGTTTGGGTTTGAAACTTTGAATACTATTGTCTGTATCGTTTTGTCTTTTATTTGGGTTTCAATATGGCAGGATTCGAGACGTCTTCGCAGTTTAATGTCGTGGACTAAGCGAGGGACTGGTCATGCCCAAATTGCTCCCAAGAGTTTTCTACTCGATTGAAACCTATCAATTGTTCCAATTGTGGTTTCAATATCGGTGGCACGCGAGAAGTACCAACGAAAAAGTCGCGACAGAATCAGCCAGGTGCAGTGTTGGTTTGTGAAACAACAAACGAGAAAGTTTTCTCTGTGACCACAAGCACACACATGTTACCTGCCTTGCAACGGTGAAAATAGTTGCGACACCGAAGTTGCTGCAATCGTTGGAGGAAGTAGAATCTAGTTCTGATTTCTGAAATGATTGCAGCAACGTTTTTCAGCGTTGCACAAGTGTGAAGTGTAACACCCCTACATGCAACTTGTCTCGCAATTTTCCTCTTTGGAGACTCCGCGTGCATATGCGTATACCTTGTCATAAACACAAAGATGGCGAAACTTTGCGAGTCAAGTTGCACGAAACGTTGCTTAGTGTAACTTTCATGCAACATAGTAGATTGAGCCATTTAGCGAGACAAGTTGCATGAAACATTGCGCAGTGTAACAGCGCCTTGAGCAGGAATAGTGTAAAATACGCAACAAAGAAACGGTGTAAACGCAGCTTGGGACGAAATCTGTTGACCCACTTTTCTTTTCTTTCATTTTTTGCAAAACAATAAACGTTTTCTATACCAATAACTTCATAATTTCAGGCTGCGAGGAGGTTATGAAACAAGGCTTGTGGACATGCATGGACGCCATACAGGCGAAATTTTGCAGGGAACTGAACATAACTTGCCCGAATGAAATATGACATCATATGACGTCGTAAATATGAGGTCATACTGTATGACTTCATCTCGCACAATTATATTTTTAATGCATAACCCCCTGAAAAACACAAGTTGCCGTTGTTAAGCGAAATATATTAAAAAACAAGAACATTTTAAATTAATCACAGTATAGTCTCTCGAGAAGTATTACTGTATAATACTAGGTTACCAATTTGTAGTATATTAAGTGCTGCGCAGAGTGCTGTGCAATTTTGGAGTGCCGCGAGAACAACCGGATGTCGAGATCTGAATCCGAGTAACGCAACAGAAGGGAGCATATCCTAAGGTTATTTGAATGTCTGTGTCATATTAGTGTTCACAAATGAAATGTTTTAAAATGTCACTGCCCAAAAGTGTTAATTATGCTTTGCATATCATTTCCAATGTCTTGTTGACATAAGGGCAATGCTATCTTGGCCGATTGTGGTTTGAAGATAGCTTAATTAAAGATTTATGAAAAGATCATTTTTGTCTGAATAGAATTAATTTTCAGCCCAGGGGGGGGGGGGGGGCTCTATACTTGTGGGCCAAAACAAACAAACCTCATGAGGGAAAACTATTTGAAGTATATCCTATATTTGTTTGTTTTTCAAACCACCAAGTAATGTATATCCAAATATATAGCAAAGTGATGGTGGTAAACTGCCAAGAATTTAGTGACGAAATACTGACGTTTCGAGCGGAGCCCTTCATCAGAGTAAGACGAGATGAAATAAAATAAATAGGGCTTATATATGCCAAAAGGGTGTCACAAATAGAAAGTAGCCAATCAAATGCACGAGAGGTAAACAAACTAATAATTAATGAGATACGAAAAGTTAAATCATTTGCTATTTTTACAGTAGATCAGCAAACAGACTGAGGGAGAAATGACAGGTCCAATATTCAATATTCAACAATATAGGCTACTTTCTACTCGAAACGTCAGTATTTCTTCACTAAATTCTTGGCAGTTTACCACCTTTTCACTTTGCTATATGTTCAAATCACTGTCTACACAGCACTCGATCTAGCTACTACTTTACTACATTTTTATATCCAAATAAAGGCTTGTTTCTAGCCTCCTCCGCAGGCAACTCTGGGGAATGGTTGCTCACTTTTTCAACTCGTCCCCATTCCCCAGAGTTGCCTGCGGAGGAGGCTAGCTCGTTTCCATGCTAGTTGCAATCTTTATATGAAAAAGGTCTACATGTTATAGCTACCAAACTTACAGTCCTTCCTCTTCTGCAATTTCATAGAGAACTTTCCATGTTGTCTTTGCTTTTCTTTTGTCATCAACTATTCATTATAGTACAACATTTGGTCAAAATTAGACTACATGAGTGCTTACAGCTGCTAATTAGTGAGGTTGTGACAGAAGCTGCCACCATTTGCAATTGTCATCACTATGTGTATTGATTTATCACTTATTTTTTAGTGTATTAAATATTCATTCCTACAAGGAGCTTGATGATCATTGCACTTGCCTAATTTTTTCATTGATAACACTGGAAGTCTAATGTTTTGAGCAAATGCCCTTCATCAGAGTGTGAAATGTAATTCCTCATATTTGATTTTCAGTATGCATGATGAAAGGGCCTCAGCACTCAAAACTCCTAGATAGTATTATAAATTCCTGGGCAGTATATCTGCACCAACTTTTAGCATATTCAATTTGTATTTTTTACACTGCCTATATATATATATACTGTACAGTACAATATATCACTACTAAAATTAATTTGTGGTTGTTTGCCAAAAACGATTAATGCCTGGATATATACACTCCCTGTTATTAATGGGTCTCAATTAGGGATCAGACCGATAACGAAAATTGCCGATTACTGAGGCCGATTATTTGTACGCCGATTATCTCAACTTATCGGCCGATTAATCGGTATCTGCCGATTATTGTAAGTAGCAAGACAAAATGACCAACAGTGAAGTTGTAAATGCGTTTTTATTAATTACAAATACAAACTACATGTAATCAACTCAAAAAAACTTAAACCAACTTAAGATCAATTATCAAAGTTTAGTTTTGGTAGATTATGATGTAGAAACAAAATATTGTCTGCTTTGTGCAGAGATATAGTCTGCTCCGTGTCTCGGTGGAAATGTCCCAGCCTCACTGAACACACGCTCTGAGTAATACGCTTGAACTTGGTGGACTGAGATACTTAAACGCGATGTCGAAGATATTTGGGTACACTTGTTTGTTCGAAAGCCACCAGGTATATGGACACGATTGCAATGGTGGCAAATGAAGAGCGAGAAATGCATTGACCCCCTCTTCTTCAAGATTTCGGCTGCCACTAGGAATGTTGTCATCGGATGCAACTATCTCTTCGAAACAGGACCATAGATCTTGATGTGGTCCATCCCTGCGGCTCACTTTCTCCGTTGACGTGCTTTCCGTAACCGTCTGACTCTGAGGATCCTTGGACAAGATGGAGCTCGTCACCAGCGTAGTACGACCATCATCTTTACAAAACTTTGTCTTAAATCTCGGATCAATCGTCGTAGCCAATACGAAACACTTGTTGACAAAAGCTGTTTGGAATCTCCTTTCTAAAGCACTACTCAGCTCATCCCGCATTGTACGTACTCCAGCTGTCTTCTCGCCGTCATCTCTGCTGAAAAACAACCTATCTATTCGCTTGTATTTAGTATTTTAGCATGTGCTTGGCAACTGTGCAAAAAAGTCTTAAGGCCGATTATTTTGCCGATTATCAAACAATAATCGGCCGATTACCGATTATTTAAAAATGGCCGATTATCGGCTTTGCCAATTATTTTCCGATTAATCGGCTCATCCCTAGTCTCAATGAGTTTAATGTCTATCATCAATCAATAATCATTCAATAATCAAAACCTACTTTGAAGACGTGTTCTTGCTGTGTCCAAAGGGAAAAAAACAGATAACGAGGTTATACCACCCTGAAATAAAGATTTATAATTTTATATTTTGAAAATGGTTACTGGTATATTGATATAAATCTGTTCTTTGATAGTTCATGTGGTCAATATTTTGATAGTTCAATGTGATGAAAAATAATGCTGTCTCAGTGATAAGTGGTATGAGCTCATTCTATATCCAAAAACTACTGAGATAATACATCCCTTGAGACTAAAACTTTATATAGACAAAAAGACATTGAGCAGTTCATATAGTTAATGTATATATATATATATTATATATATTTAGTACAAACTTTACTTACTAGTACTGTAGTCCAATGCAAATGCTGCAATGTGATTGCCTACACTACTCACTATCTAATTATAACAATTAGATTATTTGCTCTCAATTTCTATACACAAAATTGTAGTTTCGACTTGCATATAAATGTTCTGAGTCGGGCCTACGGCCGGTAAATCTTATTTCATACATAACATATAATATACACTTGTTGACTGTCGCTGAGGGAAACATCGATTTTTACGGACCCAAAGGTTTCGATGTCACCTGAGGGCTTTAGCTCAAGGGTGACATTGAATACCTGAGGGACCGTAAAACTCGATGTTTCTCGAGGCAAAAGTCAACAAGCGTTTTGTTATATACCAAGCAAAGACTTTTGGTTTTTTTAACAAAATGCATAAACGCTTACTTAGTATAGGCTCCATTATGATTTCATCTTGGTTTAGCTTTGATACTTTTGAAGCGGGAAGCTCAAAATCTTTCGCAATACTCAAAGAGTCCAAAGTTCATGATCTGATGCAATAATAATTGTGTATTCATGCACGTGAACAATGCATGATTAAAGCTGACGTCAGAGGGAAACATTGCACTGCATGTTTCCTTCTTCGTTGTTGACGGCAATGTTTCCCTCAGAAGAAAGAAACATTGAGTTTGTTGAACAACACATGACCATGATTTGACCAATAAGATTTCATCTTTGGCAAAGGAAAGTCTTTGGTATATAACAATTAGGCTTAATCACCCATAGTAAACTATGTAAATACGCTATATTTTGAACATAATTAGCCATGTTATGTATACTATATATGAAATAAGTTTCAGGCCAAACTCAGAATGTGTCATATTTATGCGCAGTCAACACTACAATTTTGAGGTTTTGCCCACATTAACTATTGCCTCATAGAAATTGAGAGCAAATAATGTTCGACATTGTTTCTTCTAATTAAATTACATGTACCTCGAAAAACAAGACATCAGCATTGTTTTTTTGCAAAAAGTCACATCCTTATCCCATCACTCACCACTATTCGACATCTATCGATAATTAGAGAGTGAGTAGCGTAGCCAATCAGATTGCAGCATTTGCAATCAGACTACTACTGTATTAGTAAGTTTTTACTAATTGTGGATAAATATAGAAAATAATACTAAAATACTCGAGATACAGCTTAATTTGCTCAAATACTTTGGGATACAAATTTATGCTATTCCACTGCTCAAAAACAGTGGCAATAAAAAATCATAATTTCAAATTTTTGGCTTTCTGATTAACAAATAGGCTAATTAGTATACGGTAGGTATATGGGGCCGAGGAACATGTTTAATTTCATGCGATTTTTGAAACTTTGAAAACACAAGTTAAATTAAACCTTAATTTTAAGAGGAACCATGTGATTACCTGTATCATATTGAGGGCAAAATTTATTCATAAATAAGTTAGCTACGCACACGAAGTCGTGAACAACTTGAGGAAGCCAGCTAAATGTCAAAGCCAAGCGTGAATCGAGTCAAACATCGACTTAAGAGAACAGGGGAGCTTGGATTTACAAGTAAAACAACATAATAACTTGAGTGTACCCCACTGACATCTCAACCAATCATCAGGTACAAGTAATTTTGCCCTGAATTTAGGAAAAATGCCTTCCTCATTAGCCAATCATATTCGAGTAATTTTGCCTTCTATATGATTACAAAGGTAATTCAACTAAACAAAACTACTCTTGTACAAAACAACAGCACTAATTTTTTAGCACTAGCTAGTTTTTTACTTTCTAAAAGTTGTAAGAATATTAACAGGTATGATCTCAATATTAAAAATTTGGTCAGGTGCATGGTCATATTTGAAACCAAGGCTGAGCAAGAAGCCAGCCTCATGTAAACAAGAGTGAAATGAGCAAATGCAAGCCATGAAGTCTGGGTAAAGGGCTCATGTCAGTAAACATCGGTGAACATTGGACTGGAGTTGAAAGTCCAGCCTATTAAACCACCTGATATCTCAATTGGAGTGTAAGATTATGCAATAAAAACAGTACTGGCATACTGCTGTATAATATGTATATATTTATTATAAATATTTAAAGACCTTCTGAATCAGAACGTAAATCAAAACTATGGCTCTATAACACTGACAGAACCTTCCACAAGAAAATGTACATGAAGTACTTGATAATTAACCTGTATATTTAATTATTATGCTAGCATGCACGAGTACTTGCATGCGCATTGCACAATATTGTAAACATTTATAGATCAGACGTTTGGAAATGTTCAAAGATTAAATATTCAAGAAGATGGAGGTCGCTACGATTATACCTGTTGTTTTACACGATGACATTACAGTACATTTCCGATTGATTCACGCCTAAATTAGTAAATAAATTGAAAATACAACTACATATGCGTTGATTGTCACTACTTACGATGGCACCAGCAACAGCATGAACCAGGTTTTTCTGCGTCAACACTTTACTAAGAAAAGCAGGAACGTCCCCAAACAGTAGAAAGGAGCTCAGGGCTCTAAGGTTCATAGGTTTCGAGATTGTAGTCATGATTACTGTAGTGAGAACTGGCGCCAAAATTGGTCCACAAAGAAACGCAACGAAAGAGTGAACTGACGCCAGCGCTTCACTTCCAGTACTTCCGTACCAAGGGACATTTCCCCTGGTATCGATACTCGATACCAAACCCACCAACAACGCGTGTTTCAAAGTTTATTTATAAAAATATTGTAGAACTATGCACAAATATGTTTTTTTTTTTTTTTAAATGGTTAAACCATGCGTAAAACATTATTTCTACTGGTCATGTCTACTGGCCATTTCTCCAGTATCCATATACAGTAAACATCTTTCAGATTTTTTCCTTTGCAAATGCATGAGTGACCCTTTCTAAGGGGTGGTTTATATGGAGGAGGGCTAGGGCTGACTCCTGTCACGAAATTCTTTCATCGGCCGCAAAAGGAGATTTGAATTAATGTAATGATTTGTTTATATCTAAACCAAACCAATTCTCCTAGTTTGTAAATTTAGTTTATACACATTTCAAAACCACAATGCGATCCTAATCAATCGCGTGTGCCGGGCTAGCCCGGTTAACCGGGCTCATGTAAACAGCCCCTAAGTAGGCCACTCTAATTTTGCAATATTAATGCTGTAATTTAATTTTCATAATTTATTTCTAAATATTTGAAAAAATAATACAATTCCTGTACTTACATAATTGTGGTAACATAACACTTCTGCATGTTTGGAATAATAACACAGTATGTTTGATTGGAAGTACTTGCTTCTAGTGTCTGTGGCAGTTGGCAACACACACTATCTATGCTGTCATGGTTGTTGAATTGAGTTTATATTTGTCATTTAGAATTAGATGATGACAGATATACTTTCTTAGGAATAACATTGTCCCTTGTGAATGTTTCTACAAAATATTGTTCACAACTTTCGTTGGTTGACTTCATTCAGTCAACAGTGTTGTGCTATTAAAGATCAACATTGCCAACATTTTCATTGCAGTTATGGAATATATTACATGGCCACATAAAGATACAAATTTTATCTTTGAGTGTTGGTAATATCTCTCACAAGTGAGCAATATTATAAAGCCTAGAAGATAAAATTTTCATCTGCAAGTGGCCATGTAATGTTATATAATTGAAATCGATGAAATAACCATGATGATATATTCACTCAGTGTGCATTCCATAATTTTGGGCTGCCATATAATATAAGTAATCCCACCAGACAGCTGCACCAACTGTAATAAAACAGCTTTGATGACTTAAGGCAGTGTTACACTATGCAATTTTTCGTGCAACTTGTCTCACAACGGCAATCTGCTACGTTGCAGTTGCATGAAAGGGGGTGTTACACTAGGCAACATTTCGCAATCTTTGTGCTTGTACGCATGTGCATCCAGTTGGCAAAGAGGAACATTGCGAGACAAGTTGCAGATGGGGGTGTTACACTGTGCAATGCTGAAAAAAGTTGCTGCAATCATTGCAGAAAGTAAAACTAGATTCTACTTTCTGCAACGATTGCAGCAACTTGTGTTGCAACAATTTTTGCAGTGGTATGTTATACTTTACAATGGTTTGTGCAACTTGTCTCGCAAAAGCGTTGCAAGATAAGTTGCACGAAAAATCGCATAGTGTAACAGCTCCTTTAGAATGCATTTGGGCCTCTAATGCAGTTGGGATCTTCACATGTGAAGAGATTCTATTATATGGATATCACTTGTTTTGAAAAAGAGAGATCTAGTATTTCATCAATATCTATCTACACCATGGGAACCAGACTTGAAGAAATATATCAATAAGAACCAATCAATCATATAATATGCTCCAGTATTCCCTGTCGAATCAAATGTTCACAGTAAGACCGATGAAGGAGATGCTGTGAATTCTTCTTGAGCAACACCACATTCCCATCCTCTGTTTCAAAATCGCCGTAATCGACCAAACAGCGCACTTCAATGTACAACGACTTCGGAGGTTTCGTGTCCTGCGTTAAGTCCACTCCAGCTGACCTCATATAGATGGCCAAACTCCTGTTGTACTTTCCAAACCAGGTCAATTCCTCCTCGTTCATATTGTACTTAATATCGTCTGGCAGCACACTGCCAAAGTCCCACCTCATATCTCGGATTTTTTCCATTCTGTTGTATACGTAAGCCAGCAAGCAGCGTTTGTTTCGTTCAAGACTGGCATGTCTCAGTTGAACGCCTGCTATTCGGCCAGGCTCGCCAGCCACAGTGGCTGTCACATCTTTCTGGTTTTGCTCGAATAGAGCTTTCATTTCGTCCAGAACTTCCCGTACACAGTCTTCGTTATACGGAGGTAGACATCCACCACTAGATCGCTTTAATTCCTTGATAAGTTCAAACGCTTTCTCGCCAAACATTGCGATTTAATATTGTTCTCGTTGTTAGAGAAGATGCTTCCCGCAATTTCCCGCCAAATTTTGAAGTCCGCTATGACCGTAGGCTCACATCTCAAGATGGCCGCTCGAAAGTTCAATCAGGATTTTTAAAAGCCATGAGAAGTAAAGAACACACTCCATGTCTGTAACAAGCGACGGTAGTGGTCAATTGCTCGATGATTTAGTATTGTCAGATGTCCATTTGAACCATTCGTTTAACAAAACTGGAAAAGAAAATTTTGGTAAAGTTGTAAAGGTTTTGCTGTGCGCAAGCTTGTCAATACTATACTCAGCTCCAATGCCCGCAGCCTTCTGAATGCTAGCCAGACGCTCTGACCATTGAACCATTTTAGAATTCAGATGGAAGGGCAAGGTTAATTACTATATTTTAAACCTGAGAGTCGGGAATTTCCAGTCAATTGATGGAAATGGTTATTTTCCATGCTGCGTTTTAATTTATACCACACCAATTATTTACAACAAAACTTAAGTAGTTTACGCCATGCCAAAATTGTTTACTTTCTAGCAACTCTATACCATGATATTTTGTGCGAGCTGAGCTTGCAAGCTTTATAGCCACAAGTTGAGTATATATCTGGTGATGCGGGGGTGCAGAAAAAGATGTTGAATTTCATACTATTTAAATTTTATTTTACAACCAAATTTAAGAAAATTAATATCAGGAAAAGAGGGGGGGGGGGCATAGGCTTGCCTATAGGCTTCTATATAGAGAACCTATAGGCTTCTATAGAAAATTGGAACATTTTCTATAGGCGACCTATAATGAAACCTATTAGCCTATAGATGCCTATAGGTGCCTATAGGCTTCTATAGGAAATTGGAACATTGCCTATGGGCACCTATAGACTTTTTCTGTAGGGGGGGGGGGGCAATTGCCCCCCAGCTCTGCTGCCCCTGTGCAATAGGGTATACACCAAATTCACAAAGATGGTGGCCAAATAATATTCTTTTATGTGCATATAAATGAGCCTTTCAAGTCTTGACCTTAGGTTGAGGCTCAAAAGGCTAATTTATATTCTAATAATAACATTGTAAGAGCATTGAGACTCCTTACGGGCTTCTAATACTTATTATTATTATTATTATTATTATAGAGAATTAAATTTAGAATATTATTATTACAAGATGTATTTTTTAAATTTGATTCAATCTAAATTTTTTCTCTAGTGCTAACTAGGTTTTACTTCTGTAATCCACACTCCAAATCTTTGTCAAACTATGGCAAGGATTCAGATGTTAAGCCTTGCAAGGAAGAAACTGATTTAAAAAGTGATGAAGATGGGGATCTGGTTGTGGAAAGGTTGCCAAATCATGAAATAGTGAAAGATGTGATCACCATTGGTAAACAGACATTTTACAACTTGATGAAAGAGCTAGAAATTTCTGATGGTTATTACATGAAGGCTGGAAGTGGAAGTAATGTAGTAAACTAGTAGAATGAAACTCAAACTTTAACTGTCGATTTCTCAAAACCTGATTTTCGGACCTATGTGAACTGCCCCCTGACGTTTCTCACTACCATTTTGATGAAAATGAACCATTTTTGACACTTTAGGTATGTAGCATGCACCAGCTATTAGCCATTTATTATATCTATATACTTTCTAACAGGAGTTATAGTAAAAATCATGTTTGCAATCTGTTTTTCCTGTTGCCATAGCAACCATAATGAATAACAAAAAATAGGGACATAGTACAAAAATCACGTTTTCCATATACCAGTTGATTCTACAGTGTCAGATTACAGTCCGATGTTCCGAAATTAAAAAAATGTTGTCTCTGCATCTAGCTAAAGTTCTGCAGTTTCTTTATAGGTTCTGCATATTAGAGTTAAGAACCTGCTAAATAGTGATGGTACAAGTTTTGTGAATTTTCATGAACAACTGGGGTGATTCCCACAAAACATTACTGGAGTCCCATGTTGAGATTGACAATATTATCACAATCTTGGAAGATCATGGAAGATCTTGGATGATCATGCCAAGATCTTAGATGATCTTGCCAAGATCCTGGATGAGTTGCCAAGTTTAAGAACTTGGCAACTCATCCAGGATCTTGGCAAGAGTTGCCAAGTTCTTAAATCACCCAGCTTTAATGAAAATTGCAGCTAACTTCAATACAATATCTAAATATTTAAAACAGAATTGTTCTCTGCAGGATAGTGTTTAATATATATATTAATTGTGTTAAATCACCCTTTAATGAAACTAACTTCAATTATATACAGTACAAATAAAGCAATTATTTAATATTAATTTATAGAACACACCTTGTCAACTCCATTATCATCTGTTGGTACACAGGTACAGCTAAATGTATATTTTTCTTTGGTTTATTGAAGTTGACCAGTGCAGTCCTAGCTGGCCAAACAAAAATTTGTGGTTCCTACTATGTAACCCAAACCGATCCAATTTTGATATAGCCCAAAATTTGTTTAAGCGGTTTTTCTGACATTGAATTGTTGAGTTTGAGAAGCTTGACTGCTCTAAAAAACTTTAACAAGCTTTTAGAAATGACATTTTGTAACTTTGAATTTCTTTTTAAAAATTAAAATTTTTCTACCTACCAACCCTAATTTTTTCCCAGCATGTTATACATGAAGTAAAGTAGTAAGTAAGTGGGCAGCATGCAGCCAAAGGCGAGCTGTAGACTCCTTTTTCTTTTGCTACTACCCGAAGGTAGGGGTGGGCACAACTTACCCCAGCAAGCTGGTACTTATTTTACCAACCTCAGAAAGATGGAAGGCTGAGTTGACCATGAGGGCCGTGACAGGCACGCCTATTTGAAGCACAGGAGAGAATCAACAACTCTACTCACATGAGTCTCAAGCTCAGGGATCAGACAAGCTAGTAACGCATCCAAGTATTAAGCCCGCCCGATCAGGCTTCACTTCAGAACTCAGTGGTGAGAAGCAATGCGCCAACGCCGCCCGCCACCCATGCTTTTTTTTAGGATCCACAAAATATTTTTGTTTGGCCTTATTTGCTGTACATAATAACTGTGTTACATTCATATCTGCCATATTCTGAACATAAACTTAATTTGTGTGCTGTTTATTATTTTTGAAAAACTTTTAAAAAAAACCTTTGAAAAAGTTCAAGATATCCTAAAACATTTTTTAATGCTATAGAATTTTATATAACATTATAGCTCAACTGTAAATTGTCCAATCAGAGAGCTAGATTTGTACCATGTGACCATGAGTCAATTTATCACAGAATTACCCCCACTTTCTGCTATTCAAGCTGGAATACCATGCACGAAAACCAAAATGAGGCTGTCAACAATGGAGGAACAAGACGAAATCCAATTGAATATTCCATAGGATCTCATTCTATAGGATATTTTCACAAGGGGCAATCAGTGGTAGATCATTGGGAAGTATATATTTTGGGCTATACCACAAATTAATAATATTACCAAAATATGGTACTAGTAAATAACATCACAATTAGTGGGGTATGCATGGAGAAAGGGAAAGTGTATGGAGATTTTGTAACTGGTCAGTGGCTCAGTGCTTTAATTCGGGATGAACAAGGAAGGATTTTAGGGATGGCAGTTGGTGTTTTGAGTTAAGAAGAGAAAGATAAATATAGGACTTCGCCATAGCTTACGGTACCAAATATGTACAATAAGTATCTATTGCATGTTTAGACTAGTAGGGTGAGCCGATCAAGAAAAATTTAATTTACCGATCCGATAAATTCCGATACGATTTCAGACCTGATCAGCCGATTATCGGTGGTTACCGATATTTGTCAACAGGAATTCCCAACACTTGAATTTGCCGCAAAACATAACATTGTATGTTGTTTGGCAAAGATAAAGTGATCATTAGTGATCATTAACCATCAGTTATCAGCAAGACGGAATTTAAGTTGAAATATAAAAAATGAATATGATTGACGAAAGTTGAAACAAGAAATATGACGTGCCAAACATGATGCACCTTATCAAGTTAATTAAATTTGACAGTTTCTTTGTGGAATCACTACAACTTAGCGTTTTTCTTAAAAAATAAAATGAAATTCACAAGTATAAAACCCCGAATAGTATTTATCGGACCGCCGATATATGTTGATGTGATCGGCCGATAAGACAAGAACAAGAGTACAAGACAAGAACAAGAGGACAAGAACAAGAGTACCGGGGCCCACACCCACGTAGTGCCGTCACTGAATACAAGACAAGAACAAGAGTGCAAGACAAGAACAAGAGTACAAGAACAAGAGTACAAGACAAGAACAAGAGTACAAGACAAGAGTACAAGACAAGAGTACAAGACAAGAACAAGAGTACAAGACAAGAACAAGAGTACAAGACAAGAACAAGAGTACAAGACAAGAACAAGAGTACAAGACAAGAACAAGAGTGCAAGACAAGAACAAGAGTACAAGACAAGAACAAGAGTACAAGACAAGAACAAGAGTGCAAGACAAGAACAAGAGTACAAGACAAGAACAAGAGTGCAAGACAAGAACAAGAGTACAAGACAAGAACAAGAGTACAAGAGTACAAGACAAGAACAAGAGTACAAGACAAGAACAAGAGTGCAAGACAAGAACAAGAGTACAAGACAAGAACAAGATTGCAAGACAAGAACAAGAGTACAAGACAAGAACAAGAGTACAAGACAAGAGTACAAGACAAGAACAAGAGTACAAGACAAGAACAAGAGTACAAGACAAGAACAAGAGTGCAAGACAAGAACAAGAGTGCAAGACAAGAACAAGACTGCAAGACAAGAACAAGAGTACAAGACAAGAACAAGAGTGCAAGACAAGAACAAGAGTACAAGACAAGAACACAAGACTGCAAGACAAGAACAAGAGTACAAGACAAGAACAAGAGTACAAGACAAGAACAAGAGTGCAAGACAAGAACAAGAGTATACAAGACAATAACAAGAGTGCAAGATAAGAACAAGAGTACAAGACAAGAACAAGAGTACAAGACAAGAACAAGAGTGCAAGACAAGAACAAGAGTGCAAGACAAGAACAAGAGTGCAAGACAAGAACAAGAGTGCAAGACAAGAACAAGAGTGCAAGACAAGAACAAGAGTGCAAGACAAGAACAAGAGTACAAGACAAGAACAAGAGTGCAAGACAAGAACAAGAGTACAAGACAAGAACACAAGACTGCAAGACAAGAACAAGAGTACAAGACAAGAACAAGAGTACAAGACAAGAACAAGAGTGCAAGACAAGAACAAGAGTATACAAGACAATAACAAGAGTGCAAGATAAGAACAAGAGTACAAGACAAGAACAAGAGTACAAGACAAGAACAAGAGTGCAAGACAAGAACAAGAGTGCAAGACAAGAACAAGAGTGCAAGACAAGAACAAGAGTGCAAGACAAGAACAAGAGTGCAAGACAAGAACAAGAGTGCAAGACAAGAACAAGAGTGCAAGACAAGAACAAGAGTACAAGACAAGAACAAGAGTATACAAGACAAGAACAAGAGTGCAAGACAAGAACAAGAGTGCAAGACAAGAACAAGAGTACAAGACAAGAACAATAGTTTTTTTCTCGCACCGGGGCCCACACCCACGTAGTACCGTCACTGAATACAAGACAAGAACAAGAGTGCAAGACAAGAACAAGAGTGCAAGACTAAGAACAAGAGTACAAGACAAGAACAAGAGTACAAGAACAAGAGTACAAGACAAGAACAAGAGTACATGAAAAAGAGTACAAGACAAGAACAAGACAAGAGTACAAGACAAGAACAAGAGTACAAGACAAGAACAAGAGTACAAGACAAGAACGAGAGTGCAAGATAAGAACACAAGACAAGAACAAGAGTGCAAGATAAGAACCAGAGGACAAGATAAGAACACAAGATAAGAACAAGAGTATACAAGTACAAGAGGACAAGACAAGAACACAAGATAAGAACAAGAGTATATCTATATAAGTATTAACCCCGTCCAACAGGGCTTAACGTCAAACCTCAGTGATGAGGGGCAACGCGCTCACTGTACGTGGCACCCGGTGCCTCCCTATAACTATATAATAATAATAATAATAATATGCGTGCCACTTATACAATATACACCAACTAGAACCTAAACGCAGCAGGTAGTACTGTGTGAAAGAACATAGATCAAAGAAAGATTGCAGTGTATATGTGTCAATAGATACAAAGGAAAGTGTCAACTAAACCTTAAATCAAAGGCCCACTTTGTTTCCTCGCTAAGAACAACCCCAGTGAAAAATTCTTGCACTGCATTAAAGGGGAAGTTTGTCCAAGAAATATGTTTATCTGATTTGAAAGAAAACTTAAAATGACAAAGTAAGATATTTTGCAGTTCTTCGTTTCCTTGCTTCGTTTCTGAGATATTTCAGGTTGATTGATATGTAAATTAAACATCGTGACGTAACTGCGCGATAAGGAGGTTATATATCTTTGCTATTATTGAACGAAATCACGTGAAATCACTGAACGAAATAATCATGCGTGTGTGTTTCTCCCACAACACCAAATATGATCATTTCGACGTGATTTCGTTCAATAATAGCAAAGATATATAACCTCCTTATCGCGCAGTTACGTCACGATGTTTAATTTACATATCAATCAACCTGAAATATCTCAAAAACGAAGCAAGGAAACGAAGAACTGCAAAATATCTTACTTTGTCATTTTAAGTTTTCTTTCAAATCAGATAAACTTATTTCAAGGACAAACTTCCCCTTTAAAGGGGTACTCCTGCAGCGAAAATACAAATGAAGTTCGTATGAAAGATCTTACTGACTTAAGTTTATTCCCAACGCTTCAACATTCATATCAATTTAGTAAAGAAGATATGGCTAGTTGAAGTTGAAAATGTCAGGATTTTGACGACATATTTGTTTTGAAAATATGTGGAGTTGTTTTGATGGCGATCACATAATGATAGATGGTCGTGAGTGTTCTTTGGATACAAATTAGTCGAAATAAACGATTTAGTTCCTCATTCGGGAAAGCAGTAGAGATAGAAACACTCAGTATGATCTTTCATATGAATTCCACTTGTATTTTGACTGAAGTATTAGTCCATTCATCGATGTCATTATTTATCTCAGTCTTTGAAAAATTTCACTTTTAAGGTATGGCGTGGCTCTCTACTGCTCTGTGACTTTCTAGTTCATCGTGAAACAGAGTAAGTTACTAATGAAAAACTCTAAAGTGTTGGTATGCTGCCGAAATTACGTGCACCGATCAGGGACGGATTAAGGTTGGGACACACGAGGCGACAAATCGCGGGAGCGTGTCGCAGGGACATTTCCCCTGTTGAGGACACACGAAGTGACAAATCGCGGGGGCATGTCGCGGGACATTTCCCTTGTTGAGGACACACGAGGGGACATGTCAGAAAAGGAAAAGGAAAATAAAATAACGTTCTGTGATTGGTTTAATTTAATTTTGTCCCGGGGACTAGTTGCACGAGGGACAAGTCACGGGGACATACTTTTGTCACCGCGACATGTCGCACGAATTTAAATCATTTTGAATACATGCAACATGTTTCGGGGACAAAATTTTGTCCCCGCGACAAAGTTTTGCCTGGTACACACGACGGGATTTGTCCCTGCAACATGTCCCCGCAACATGTCCCCGGGATTTGTCGCCTCGTGTGTCCTAACCTCACCGTCATATTTTCAGCCCAGGGCCCCTGGGTTGATATTCTGCCATAGGGTTAATCCAGCTCAGGCACTGATACTCGGTGCACATAATTGCGGCGTAGACCAACCCTTTAGAGTGTAACTTTTGACAGAGAGTAAAACTTGGCTCTTTGACACAAGTAAAACTTGAAGTGAAATAAATAATAATTAGAAGTAATAGATCAAACACGAGAAAGAGTGTTTCATCCGATATCCAGTCACTCAGAAGTAGGTTGAAAAACGAGGCGATAGCCGAGTTTTTTAACCGAATTCGAGGTGACTGGATAGAGGATGGAAACACTCTTTCGAGTGTTTGATATTACATCTCGAACGAATCAGTATTTTAGGAGAAATTCGAGGTGGAATTTGTCAAAATCCTATGCTAATTAAGACCAGGTATTATTAATGATTTGAGATGTCAACTTGTAATCGGATCGGATAACGGATCGGGCCGATATTTCGTCATATCGGCAAAAAATTAGCCTGCGCCGCAGACGGAAAAACCCTGGGTTAAGTCCGTCTGCGAATTAGCGACCGAATTCTTGTTCTAACCCGGGTTTTTACGTCTGCGGAGCAGGCTACAAAAAATCGGATCGGCAACATTTGACAAATATATCCGATTTTTTTTACCGATATCCAATTTTAAAGTTTTGCGGTCGAGTTCCAAAATTCAGTTGTGTTTTCAGCGAAAAACTAAAGTCGTACACATTTCAAAACAGTTAGGCCTAGTTTAGACTTTAGATGTCGACGTTCCATTGCATTTAATTCATCGCATCTAATGAGATGAATAAGTTTGACGCAACTTTCAGTGTCTAAAGTGATTCTTTCTACACGTTGAGTAACTTGAGTTAAATACATTAATTAAACTCCGTCGCATTTATGTCCCAATCTTACAAGTTACAAGACGGTATCGGCAGGTGCGCCGCGAAAAGTGCCAAATCCGCAGACCTGTATTTGGGATTATTTTGTTGTTTGTCAAACTGATAACACCAAAGCAGTTTGTAAAAGCTGTCAAACAAAGGCATCACGTGGAGAGAAAACCGCAAAAAGCTTTTCACCAAGTAACTTAAAGCAAATCTTCAGCGCACTCATATATTAGCGTTATTTGGCAGCTGGGCGTCGACAACCACATGTTCAAAAAATATCGGATCGGATATCGGCCGATATTGAAAACGATTATTATTATTTGTTTTGTGTTTCACGGTAAAGGTATACCGGTATTTAATCCTCACTGACAGGTTTCTTCAACTTAAGCCAGTGATTCTTCTGACGTTCTTCACTCCATCGCTAGTACCTTTCGGAGGATGTTGGCTGTGCCTAGTAGCACTGAATATATATTATCCCCTATGATTTGAATATATACATATTCAAATCATAGGGGATATCTAGTTTTTTGAGGTAGGACTGTAGATCCTTTGGTACTGAGCCCAATGCACCTATTATGATTGGTACCACTACCGTCTTTTTATTCCACATTCTGGCCACTTCCAGTCGTAGTTCAGAATAGTTGTCTAATTTCTCAAATTTCTTCTGCACCAGGTTGTGATCGCCGGGGTTTGCCACATCAATAATTGTACACTCGTTCTTCTCCTTATTCACTACGATGATAGGATTTTAACCCTCTCATTCTCTACCACACTGTCCACTTTGTGCTGGTACCATTTCTCACTGACTTTTAAGCCGTACTTTCTACATAGGGACCAATGCAGGTTCAGGCATACTTTATCGTGTCTCCTCTTATAATCTTTCTGTGCCAGCGTGCTACATGCACTTACAATATGCATTACACTTTCTACCTTTTCGCCACATAACCTACATTTATCTGAGACATTCAATCCGTATATACTCTTCTTAATGAAGTTTGTATTTAACGCTTGATCTTGTGCAGCAGTTATCAGGCTTTCTGTTTCACGTTTGAGATAGCCTTTACTTAACCAATTCCACGATTCTTCTGTTTTTAGATCCTTTGTATCTCTCTCAAACTGCCCGTGGAGTTTCATGCTTTCCACCTCCTTTTTCTTCTCAGCATCTACCCTTTTCTTGTAATCTTCTTTCCCTTCTACTTGTTCTTTAATTATTCCTTATTCCTTTGCAACTGCTTTCAGTAGGGTTTCTTCACTGTTTACTATATAGTGATCAGTGATGTAAGCTTCTCAATTCACTCGCGATGCATTCTTCAACGCTGATCAAACCTCTTCCTCCTTCTTTTCTCTTGATGTATATCCTTCGCACATTTGACTTAGGATGGATGGCGTGGTATGCACTCATCATTCTTCGGGTATGCCTGTCTAACTCCCGGGTCTCATTCTTTGTCCACCCAATGAATGATGCACTGTATCGTATCACTGCCACCGCCCATGAGTTGATTGCCAAGAAAAGATTTCGACCATTAAGCTTGCTCTTAAGCAGAAGTCTTAGTCTCCTCAAGTAGATATCTTTGACTTTAGCTTTCATTTCAGCACACATGATAGTATCAATCTCCAACACACCAAGGTATTTATACCCTTCACAGTCAGGCTCCGTCATTTCTTCTCCATCCGGGAGTTTAATGCCCCGACTTTCCACCCTTCGTCCCCTCTTCAATGTCATTATTATTATTATTATTTTTTATTAATAATAAATATTTATATATTATTATTTATTATTATTTATTATTTATTATTACATATTTATTATTATTATTATTATTATTATTATTATTATTATTATTATTATTATTAAAACTTTATTTCAATACGGAGTCCAATTCACAAAAAGTGCTCTTCCTTGGAACCGTATACATAAGTGACTAACTAAAAAATTTAAAAATAACTATATACAGAGAGACAAGAAATACCTATAGCTTACCCCATACACCATCACAATAATCAAATTGTGTTAATATTAAAGATTTATAAATAAGAATCAAAGATCGGCACGAAAAATGCTGTATGAGGTATTTTAACACAAGACTTTCCAACACAAAGTGAATAAATGATGTCTTGTGTTGAGTGGTCCTGAAAACTGAATTGTATTTGCTTATAAGTCTATTAACTGTGGTCATACTAAATGTGTACTGTTCGCCGAGTTACATATACCAATTTTATATACTTATTTTACTCTGTGACTTGGTGACCACGCCTTTGCATCAAAAACAACTGTAGTTGCCCAACATTTTACTTCCATTGGTCGCATAGCACGTAAAATATGGTGGGAGACTATATGTATTGTTACCATGAAGTATATCCCAACATTTTACATCCATTGGTCGCATAGCACGTAAAATATGGTGGGAGACTATATGTATTGTTACCATGAAGTATATCCCAACATTTTACATCCATTGGTCGCATAGCACGTAAAATTGCTATAAAAATCATGAAATCAAAATTGAGTAATTGACCTTCAAATCAAGTGGATTGTTTTTCATTTAAAGGTTTGAAGGATGTGTGGTACTTGAGTTGGGTGGAGGAGTAGGACTATGTAGCATTGTGATGGCAAGAACTGCGATGAGAGTTTTCTGTACTGGTAGGTGTCAGTAAGGTCATATTTTTTTTACATTGAGATTACGAAAAAAAATGGGGGGGGGGGAATGGTTCTGGTTATACATCTTGAAAAAATTTAGGGTAGGTATGTCGGCATTATGTATATTTTTTAATTTTTGGACAATTGCCATTGAATAGCCAACAACTTGTTTTTCTCCACGTTGTTGCAAATGAGCTACAGTAAACAATAATTTCTCTGAGCTACAGTAATTACTCTGAGCTACAGTCAATTACTAGCTGCCATTACTAGCTATAGAGACTTATTGTTTGGCGACGAACGCGAATCATAATTATAGTTTGATGGTTTGATGAAGACGATTTTTGAACTTTATGTGTTTCCATGTAAAATCTATTGGCAATAAAAGAGTGCTTTAATTTACGTAAAACGTTGCGGTAAACCAGTACTTTACTCGGTTTGATTTGTTTTGCACTGAAATGAATGCTGCGCTCTCGCGTAACCGCCCATCGCTCGAGCGCCCATCGCTTGCATAAGTGCCCATCGCTCGCGTAAGCTTAGTTGGTCAAATACGGTAACAAACTTTCATTCCGCCCACTAGATATTTGTGAAGTTTTGGATGTTTGTGAACGAAACAAAATAAGAAACCAAGACTTGTTCAAGAATCGTGCTAAAGGTATGTTGAAAGGAAGTTTTGAGTAACACCAGAACGGGGAGGATTCATTTTTATCTTGGCGCTAAGGATATAAGAAAGGAGAAACGAAGTGAGGGGTTGGAAAAAGAATTAGCTGCAGGGGAAATTAAGAATGTAATAATGTTTCTAAACATCTACGTGTAGCAAGTCTAAGAATGGAATGGAAAGGAAAAGTACGGAAAGTAATGGAAAAAAGACGAAGACAAAAGGAAAATGGAACAAGGGAAGACGTGGACACACGGCGAAACATCTGCAACATTGCGTGAAATATTGGTTTTCTTAAGGTGGCTCTATCTAGAATTTTCATCAAACCATGCATACGAGAGTTACCTTGCAAGAAATTAACAAACTCGCATGACCATTCGTTTGCGCGAGTCAGCCAATCAAGCCATCTCGCACTACCATGTGCGATGCGTGCGAAGTGCTGACGCCTCAAAACTTGTACCAATCCCACCAATCCTCAATAAAAAATCGGCATATTTCAGTATTTTGTCCGGTGACCTCTGCTGAAATTTTGCATGATACTATTGCTAAAATCTACCACCAAAAATAAAAAATTCTGTAATGTCAAAAAATAATTTTATAAAAGAAAACGATATTATTTGTTTCTTAAAAAAATGGCATTACAGATTTTTTTCATAATCTGCCAATAGGCAGATTCATGCTTGAAGATTCAAGGGCAGATTCATGCAATTCATGCTTGAAGGAAAAACAAATGAAAAAATGGAGGTCACCGTGCTTATTCTTCAAATACATGTACGTGAAGAAATGGCGATTTTGAAGGGTGATTTGGTTACGTGTATGTCGCCATAGCAACGGACGCAATGTTCGTAAAATTAACGGAATTCAAAAGTAGAAATATTGATCTATCCATACAACCCAGTGTCTGCCAAATAAAGCTTAAACATATACAAAATCTAAGAGTATCAAACTGCCATGAACTGTTTTGAGCCCTCTTTTATCATTATAAGGATAGCAGAAATTGTTGAGTAAAATTTCGAGTACTAAAATTTGTATTTGTCCATTCTGACCTTCTTTTATTGGAACGGAAGCAGATGATAGTAAAAATGTAGAGAAATAAACATGTGTAATGTGTACATTTTTTAATGTATTAGGCCCAGTGATGATTGTCAGAGAACTTGATTTTTTTGAGCCCTCCTTTTCTTCAGGTAAGCAAACATCATACAGTGATGTGATAATTGTATATTATATAATTGTAATAAACTTCATTTAGTTCAGGACATTGGAAACATAAATAACAATTTCAAATTTTTGACTTTCTGATTAACAAACAGGCTTACGAAGGTAATCCAAGTAAACAAAACTACTCTTGTACAAAACAACAGCACTAATTTTGACCAAATCCTGTCATCCGCCATCTTGTTGTAATACTTTGCCTAATTAACTGGGAAGTTGGTGACGTCACACCCAGTATGGGTAGCCGAATTTCCGCAGAATGCTTTTTAAAATGGTGTGGTTCAATTGAAAAAGGAAGACATTAAAAAAAACGAGTTTCAAACTTATAAAGACATATGAGGATGGCCAGATAAAAATTTCTCTTTACCCTGGTTGTGACGTCACAGGCATATCGAAAACACATCCAAGATGGCGGACAATGATTCAGGTTGGGTGTCACTATTTGTACAGCAGTTCATGTTGTGACGTCACAATTTTCAACACTATTTGGTTATTTTCTAGGTACAAAACTAACCCTTACCCAAAATCAAACCCTGATCCTAACCGTCATCCTAACCCTAACCTTATTTCAGTTTTAAGTCGATCAATTCGAGGTGGTATTTTAACGTAACGACATAAACTGCTGTACATAGAGTGAATCCCAAAGTTAGCAACTTTGACAATACAATTAGTATGCTTTACGAGCATTTTTACAACCTCAAACTAGTATATTCCGGCTAGTGAAGTTACGTACTTTGATCGAAAGGTACTTATTTTTTATAGCCAATGTCTTTTAAAAAGAGAGAGAGAGTGAGAGCGCACATTTGTACGCCCATTTCTTCAGTGAGAGCCACGAGGGTCTTGTTGATTTATTTGTAAATATTATTGATAAGACATATAGCTTAAATCCTACCAATCGAGAGGCGTTCTAGGCATTTAAACTGGATACGTTTATTCCCAACGAATTGAACTTACGCGATTTTATTTAAATTTATTTTATTTGTCTATAAAAGCACTCTTATAAAAGACTTACAAAAGCAAGCTATTTGGCAACCGCGCGGACAGCTGTTTCGCCCTCATTGGCCTCGGATCAGCGCGGTACAGCCTAATAACCAACCGGCAATGCTCGATCTATTGTCAGTCGGTGTCCAACATGTCCTCCTACCTTAAATTACCAATAATCAGTAAGTGTGCAATGTCCTTAAATTACCAATAATTGGTAATTGTAGGAGCAGTCACCAGGACTTTGGAGTAGCGCATGCGTATAATAGTCAATTACTTATCCCACAAGCGTACTATCTCTCACTAGTCTATTAATCTAGCACCTCAAATAGGGGGTGGATGAGTGCGAGTTAGGGATGGGGAAAATACGGACGGGGGTTAGGGTTACAAAACTCATTAGGTGGGGGGTTAGGGTGAGGATCTTTGTTAATTTAAGGCCATTGCACAATTACTGATTATTGGTAATTCTAGGTAGGAGGATACTGCGGTGTGAAGAATCATTGAGTCGGTCAAATGACGTAATTAATATGTTTGAGTGATGTGTGTATATATATATATATATTGAATTGAGTGGCTTGTTAAAAATATAGGTGGAGACTACATTACATGTTATCTTAGAATTTCATGAATGTTTTTATTTCATTAGCTTGTTTTGTTTTAATGTTATGTGTTTTTATTTTCTTAGATGCGCATGAATTTCGTTCTTCATTATCCCATGTTCAATGGACAGAATGTGATAAAGCCATATTGAAAAGATTATCTGTCATCATTGCCTCAGATGGTAAGTTATCTCTCACGATTTCGGGATTGAGAATTCCAAATTGTGTCAACTTAATGTTCTGCATGAATTTGCTACTTCATTTCTCCATAAATATGGCAGCTATAAACGTATTTTCACTGGTTCATGTTTCCTTATAAATGCGTTTGTTTATATATAATATTTAATATAATATAAAATTTAAAATTACATAAAATCGCATAGTCATTCAGTACTTTGGGAATAAAACAATTACGTTGGTATCTCCAGAATGCCTTTCTAATAATTATATTAACTGACAAATCAGCAAAACCCTCATGGCCTTCTTCAAAAAATGTACATACAGATGCTGGCCTGGTATATCGCGCTGACCCCTTCCATAACGATTCAAACTACTTTTATGATTATAGTTTATATAGTGGTACTACCTATATATAAAATTTATTACTCTTTTTATAAATAACTACAGAAGTGGCGCCGACAAGAATACTTTTTGGTGGTAGCTACAATCTATACAATGGTAGATAACACTTTTTTCAATCCAAAATGTCTTTCTCCGCGTTGAATCCCTTACATTTACATTGGTAACATCAATAATTTGTACCATCACATCGTCAAACCCCTTATGGCCTTCCTACTAAAAATTTGCATACAAATGTTCCCCACAGATCGATACCCCTCTGACTTTTACTATATCTGTTCAATGAACTTTTATGGTTAATAAAACGCGTTCTAAACGATGTAGTGGTACTTTCGACAAGTTCTACTTTTGTATTTCGTTTTAGTTATTTACGACGACCGTTTAACCGACGCTTTTCTGGAAACCGTGATGAAGCTGTTTGATCTTAACTGTGATGCTGTTTTATATCTTGCTTTGGAGAAAAGGTAACTTGACACCATGATTAACGTGCATATAAACCCCCCACAGTTTTTAGTAATTCTCTGTATAGAGGTCGCAAAAACAGCTGATCAGTTCTTTTACAGTTTTCGATTTGGTCCATTAGTTTCCGAGATATCTCTATGACTGCCGAAATATCTCTAGTATGACTACCGCATAGCCAATACATATATCAATAACGATAATGATGTTAATTTATATCGAAATTAAATCGAACCAGTGCATCATTGTAACTTTCGTTCTCCATCTGATTCTCGATCCCTGTTCGAGATTTTTCGATCGTCCATGCATCGTCTTTAAACATTACTAGTTGCAAGAAAAGACCGAGAGACGAAAAAAGCCCAAAGAGGCCTGGGACAGGTTCGATCCCTATCCGGGACCACTCACTGGAAATCATCCTTTTTGGCGAGCTGGCCTGGTTGGCGGCTGACCTGCTTAAATACTTTGTATGTATGTATCATTTTTTTGTATGTATGTATCATTTTTTTGTATGTATGTATTTAATATTTCCAGAGACGTGATTTTCAGGAGGGTCATATTGATTATATTATCCATATAATATTATATATTATTCATATTGAGGGTCATATTGATTGGATGGCATATTGTTTATTTATGACCGGCGTCATTCTCATCAATATATACAAGACCAAATAAATATAAAACACGTTTTTCTGCTAAGAATCGTACGATACATTATCGACCAATGGTGAGCGCGCTGTGAATGTGTCCCCCCCCCCCCCCTAGAGAGTTTTTTTAAGAAGCCGCGCTTCAACCTGCCTCTAAATGTATTATATGTGGATGCAAATTTTTTCACTTCTATAACTTCTTAGACTAAATTTTACCTTGGAAGCCTTGGAAGTTGCTTCTCCAGCGTATGATTATTTCGTGACCAAGCTAGAAGAAATGAATGTATGCCCTGTGCTGATCAACGCCGAGAGAGTCCCGATAACTTTTCCGAAGTATTTTCAATACGACAGAGTAAAGGAACTGGTATGTATGTAGTTTTACCATCATGGCAGCCCGAGAAATAATTCCAGAGAAAAACCTGGGATCGAATCTCTGTCGAAAGTCTATTTCATTAACACTAACCCTCATAAACTTTTTATACTAACCTTAACCATAACCCTAACTTTAATGCTAACCTTAATTTTAATACTAGCCCTAAAAAATTAAAAGAAAAAAGAACGGGGAAAAAATTAAAGAAAAATACAAAATAGTCGCCAGGGTGGGAATCGAATTCTAGATCCTTCGCACCATAACCTAACACACTAACCACCACACTACGAAGGGAACTCTAGACCCTTCGCACTACAACCTAACACACTAACCACCACACTACGAAGGAAACTCTAGATCCTTCGCACTACAACCTAACACACTAACCACCACACTACGAAGGGAACTCTAGATCCTTCGCCCCACAACCTAACACACTAACCACCACACTACGAAGGAAACTCTAGATCCTTCGCACTACAACCCAACACACTAACCACCACACTACGAAGGAAACTCTAGATCCTTCGCACTACAACCTAACATACTAACCAGCACACTACGAAGGGAACTCTAGATCCTTCGCACTACAACCTAACACACTAACCATCACACTACGAAGGGAACTCTAGATCCTTCGCACCACAACCTAACACACTAACCATCACACTACGAAGGGAACTCTAGATCCTTCGCACCACAACCTAACATACTAACCACCACACTACGAAGGGAACTCTAGATCCTTCGCATCACAACCCAACACACTAACCACCACACTAAGAAGGAAACTCTAGATCCTTCGCACTACAACCTAACATACTAACCAGCACACTACGAAGGGAACTCTAGATCCTTCGCACTACAACCTAACACACTAACCACCACACTACGAATGGAACTCTAGATCCTCCGCACCACAACCCAACACACTAACCATCACACTATGAAGGGAACTCTAGATCCTTCGCACTACAACCTAACACACTAACCACCACACTACGAAGGAAACTCTAGATCCTTCGCACTACAACCTAACATACTAACCATCACACTACGAAGGGAACTCTAGATCCTTCGCACCACAACCTAACATACTAACCACAACACTACGAAGGGAACTCTAGATCCTTCGCACTACAACCTAACACACTAACCACCACACTACGAAGGAAACTCTAGATCCTTCGCACTACAACCTAACATACTAACCATCACACTACGAAGGGAACTCTAGATCCTTCGCACCCCAACCCAACACACTAACCACCACACTACGAAGGGAACTCTAGATCCTTTGCATCACAACCCAACACACTAACCACCACACTACGAAGGAAACTCTAGATCCTTCGCACTACAACCTAACACACTAACCATCACACTACGAAGGGAACTCTAGATTCTTCGCACTACAACCTAACATACTAACCAGCACACTACGAAGGGAACTCTAGATCCTTCGCATCATAACCTAACACACTAACCATCACACTACGAAGGGAACTCTAGATCCTTCGCACTACAACCTAACATACTAACCACCACACTACGAAGGGAACTCTAGATCCTTCGCATCACAACCCAACACACTAACCACCACACTACGAAGGAAACTCTAGATCCTTCGCACTACAACCTAACACACTAACCACCACACTACGAAGGGAACTCTAGATCCTTCGCACTACAACCTAACATACTAACCACCACACTACGAAGGAAACTCTAGATCCTTCGCACCATAACCTAACACACTAACCACAACACTACGAAGGGAACTCTAGATCCTTCGCACTACAACCCAACACACTAACCACAACACTACGAAGGAAACTCTAGATCCTTCGCACCATAACCTAACATACTAACCATCACACTACGAAGGGAACTCTAGATCCTTCGCACCACAACCCAACACACTAACCACAACACTACGAAGGAAACTCTAGATCCTTCGCACCATAACCTAACACACTAACCATCACACTACGAAGGGAACTCTAGATCCTTCGCACTACAACCTAACATACTAACCACCACACTACGAAGGGAACTCTAGATCCTTCGCACAACAACCCAATACACTAACCACAACACTACGAAGGAAACTCTAGATCCTTCGCACCCCAACCCAACACACTAACCACCACACTACGAAGGGAACTCTAGATCCTTCGCACCCCAACCCAACACACTAACCACCACACTACGAAGGGAACTCTAGATCCTTCGCACAACAACCCAACACACTAACCACCACACTACGAAGGGAACTCTAGATCCTTCGCACCACAACTCAACACACTAACCACCACACTACGAAGGAAACTCTAGATCCTTCGCACTACAACCTAACACACTAACCACCACACTACGAAGGGAACTCTAGATCCTTCGCACCCCAACCCAACACACTAACCACAACACTACGAAGGAAACTCTAGATCCTTCGCACTACAACCTAACATACTAACCAGCACACTACGAAGGGAACTCTAGATCCTTCGCACTACAACCTAACACACTAACCATCACACTACGAAGGGAACTCTAGATCCTTCGCACCACAACCTAACACACTAACCATCACACTACGAAGGGAACTCTAGATCCTTCGCACCACAACCTAACATACTAACCACCACACTACGAAGGGAACTCTAGATCCTTCGCATCACAACCCAACACACTAACCACCACACTAAGAAGGAAACTCTAGATCCTTCGCACTACAACCTAACATACTAACCAGCACACTACGAAGGGAACTCTAGATCCTTCGCACTACAACCTAACACACTAACCACCACACTACGAATGGAACTCTAGATCCTCCGCACCACAACCCAACACACTAACCATCACACTATGAAGGGAACTCTAGATCCTTCGCACTACAACCTAACACACTAACCACCACACTACGAAGGAAACTCTAGATCCTTCGCACTACAACCTAACATACTAACCATCACACTACGAAGGGAACTCTAGATCCTTCGCACCACAACCTAACATACTAACCACAACACTACGAAGGGAACTCTAGATCCTTCGCACTACAACCTAACACACTAACCACCACACTACGAAGGAAACTCTAGATCCTTCGCACTACAACCTAACATACTAACCATCACACTACGAAGGGAACTCTAGATCCTTCGCACCCCAACCCAACACACTAACCACCACACTACGAAGGGAACTCTAGATCCTTTGCATCACAACCCAACACACTAACCACCACACTACGAAGGAAACTCTAGATCCTTCGCACTACAACCTAACACACTAACCATCACACTACGAAGGGAACTCTAGATCCTTCGCACTACAACCTAACACACTAACCACAACACTACGAAGGAAACTCTAGATCCTTCGCACCCCAACCCAACACACTAACCACCACACTACGAAGGGAACTCTAGATCCTTCGCACCCCAACCCAACACACTAACCACCACACTACGAAGGGAACTCTAGATCCTTCGCACAACAACCCAACACACTAACCACCACACTACGAAGGGAACTCTAGATCCTTCGCACCACAACCTAACACACTAACCACCACACTACGAAGGGAACTCTAGATCCTTCGCACCCCAACCCAACACACTAACCACAACACTACGAAGGAAACTCTAGATCCTTCGCACCATAACCTAACACACTAACCATCACACTACGAAGGGAACTCTAGATCCTTCGCACCACAACCTAACATACTAACCATCACACTACGAAGGGAACTCTAGATCCTTCGCACCACAACCTAACATACTAACCATCACACTACGAAGGCAACTCTATAGATCCTTCGCACAACAACCCAACACACTAACCACCACACTACGAAGGGAACTCTAGATCCTTCGCACTACAACCTAACACACTAACCACCACACTACGAAGGGAACTCTAGATCCTTCGCCCCACAACCCAATACACTAACCACAACACTACGAAGGGAACTCTAGATCCTTTGCATCACAACCCAACACACTAACCATCACACTAAGAAGGGAACTCTAGATCCTTCGCACCACAACCTAACATACTAACCATCACACTACGAAGGGAACTCTAGATCCTTCGCACCACAACCTAACATACTAACCATCACACTACGAAGGGAACTCTAGATCCTTCGCACCACAACCTAACATACTAACCATCACACTACGAAGGGAACTCTATAGATCCTTCGCACAACAACCCAACACACTAACCACCACACTACGAAGGGAACTCTAGATCCTTCGCACTACAACCTAACACACTAACCACCACACTACGAAGGGAACTCTAGATCCTTCGCCCCACAACCCAATACACTAACCACAACACTACGAAGGGAACTCTAGATCCTTTGCATCACAACCCAACACACTAACCACCACACTACGAAGGGAACTCTAGATCCTTCGCACCACAACCTAACATACTAACCATCACACTACGAAGGGAACTCTAGATCCTTCGCACCACAACCTAACATACTAACCATCACACTACGAAGGGAACTCTAGATCCTTCGCACCACAACCTAACATACTAACCATCACACTACGAAGGGAACTCTATAGATCCTTCGCACAACAACCCAACACACTAACCACCACACTACGAAGGGAACTCTAGATCCTTCGTACTACAACCTAACACACTAACCACCACACTACGAAGGGAACTCTAGATCCTTCGCACCACAACCTAACATACTAACCATCACACTACGAAGGAAACTCTAGATCCTTCGCACAACAACCTAACACACTAACCACCACACTACGAAGGGAACTCTAGATCCTTCGCACCACAACCTAACACACTAACCACCACACTACGAAGGGAACTCTAGATCCTTCCCACCACAACCTAACATACTAACCACCACACTACGAAGGGAACTCTATAGATCCTTCGCACAACAACCCAACATACTAACCACCACACTACGAAGGGAACTCTAGATCCTTCGCACCACAACCTAACATACTAACCATCACACTACGAAGGGAACTCTAGATCCTTCGCACCACAACCTAACATACTAACCATCACACTACGAAGGGAACTCTATAGATCCTTCGCACAACAACCCACCACACTAACCACCACACTACGAAGGGAACTCTAGATCCTTCGCACTACAACCTAACACACTAACCACCACACTACGAAGGGAACTCTAGATCCTTCGCCCCACAACCCAATACACTAACCACAACACTACGAAGGGAACTCTAGATCCTTCGTACTACAACCTAACACACTAACCACCACACTACGAAGGGAACTCTAGATCCTTCGCACCACAACCTAACATACTAACCATCACACTACGAAGGGAACTCTAGATCCTTCGCACAACAACCTAACACACTAACCACCACACTACGAAGGGAAGTTGGGAACTCTAGATCCTTCGCCCCACAACCCAATACACTAACCACAACACTACGAAGGGAACTCTGACAAATACAAACAAAAAATCATACTTAATGCATTCTTACTTAGTTCGAAGTTATCACTGTCAGAGTTGGCAACGACCGTTTACGAAACGGAAAATAGCGTCCCGACGGCGTAACCTAATTAGTTACTCATTAAAACCAGCTGAAAATTGGCTTTTACGCTAATAAACATGACACGGAATCTTTTTCTAAAGAGTTTTTAGCTTTTTATGTGAATAAAGGGTGCATTAATGGCAATAACTATTCTACATAATAACCAATAATAACATATAACACCAAAAAAGTCCGCCATTTATTTAATCTTCGAAAAATGGTCGGAGCGTGCTCGGGCTTTTTATAGTCGGGGATAGCGTTTAATAATAAAACATTTAACGGAGCCTCAGTCCCATGTCCGAGTACAGGGTCTATAACTAATAAAAATTCCACGTTATCGTAAATAAAGTATTTGTTTGCGGTAGATTTAGTCTCACTTCCACTTTCTTCCAGGAACTTTGGAAAATTACTAGAAAAGGAGAGCACTGATAGTGTAACATGGAGCGATACTTGATTCTATATATAGGTAATTCACATTTCTAGATATACAGTATATACATATGATGTACAATTAGATACAGGTATACATATATGTATACATATATTTGTATTAATTAATTAATTCTTAGCAGTTCGAAAGTTTTATAACTCTGATTAGTATAGCTCAGAAACTTAATAGTAATCTAATAGAAATGTTGCAGTGTCATTTGCTATATGTTGATTTGTGAAATGAAAAAGTTCAGAAAATGTTTGTTTTGCCTACGACAAGCTTTGTTTTGCCTACGGTCCATACGGAGCATTGATTTCCAGCAGTCGCGTGTAGGCACGGCGGTCAAACAAAGCGAGATCTCGCCTGTGCGTGTTGGCTCGGCGCTCATATTGACAAACACAAGTTGAAAATTATCAAAGAATTAATGCAAACGCCTCCATATAAACCCCCTTTATGCTTGGGCCAAACGTCAAACTTTTCATGCGTCGAAAAACTTTTCATTCGTCTTTTCATGGTTGGCCATGCAGAATAGACTGCCTTTTTACGAAAAGGTAGCCGTTCCTAAGAGAGACTCTAGACCTGAATGGAGGATTAGAGTGACTACGCTTGGCAAAGGAATAGAACACGAGTCATTTGAGCTTTGCAATGCTTTAACAGAAGACCCGTTACGTGCAGTGTCCTAGTTTGTACCAACGCCTGGTGGCCCGAAAAGATCAAAGTACCTTACCCTCAACGGAGAAATTTACGCCAGAGCAACTCTCATTCCACCTCCAATGCCGATCTAGCTGAACACATTGCTCGTCTGCTCACTTTTTAACTTTTTTATATTACGAAAAAGGTACTTTGAATTTTGATAGTTGTCTGTCATACAAACCCGTAGGGCTCTCGGCTGTGTATTTGTACAAGAAATGGACAAGAAATAGCAGGACAAGAAATAGCAGGACAAGAAATAGCAGGACAAGAAATAGCAGGACAAGAAATAGCAGGACAAGAAATAGCAGGACAAGAAATAGCAGGACAAGAAATAGCAGGACAAGAAATAGCAGGACAAGAAATTGGAGGACAAGAAATTGGAGGACAAGAAATTAGAGGACAAGAAATTGGAGGACAAGAAATTGGAGGACAAGAAATTGGAGGACAAGAAATTGGAGGACAAGAAATTGGAGGACAAGAAATTGGAGGACAAGAAATTGGAGGACAAGAAATTGGAGGACAAGAAATTGGAGGACAAGAAATAACAAAAAATAGCAGCACAAGAAATAGCAGCAAAAGAAATAGCAGGACTAGAAATTGTAGTGTTGAACTAGGTGGGAACGGGAGGAGGAATGAGGTAATGGCACTTCGTCTTCTCGGGCTACTAGTCGTAGGTTTAAGGAAACTGCAAGCGTTTTTATCTCTACTGCATGCCAAATCTCTGTTGGCTTTCATCTTCAAGCGTTGTTGCTCCAGCCCTCCATTTAACATTTTTCTTGGAAACGGTGGTATTTTGAATAGACGACATGAATTATTCAACAGTTAAACCTCGTTTTCCTCCGACATTCACGTCAACCCGTGAGCCATCATGAATACCATATTCAGTAAGCTTTACACGTCTCGTGCTTAGTGGTTTGCATGGGTTAACCATGATGGTTGCGTTGGCAGCACGAAAAGCACTCAACACCATTTCAACGAAATCAGAATCGGTCGTTTGGTCAGAGCATGAAAGGACATGTGTCGTTGAACCTTTGGCGACGCAGGTGACTGTCATGTCGGCTCTCTCCGGTGTGAAGATTACTTGTACTATACATTCTGCTTCCTTCTTCATTTGTTAATTCCAGATCCTTTAGGGGCATCAGCGATTGCAAAGAACTTAAACTTTTTCTTCTCTCTGGGAGGTCGTTCAATGGTACATTTTTTGGGATCAAATGTAAACATCTCGTAATCGTCTATTTTAACCTTACAGAAACATCTGTGATTGTTCAAGTTTGTTATAGTCAATGCATAGTTAGCACCACTTCGTACCTCCACGAACTCCCCTTCGGTGGTTTGGAAATGTCGTCCACCCTTTATTGCCAATCGACAACCATCCATCTCAAGGTAATTTTTAGATTTTGGCTTCAATGGAAATGCGGAGCTGGAGTCATCAAATTCGTCAACCATAGACAACAGATATGGCCTGTCGATTACTTTCAGTAGGTCTCGAAGTGTACCGAGTTCTTTAGCCGTAACGATGGCGCGTTCTTCAAGCGCTGTGTAGACATCCAATGGTGTGTGGAGACGTTCCATCTCTCCTTTTGGGATTATTTCTTTCAAAGCGTACTTTAATTCATTTAGATCCTCACTCTTGAACTCTCTCGCGAGCGCCACCATGAAGGTATAGAATTTCAAGTTTCTTGACCAAGGTGCAACTATCGTTTCACTCGGAGCATTTTTGTTTTGACCTAGACTAGGCATTTTGTGTCGATTTCTGACAATCGTTTAGGGCCTGTTTACAATTTGTTCCGAAAGATGCAAGACTGTATGGTCTCGTAAACACTATTAGATCTTATATATTAGTTTATTATTATACCCTCACATATAATCCACCAATCACCTGTCTCTATTAGCATCACGTGGCAGCCCAATATTTTACGTTATACCCTCACAGAGAATCCACCAATCACCTGTCTCTATTAGCATCACGTGGCAGCCCAATATTTTACGTTATCATACCCTCACATATAATCCACCAATCACCTGTCTCTATTAGCATCACGTGGCAGCCCAATATTTTACGTTATCATACCCTCACATATAATCCACCAATCACCTGTCTCTATTAGCATCACGTGGCAGCCCAATATTTTACGATGTAGGACAGCTACATATTGGGCAGTAACCTTTAGACTATTTACACGGGCTGTTCACGTGCAAAGCAACGTCACTCACGTGCCTTTTATCTAAATCGAAATTTCATTGATTGAAGTACTTTCTCGCGGAAAGCGATGGGTTTTTCGAGTCTTTTTATTATTCGTTTTGATGACCAGCAACCTTTTGACTGTTTACGTGCGAAGAAACATCTTTGTGTTAAGATATTTTGTTCGATATAATAAAACACCTATTGGATTCATCTTCGCCCATGCAATACTGCAAAATATTTACGTCTCGACTTGCAATATTAGGCTCGACCTTCGTTCTCGCCCAATATTGAATTCTCAACTTAAATATTTTGTAATATTGGGCCCAGAGGAATCCAATAAGTAATATTATACCCTTACATATATAATCTCCAATCAATTGTCGCTATTAGCATCACGTGATAGTCCAATATTTTACGATGTATAGGACAGCAACATATTGGACAGTAACCTTTTGACTGTTTGTGCGAAGAAACATCTTCGTGTTAAGATATTTTGTTCGATATAGTAAAACACCTGTTGGATTCAATCTTCGCCTAATACCACAAAATATTTAAGTCTCGATTTGCAATATTAGGCTCGACCTTCAGTCTCGCCCAATATTGAATTCTCGAATATTTTGTAATATATTGGGTTCAGAGGAATCCAATAAGTAATAATATTTTTGTATAGTTTTACGTTCTTTTGCTTTAAAGTGATGCTTCAACCCTAATTTGGTTGAATTATTGAAAAAATATTAGTTTAAACATCTCAAATATGGTGGCGTTATCATTCTCTCGAGTCTCGATAATATCGGGACAGTGTCCAAGACAATTCTCAATCTGGTGGTACAAACGAGAGCTCTATAATTCCCTAAGTCTTCGTTTGATGATTTCTGCTTTAAAATTTTCTTTAAAATGGTATTTGAAGCACAGGCGTGCATTATGCAACATGTTCAATTGTTTTTATCGTTAGTACCATTGAACTCTCTACGATGTTATCTCCAGTATATTTGTGTGTTGTCGCTAATTTATATCTTCGTCTACTTTTCAAAACAAAAGGCTATAAGGGTTGTATTGAGATTCGGTGATACTTGGGGACAAACAAGGACCACGTGCAGGTGAGACCTCTTCCCCGTGAACTTCTCATGCATTAAAAATATGCGGCGGAAGTCGAAAGTCATTGTTTGTTTGTTTTTATCGTGCTAATGCTTTTTACCATTAATTGTGACACTTATAGGTTAGATATTTGGATGGTTTGTGAGTCATGTACGACTTTTACGTTTGAAGTTAACGTTTCCCTATAGATATATTTATAGCTGACTATAACAAGGAAAACGACACTACACTGCCTGCTGTGACAGGGAATTTCCCTTTGCCTGCTGTGACAGGGAATTTCCCTTCGCTGGACTTATAGTTAATTGGACGTTATTCGAAGAAACGTTTACTCAAAATCATCTCGCTGAAGATAATGAAACAGCTTTTGTTCCTGTTAAAGCGTTGCTTGAAACTCTTTTGCTATGCAGGAACGTTGGAGCATCATCATCAACAAAGTTTCGCAATCTCTGCAAATATATATAAGTCAGCAGAAGTTGTGGACAAAGGAATAGCAATATACTGAATATATACATGAGAATACCCAGCTAAAAGCCCCGCACATAAGTGCCAAACACAATATCTGGGTAGATCCAGAAGACATTATAAAATTACTTTATTTAAAAATTAATACATTTTTTAGAAACTATATATAATATATACAACTTACACCTCGGGTCTTGTGTGGTACTAAAATTGCCTTGACGTAAGTAATGACAGCTGCTTCCATATTCAACTGAGTAAGATTCGAAGTATTTTTAAAGTATATACGAAAAACTACACAAAAACATTAGAAAAAAACTACACAAAATGTTTCGGTATGAAACTTACAGCTATGAATTATCGACGTTATAATATATAGTCTATATTTAGTCTATTCCCCCATCTCTTCATAATTGTTGTACATCATACATATATCTTACATCATACATATAGAAAGTGTTTTGTGAAGATAAGATTATAAGTTCACAATTGGAGGGACAAGAAATAGCAGGACAAGAAATATCAGTGTTGAACTAGGTGGGAACGGGAGGAGGAATGAGCGTTGCTCTTGACAGTGGCGTAGACTGTCCAGTTGAAGGTAATGGTATTTCATCTTCTCGGGCTACCAGTCGTAGGTTTAAGGAAACTGCAAGCGTCGGGTCTTGTGTGTAACTATCTATGCTGACAAAACTCTGTTGGCTTTCATCTTCAAGCGTTGTTGCTCCAGCCCTCCATTTAACATTTTTCTTGGAAACAGTGGTATTTTGAATGGACGACAATGCTTTAAGAGATACACCTCCTTTTCCTCCGACATTCACGTCAACCCATGAGCCATCTTGGATGCCATATTCAGTAAGCTTTACACCTCTCTTGCTTAGTGGTTTCCATGTGTTAACCATGATGGTTGCATTGGCAACACCAAACGCGCTCAACACCATTTCAACGAAATCGGAATCGGTCGTTTGGTCAGAGCACGAAAGGACTTGTGTCGTTGAACCTTTGGCGACGCAGGTGACTATCATGTCGGTTCTCTCCGGTGTGAAGACTACTTGTACTATACCATTTTGATCTCTTCTCCATTTGTTAATTCCAGATCCTCCAGGGGCATCAGCGATTGCAAAGAACTTAAACTTTTTCTTCTCTCTGCGAGGTCGTTCAATGGTCCATTCTTGTTTTGGTCTCAATAGTAAACCTCCTGCAGTAAACATCTCGTAACCGTCTATTTTAACCTTACAGACACATCTGTGGTTGTTCAAGTTTGTTATAGTCAATGCATAGTTAGCACCACTTCGTACCTCCACGAACTCCCCTTCGGTGGTTTGGAAATGTCGTCCACCCTTTATTGCCAATCGACAGCCATCCATCTCAAGGTAATTTTCAGATTTTGGCTTCAGTGGAAATGCGGAGCTGGAGTCATCAAATTCATCAACCATCGCTATCATGTGTGGCCTGTCGATGGCTTCAAGCAGGTCTCGAAGTTCATCAAGTTTCCCTGACCCGACGATTTTACGTTCTTCAAGCTCAAGGAAGACATCTAATGGTGTACGAAGACTCTCCATCTTTCCTGCTGGGATTGTTTCACTCAAAGCGTACTTGAAATCTGACAAGTCGTCACTCTTGAACTGTTTCCCGAGCTTCATCATGAAGGAACGGAATTTTAGGTTTTTTGACCGAGGTGCCTTTATCAACTCACGCACAGCATATTCGTTTAGTAATTTGGGCATTTTGTGGGTTTTAATTCGTCGTCTTACTAAATATCTACCTCACGTATTGTCGAAGTCTACTGCGTAGTGGATTGCAGTGAAGGGAAAATCGCACTTAAAAACAAATATTGCAAAGGCCCTTGGGCCGGTCACGTGAAGTTTAGAAATGCGCATGTGTGATCGAGAAGAGACCAGTCCTTCTAAAAAACATTTTTAGATTACAGTGCGTGTCTGATTAGACCGACGTAACACTAGAAATTACCAGGGGGCAATCAATATCTCAATGTTTTGCCTCACAAGTTGACCGACGGTGTTCACTGACGAAGGGCCTTCGCTCGAAACGGTAATAATAATAATAATAATAATAAGGTATGGCGTGGCTCTCTACTGCTCTGTGACTTTCTAGTTCATCGTGAAACAGAGTAAGTTACTAATGAAAAACTCTAAAGTGTTGGTATGCTGCTGAAATTACGTGCACCGATCAGGGACGGATTAAGGTTGGGACACACGAGACGACAAATCGCGGGGGCGTGTCGCGGGACATTTCCCCCTGCCTCCTCCGCAGGCTCTTAATTGGGAGTGGGCAGGCGGGGCGGCGCAGGCTGGCAATAGAGTGCCAGCAATGGTTGATGGGAAGGTGATAAAAAGCAATTGTACGCGAGCGACTGGGGACGAGGCAGCGTTTCCCCTGTTGAGGACACACGAAGCGACAAATCGCGGGGGCATGTCGCGGGGACATTTCCGGGACATGTCAGAAAAGGAAAATAAAATAACGTTATGTGATTGGTTTATTTTAATTTTCTCCCACGGACTAGTTGCACGAGCTGTTCATACGATGGGACAAGTCACGGGGACACACTTTTGTCACCGCGACATGTCGCACGAATTCAAATCGTTTTGAATACATGCAGCATTTTTCGGGCACAAAATTTTGTACCCGCGACAAAGTTTTGCCTAGTACACACGACGGGATTTGTCCCTTGCAACATGTCACCGCGATATGTCCCCCCCGGGACTTGTCGCCTCGTGTGTCCTAACGATATCCAGTCACTGAGAAGTAGGTTGAAAAACGAGGCGATAGCCGAGTTTTTTAACCGAATTCGAATTAACACTCTTTCGAGTGTTTGATCTTACATCTGGAACGAATCAGTATTTTAAGAGAAATTTGAGGTTGAAATTGTCAAAATCCTCTGCTAATTAAGACCAGGTATCCAGTAATTCCAGTTGTCCGTCTCGGGACTGATTTCCTTTGTTTTAGGCTCATGAATTATTAATGAGTTTGAGATGTCAACTTATATTTGTTTTTTAGATATTTCGTCATATCGGCAAAAAAGTAGTCTGCGCTAGACGGAAAAATCCTGGGTTAAGTCCGTCTGCGAATTAGCGACCGAATTCTTGTTCTGGTCTCCCGTTGAGTACCTAATTATGTGTACTAGATCATGATTGGCTCGTGATGAAACTTACAATACTACGCGTTAACAATACTAAATGCCCAATCAGAAGCGATCTAAGATTAAGTTTCATCACGAGCCAATCATGATCTAGTACACATAATAATAATAATAATTTATTAAGCATATTACAAAGTTTCAATGCTTTACAGGTTATTTTAGGAATATAAAATGAATTACAAAATTAAAGAAAACTACAATATTGAATAATATTTAAACACATGCTACAGTAAAACTAGTTGAAACAAGAAATTACAAATCAAAAAAATTATGGAATAAGTGGGTCTTAAGATAGGATTTAAATGAGTTTAAAGATTCCGCATTTTTTATTAGAGGGGGAAGCTCGTTCCATAGACGTGGTGCAGCAACTGCGAAAGATCGTTCACCGTAAAACTGTGTATTACACTTAGGGACGACAAGAAGATTCTTATTGGCTGAACGAAGAGAACGCGACGGTCTGTAGGGAGTGATAAGTTCAGTTATGTAGGAAGGAGCCTGGTTATGAAGAGCTTTATAAACAGTTACAACGGGTACTCAACGGGAGACAAGAACAAGAATTCGGTCTCTAATTCGCAGATGGACTTAACGGACAAAAAATCGGATCGGCAACATTTGACAAATATATCCGATTTTTTTTACCGATATCCAATTTTAAAGTTTTGCGGTCGAGTTCCAGCGAAAAAGTCCTACACATTTCAAAACAGTTAGGCCTAGTTTAGACTTTAGATGTCGACGTTCCATTGCATTTAATTCATCGCATCTAATGAGATGAATAAGTTTGACGCAACTTTGGGCGTCTAAAGTGATTCTTTCTACACGTTGAGTAACTTGAGTTAAATACTTAAATTTAATTACATTGAATTAAACTCCGTCGCATTTATGTCCCAATCTTACAAGTTACAAGACGGGCAACGGCAGGTGCGCCGCGAAAAGTGCCAAATCCGCAGACCTGTATTTGGGATTATTTTGTTGTTTGTCAAGCACCAAAGCAGTTTGTAAAATCTGTCAAACAAAGGTATCACGTGGAGAGAAAACCGCAAAAAAATTTTCACCAAGTAACTTGAAAGCACATCTTCAACGCACTCATATGATAGTACTTAGAGAAGAATTTAATAGTATTAAATTGGCGTTATTTGGCAGCTTGCCGTCGACTTTAAACCACATGTTCAAAAAATATCGGATCGGATATTGGGCGATATTGAAAACGATTATTATTATTATTATTAAAACTATTTCAATACGGAGTTCAATTCACAAAAGTGCTCTTCCTTGGAGCCGTATACATAAGTGCAACTAACTAAAAAATTTAATAACTATATACAAAGAGAAACAAGAAATTAAGTATTGGTAATCAACTTCTTATTAGAAATTTAAAAATAGATAAAAAGGAGCTGATGTTATTTTCTGAGGGAAGCTATTCCAAAGAACAGCCCCCCCCCCCCCCCTGTAGGTAAAACTTTTGTTAAGTGCCTCGGACTGAGGTCGAGGAACAAAAATTTTATAATTTGAGCCACGTAGATTGTGATTATATATTACATTTGTTTGAACAAATTTCTGGAAAAAATATTCAGGAACAAAAGTATTGAAGGTTTTGTACATGGTAACACCAAAGTGCTGAGAACATCTCTCCTCAAGAGTTCACCAGCCTAACTCAGACAATAAATCAATTGATCTAATAGAATAATCAGTTCCTAGAATAATTCTCATGGCTGCACGAGATTGAAGTTGTTCAAGTTTAAGAGCTAGGCCTCTACGTAGATTACCCCATACACCATCACAATAATCAAATTGTGTTCATATTAAAGATTTATAAATAAGAATCAAAGATCGGCACGAAAAATGCCGTATGAGGTATTTTAACAAAAGACTTTCCAACATAAAGTGAAGAATTAATGATGTCTTGTGTTGAGTGGTCGTGAAAACTGAATTGTAATTGCTTATAAGTCTATTAAAGTGCCCCTAACCTCAACATTTTTTTTATTGTCTTATTTGGAAGAACTTTTAAAATGATAAAGTAACTTCTGTTGCAGATTTTCACTTCTTTGCTTTCTTTTTGAGATATATCAGTTTGTTTAATAATAATAATAATAATAAAAGACGTATTAGGAGCATTATACAATAGTCTCAATGCTCTTACAACAATATATTCTTAAATTTACTTATAAAACTTATTTCAGTTTCATTATAAGATAAAGCCTACTACATATCATATATCATATTACCACTATGAACAAAAAAAACAACTATTAATTTTAAAAAAGAAAAGTCTTCACTGCTGACTTAAAATTACCCAACATATCAAAGCTTCTAATTTCCTCTGGTAATGAATTCCACAGTTTTGGTGCCGAAACCGAGAACGCTCTGTCTCCATGAGTCACCGTTTTGGATTTTGGCTCAAGTAGAAGATTACGGTCTGATGATCTCAAAGCACGAGTAGGTTTATATTTATTTAGCAAATCAGTAATATAAACAGGCGCCTGGCCATGCAAAGCCTTGAAAGTAATTATTAGTATCTTAAATACAATCCTTGATCTCACCGGCAACCAGTGAAGATTACGAAGCACAGGGGTGATATGCTCCGATTTTTTAACCCCTGTTACAAGTCTTGCAGCTGTATTTTGAATTCGTTGTAACTTGCTCATTTCAGCTTCTGGTAAGCCATATAGGATGCTATTACAGCTGTCAAGTTTTGATGTTATGAATGCATGCACCAACTTCTCACAATCCTTTTTACTCAAATATTTCCTGATCTTGCCGATATTTCTGATAGCAAAAGTGGCCGATTTACAGATGTTATTTACATGAGTATTTAATTTTAGATGTCTATCTACAGCAACACCGAGATCACGTGCAACCGGAGCCGGTTGGATTTTCACATCATTGATACATATTTCTGGCATTGGTTCACAATGCATAAAACGTGATGATAGATGGACAATCTCGGTTTTACTCGGATTGCATATAAGACCATTCATAGTACACCAGTTGGTTATGTCCTTAATACATAACTCAAGTTTAGCTAGAGCAGCAGGTCGATCACGTGGAGATTTTATAGGTATATACAGCTGTGTGTCATCAGCGTACATTATGCAATCAAGGCCATGGGCTTTGATCACATCTTCCAATGGCGCAAAGAAGAGTGAAAAGAGAAGTGGACCCAGTACAGAACCCTGAGGTACACCATATTGCAATGGTTTGTTTGAGGAATGCGTATTCTTCACCATAACTGACTGTACCCGATCAGAAAGGTATGAGTGATACCAGGCTAGTACAGTTTCACTAAACCCATAACGATGCTGAAGTCTCTCCAATAGAACGGTGTGGTCAATGGTGTCGAACGCAGATGATAAGTCCAACAGTACCAACACTACTTCCTGATTTTCATCAAGTGCATTAAGGATGTCATTGAAAACACGCAGAACTGCTGTCTCTGTGCTATGAAAGAGTCTATAAGCAGATTGCATTTTTGCAAGGAGGTTATTCTCAATAAGATAGTCTGTTGTCTGTCTGGCAGCAAACCGCTCTAATACTTTTGACAAGAAAGCCACGTTAGTAATAGGTCTATAGTTAGGGAATAGCTCTTTATCACTAGTAGGTTTTTTAATAGATGGGCAGATGAGACCTTTCTTAAGTGAAAGAGGAAATACTCCTGTGGACAAAGATGAATTGATAATGTCAGTAATTGGGGCAGCTAACACGTCAAGAGATTCCTTTAGCAGATGTGTAGGTATAGGATCTAAGGCACAGGACTTAGACGAGTACTGTTTGATAGTGTTACAGACAAAGCTTTCAGATACAGCAGTAAATTCACTGAGTGAGCTTTTACAACAAGGAGAGGCAACTGCTATAGATAGCTTTTTAACTGACTCATGTGTACTTGTAAGTTTATCTCGAAGTAACTGAATCTTAGTTGAAAAATAACAACTAAAAGCATCAGCCAGGTCATATGAAGAATCATGTGATGGCAATAAAGGAATAGATTTTACTCGGAACATGCCCTCAATCATGTGAAATAGCTGATTCTGATCAGAATTAGATATCTTTGCCTTATAATATTCTGTTTTTGCTATATCAATTGCCTTTGTGTTTGATATGCAAATATCTGGAATTTCGTCACACATGCATAATGAGTTATCAGAGAATGTTATATATCTTTGCGTTCATGAAATAAAAACACTAAAGTGTGAATAGCACGTGTAGTAGAGGACCTGGCTAAGACATGTATGCATATAATTTAGGAGAGAATAACTCAACTGTTATAGGCTAATATGACCCCAGGGAACAACTTGGGATGTGTGCCAAAATCTCTATCCGGGACGAAAAGCCCGAAAATGACCACGACCTTTTTCACCGGAAGTGATACTTCCGATCACCGGAAGTTATACTTCCGACATAGCTGTATCTTCTAAACCGTTGGAGCTACAGATTTTCTGAGGTGCTCAAAATGTTCAGAATGGCCATGTTTAGGGGGTCATAGACAAGTGTAAAAGTTCTAGTTTGATATTTTACGAGAAAATGGCTAAAAACCATATGCAACTACCAACATACTGGAATTGCTATATATTTATTAACTTAAACTTTCCAGACTTAGAGCAAAGTTGGAACTTTTGTGTCATCTACTACAGTTGAACTGACAATTGAGCAGTGTTCTTCAGTGATAGGGATATTATATAACAATCGCCTCCCTTGCATTTGCAGTACTTGCAACACTTGAACCCAGCTACCCTGCAGGAACACCCATTCTTGCGAGCACACTTGCCACATTTACAGGGCTCTGGCAGGCCTTGGGGTTTTGAGATCACAATCTCAGGGACTAATAAACTGCCCCTTCTTACAAAACCATAAATCTCGGCATTCATAATCAAGGTGGCGTCTCTAAATGGGGCTTGGACCCACAGCTGCTGTTGGTAATAGCCTCTATGAATATGTTTCCTTGCATTAGTTGAGGTGCAAGCAATTCTCTCACAGTCCATCTTGAGGGCATTGCTATTAAATGCAGCGATACGCAGGTCGTCAAATGTCTCCAGGTCTGTTGATGGTTTGAGATACTTGACCAAGAATGTCTCCGCCATCTGTATTGTGCTTTCTGTTAGTTGTGGACAGTCTAAATTCAGGATCAGAGAGGAATTTACTGGTTTGCGGACAGCGTTCAGGGCTGCAAGTTTAGTTGATATCTTGCTGGTTGTATCGCACCCGGTTAGCGCATGGAGTGCTGGGAGACACTTTACGATCGTCGCCTAGTGCTATGCACATATCGTGGAGTGGTAATGTTGATCTTTTCACTCCTGAGTTGCGGACGAGCCAGAGTTCTTGGAGGCCAAGATCTCTCCAATTGACTGTGATGTGGTATAACAGGCACACAAAGACATCTGTGTCACCATTATCATTACAGTTGTGCCCAGCTTTGGTGACCATAGCTGTCAAGGCAATAGCAAAGTCGTGGAATGTCTTGACGGGCGGATCAAGCTTCTTTAAGGGGACTTTTCTCACTAAGGCCATGAAGTCGATAACGATGGCGTGGGTTTGTGGAGAGGTTTCTGACCCTTTTTTATCTATTAGTGGGCACAACTTCAGCAGCTCAGTCCAAAGTTGTGATTTGGCACTTTTCCTCAAGTAACCATCTTTGTCAACCAAGAAGAACGCAGAGTTGGTGATCTCATGCTGGAGTATCTCCTCAACAGTGAACCCCCGATGACGCCCATACTCAATAAACATGAGAGCTTTGATTGTCGCATCTTTGATATCTGCCGCTTTGGAAGCCAAATTCAAGTTGAGTGTATCGATATCGACCTATTTCTAAGTCGATCATCGATAAATTAAGCACAAGTAGCGCTACCCTCCTTGATACAGCACAACAAAGTTTTTTTGGGGAGAACAAACTACTGTCGATGGACACCATTATTCTTGCAGGACTGCTATCAACTGAACGAGAAGTTCCCACTCCTCTACGACTCCTACATGAATGCTGGATTTGTCGTGAGCACCATCAAGAAAGGTAGTGGAGTGCCATTTGACCAGGCCCTAGAGCAGTGCTACTGTGCTACAACCGGCCTGAGTGGAGGGATAATTGGGGTCACCAGGAAGAAAGAAGCAGTAGCTCTGTGGGGAATCATCAAGCATAAAAAGGATCAGTACGTTGACCTCCTGAAGATGAAGGATGATGTCGAAGGAGAACTCTCACTTCACCACGACTTCAACCGCAAGACATAGAGGAGTATCTCCTGAAGGTATGCAGTCCTCTACAAGACCAGTTTGTGCTAAATTTATCGATGATCGACTCAGAAATAGGTCGATATTGATACACTCAACTATTAGCAAAATCAAGTTTACGTCCTCTAAGACTACCTTGAATTTGGCTTCCAAAGCAGCAGATATCAAAGATGAGACAATCAAAGCTCTCATGTTTATTGAGTATGGGCGTTACCGGGGGTTCACTGTTGAGGAGCTACTCCAGCATGAGATCACCAACTTTGCGTTCTTCTTGGTTGACAAAGATGGTTACTTGAGGAAAAGTGCCAAATCACAACTTGGGATTGAGCTGCTGAAGTTGTGCCCACTAATAGATAAAAAAGCGCCAGAAACATCCCCACAAACCCACGCCATCGTTATCGACTTCATGGCCTTGGTGAGAAAGGTCCCCTTAAAGAAGCTTGATCCGCCCGTCAAGACATTCCATGACTTTGCTATTGCCTTGACAGCTATGGTCACCAAAGCTGGGCACAACTGTAATGATATCCACGTCGTTTTCGACACTTACAGAGAGGACAGTATCAAGAATGAAGAGAGGGGGAGAAGAGGAAAGTCAAGACAAATGGTTGTCCTTGATGTGATATCACCGAACCAAAATGTTCCAGTGGTAGCTATTAGAGAACATTTGGTCGTCTTCCATCAGTAAAACTACTTTCCAGGCATTCTATGTTGAGTGGCTCAACACCAATTACCAAGGCAGCAAACCTCTATACCTTGGTATATCACCACAGGCATGGACGGTGTCAGCTGGGTGTGCTTCTCCATTCCCTCGCCTCAACTGCAAACACGAGGAAGCTGATGACAGGATGATGTTCAATGTGCAAGACATTCTAAGTCACCGGACAGGACCTAAATCCCTGACGCTGTCATCAGGTGACACAGATGTCTTTGCGTGCCTGTTATACCACATCACAGTCAATTGGAGAGATCTTGGCCTCCAAGAACTCTAGCTCGTCTGCAACTCAGGAGTGAAAATATCAATATTACCACTCCACGATATCTGCATAGCACTAGGTGACAAGCTGGTAAAGTATCTCCCAGCACTCCATGCGCTAACTGGGTGCGACACAACCAGCAAGATATCAACTAAACTTGCAGCCCTGAACGCTGTCCGCAAACCAAGAAATTCCTCTCTGATCCTGAATTTAGACTGTCCACAGCTAACAGAAAGCACAATACAGATGGCGGAGACATTCTTGGTCAAGTGTCTCAAACCATCAACCAACAGACCTGGAGACATTTGACGACCTGCGTATCGCTGCATTTGATAGCAATGCCTTCAAGATGGACTTTGAGAGAACTGCTTGCACCTCGACTAATGCAAGGAAAAATATCCATAGAGGCTATTACCAACAGCAGCTGTGGGTCCAAGCCCCATTTAGAGACGCCACCTTGATTATGAATGCCGAGTCTTATGGTTTTGTAAGAAGGGACAGTTTATTAGTCCCTGAGATTGTGATACCAAAACCCGAAGGCCTGCCAGAGCCCTGTAAATGTGGCAAGTGTGCTCGCAAGAATGGGTGTCCCTGTAGGGTATACTAGCTGAAATCAAGTGTTGCAAGTACTGCAAATGCAAGGGAGGCGATTGTTGTAATAACCCTATCACTGAATGAACACTGCTCAATTGTCAGTTCAACTGTATTAGATGACACAAAAGTTCCAACTTTGCTCTAAGTCCAGAAAGTTTAAGTTAATAAATATATAGCAATTCCAGTATGTTGGTAGTTGCATATGGTTTTTAGCCATTTTCTCGTAAAATATCAAACTAGAACTTTTACACTTGTCTATGACCCCCCTAAACATGGCCATTCTGAACATTTTGAGCACCTCAGAAAATCTGTAGCTCCAACGGTTTAGAAGATACAGCTATATCGGAAGTATAACTTCCGGTGATCGGAAGTATCACTTCCGGTGAAAAAGGTCGTGGTCATTTTCGGGCTTTTCGTCCCGGATAGAGATTTTGGCACACATCCCAAGTTGTTCCCTGGGGTCATATTAGCCTATAACAGTTGAGTTATTCTCTCCTAAATTATATGCATACATATCTTAGCCAGGTCCTAGACTAGTGTGTGCGTTTCTCCCACAACACCAAACTTCTCGATTTTAAAGGATTTCGTTCGAGAATAAAAGAGATATACACATTTCTCCAATAAGTCATTATGCATGTGTGACGAAATTCCAGACATTTGCATATCAAACAAACTGATGTATCTCAAAAAGAAAGCAAAGAAACGAAAATCTTCAAATGAAGTTACTTTATCATTTTAAAAGTTCTTCCAAACAAGACAATAAAACATTTTGAGGTTATGGGCACTTTAACTGCAGTGGTCATACTAAATGTTAGCCTGCGAAAGCAACCGCGTACTTTGTGCTCGTACCTCCTACGAGCACAAAGTATGCGGCTGCTTTCGCAGGCTAACTAAATGTGTACTGTTCGCCGAGTTACATATACCAATTTTATTTACTTATTTTACTCTGTGACTTGGTGACCACGCCTTTGCATCAAAAACAACTGTAGTTGCCCAACATTTTACATCCATTGGTCGCATAGCACGTAAAATATGGCGGGAGACTATATGTATTGTTACCATGAAGTATATCCCAACATTTTACATCCATTGGTCGCATAGCACGTAAAATATGGTGGGAGACTATATGTATTGTTACCATGAAGTATATCCCAACATTTTACATCCATTGGTCGCATAGCACGTAAAATTGCTATAAAAATCATGAAATCAAAATTGAATAATTGACCTTCAAATCAAATGAATTGTTTTTCATTTAAAGGTTTGAATGATGTGTGGTACTTGAGTTGGGTGGAGGAGTAGGACTGTGTAGCATTGTGATGGCAAGAACTGCGATGAGAGTTTTCTGTACTGGTAGGTGTCAGTAAGGTCATATTTTTTTTACATTGAGATTACGAAAAAAAATGGGGGTAAATGGTTCTGGTTATACATCTTGAAAAAATTTAGGGTAGGTATGTCGGCATTATGTATATTTTTTAATTTTTGGACAATGGCAATTGAATAGCCAACAACTTGTTTTTCTCCACGTTGTTGCAAATGAGCTACAGTAAACAATAATTACTCTGAGCTACAGTAATTACTCTGAGCTACAGTAATTATTAGCTGCCATTACTAGCTATAGAGACTTATTGTTTGGCGACGAACGCGAATCATAATTATAGTTTGATGGGTTTGATGAAGACGATTTTTGAACTTTATGTGTTTCCATATAAAATCTATTGGCAATAAAAGAGTGCTTTAATTTACGTAAAACTTTGCGGTAAACCAGTACTTTACTCGGTTTGATTTGTTTGGCACTGAAATGAATGCTGTGCTCTCGCGTAACCGCCCATCGCTCGAGTGCCCATCGCTTGCGTAACTTATGTAGGCCAACCAAGGATCCCTGTGCCATCTGTAATAGAGGAGTAAGAGTGGGCATTCAATGTGATAGTTGTGATAAATGGCATCACAGAACATGTTTAAAACTAACCCACAGACAATTAGAAGGTCTAAGTGAAGAAAATAGAGAGTGGCATTGTACACTATGTACATCCCATGTTATCAGTCGGCATATGAAGTTACCTAGTTTAGACTCTGATGAGTCTGCGGACAGTGATAACAGTGTACCATCTCATGTTATCAGTCGGCGTGTGGAGTTATCTGATTTAGACTCTGCTGCATCTACGGACAGTGATAACAGTGTACCACCCCATGACGAGACACTGGTGAGATTAGACCATGATGATGAGTCTGCGGATAATGATAACAGTTTAACAAATGGTAATATTGGAGATATTACCCCTCTTGCAGCCGGTATGCCTGCAGGACTTAAATTCGCTACGTGGAACATTCAAAGTTTGTCACCAAAAATAGAACAGATCAGATTGATTTTGGGAAATTCAGACAAGGAAGCTGCAATAATTGGTTTTTGTGAGACATGGCTAAAGAGTGACTTTTCAGATGAAAGCATCAAAATTTCTGGATATAAACTCATCTCTCGCCGCGATCGCCCGTTCAACAGATGGGGTGGAGTAGCAATGTATGCAAAAAGTGATTTACCAATTGATGACAGACCAGATTTACGACATGATAATATCGAGGCTGTCTGGATGGAATTGAAATACCCACATTCAAAGCCAATATTGATTGGTACAGTTTACAGGACACCAGACGCTCTTGTTGAATGGTATGATCTTTTCTGTGAAATGATGGAAAATGTGTACGCAGAAAATAAAGAGATTATCATGTTAGGAGACACCAATTTGGATTATTTGAAACCTCAAGAAATACCACGCAAATGGAAAGATACTATGGAAATGTTCCATCTCACCCAACTTGTTGAAGAACCGACCAGAGTAGCTGAAACCTGTGAGACTTGCATAGATCATATCTATGTGAGTAATACTGAACATGTAAGATCTGTTTTAGTACCACATATAGCACTATCAGATCACTTTCCCTCATGCTTTACCAGAAAACATCATGCTGCATATCACAATGGAAGGCATACGACCATTAAATTCAGATCTTACAAAAACTTTGATGATAAAGTTTTTGTTCAAGATTTACACTCAGCACCATGGAATATTCTTGAAACATTTGACGATCCAAATGATGCACTTGATGCATGGAAAACAATTTTCCTTGATATAGTTAGTCATCATGCACCATTAAAGGAAAAGCGTGTAAAACGAGACAAACAGCCAGAATGGTATAATGATGATATAAAAGAAGCTATGTATCTTAGGGATAAATATGCTACAAACAGGGATAAGGAAAACACCAGGTATTGGAGAAATAAAACTACACAATTAGTGAAGGAAGCTAAAACATCATACTACCAAGAACTCATAAAATTAAATCTTCATGATAGTAAGAAGTTATGGGAGTTAATACGAGAACTTGCCCCTAAACCGGATTCAGGTAATCCAACTCAACTAAAATCTGGAGATGATATAATTACTGATCCACAGGAAATTGCTGAAAGTTTCAATGAATTCTTTGTGAATATTGCCCAGTCCATTACCAACCAGATGTCAAACCAAAACACAAATTATTATACAGGACTAAAAAATTTTATAAATCAGAAGGTATCCAATGATGTCTTCTTTAACATCCCGGAGATGACACAGAGTGCAGTACTAAAACATCTTCAGTGCTTGGAAGATGGAAAGGCTGTTGGGCTGGATGCCATACCACCAAAACTTTTACGCATAGGTGCCTCTGCCATTGCTGCCCCACTTACCAACATCATGAATATGTCAATAAAATCTGGAATATTTCCAGCTGAATGGAAAACAGCCAAAGTGGTGCCTATTCATAAGAAAGGAACACTGGAAGACCATGGAAACTTTAGACCTATTTCAGTTTTGAGCACATTGTCTAAATTATTAGAAAGACACATACACACTGCTTTTTACAATTTCCTCACTGCTTATGGCCTACTTCATTCTGCCCAATCTGGTTTTAGAACTATGTTCTCTTGTGAAACTGCTTTGCTGAATATTGTAAATAAATGGTCAACAGGAATTGATGGTGACCTGATGAATGGAGTAATATTCTTAGATCTACGTAAAGCTTTCGACCTGATTGACCATAATATCCTTATCAAGAAGATGGAATATTATAAATGCTCGGCACACACACTTAAATGGTTTACTTCCTACCTCAAAGACAGATCAGTACAGTATTTAAGGGCAGAGTTTCTAAGAAAATGAACATAATATCTGGAGTTCCTCAAGGGTCCATTTTGGGCCCCCTTATGTTCATTCTCTTTATTAATGATCTACCTATGTCATTGGACGACAACGCCGATATGTATGCAGATGACTCCTCTGTCACAGCCCAGGCAAAGACTGTACCAGAGTTGGAGGCCAAACTAAATGTTGATTCAGATAAGATATCCAACTGGTGTATTGAGAATCATATGTCTGTGAATGCAACAAAAACAAAAGTAGCCCTTATAACAACCCGGCAAAAACGGGCATCTTTGCCTGAGAATCAAAGACAATTGCATGTGACAATGCAAGGAGTACCACTGGAGAATGTTAATTCCGAAAAGATACTTGGAATTACGATTAATAACAATTTGTCTTGGGAAGAACATATAAATTCAATTGTTTCTAAAATAAACTCTAAACTTGCATTGTTTAGACGCATCAAAGGATGTCTACCTTATGCGACAAGGAAACTTTTCTTCAGCGGCCACATACTTCCCTATTTAGATTATTGCTCCACTGTATGGGGAAGTTCATCTTATGTAAACAAATTGTCTTTATGCCAGAAAAGAGCAGCCCGTACCATATTGGATGTGACTGACATACGAGATCCAGAAAATAGTACACACAAGATGCTGATAAAGCTCAATTGGATGGCTATTTCAGATAGGATAAAATATAGGAAATCATTGATGGTGTACAAGAGTTTGAATAAACTAGTACCACAGTACATGGTTGATATGTTCAAACTGGCACCGGAATGTTCAATGACTAGATCTAGAGAACGCTCGTATAAAAGAAATGAACTTGTGTTGCCACCTGGAGTACATAAAGTAATCTTCGAGAAAAGTTTTAGATACAGTGTAATAGAAATTTGGAACGCCATTGACCCTATGATAAGAAACTGTGACAGTATCAACTCTTTCAAAAGTGCTTATCTTAGGGATTATTTTAGCAATCAGACACAAAATTAATATGGATTCTAGTATATTTTATAATATTATTTTACATTATTTTTACTTCACTGATCTATATGTATATAATTTAACTTGTAACTTTGTGTAATATCTTCTAAGTAGTTTAGTCTAATTTGTATACTAACTCTGAGGGCACTAGGGAAGATAAGCTTTTGCTTACTAGTTGTTTTTACCCTCTTGAAATAAAGATTAATAAAAAATAAAAAATAAAAAGTGCCCACCGCTCGCGTAAGCTTAGTTGGTCAAATACGGTAACAAACTTTCATTCCGCCCACTAGATATTTGTGAAGTTTTGGATGTTTGTGAACGAAACAAAATAAGAAACCAAGACTTGTTCAAGAATCGTGCTAAAGGTATGTTGAAAGGACGTTTTGAGTAACACAAGAAGGGGAGGATTCATTTTTATCTTGGCGCTAAGGATATAAGAAAGGAGAAACGAAGTGAGGGGTTGGAAAAAGAATTAGCTGCAGGGGAAATTAAGAATGTAATAATGTTTCTAAACGTCGACGTGTAGCAAGTCTAAGAATGGAATGGAAAGGAAAAGTACGGAAAGTAATGGAAAAAAGACAAAGACAAAAGGAAAATGGAACAAGGGAAGACGTGGACACACGGCGAAACATCTGCAACATTGCGTGAAATATTGGTTTTCGTAAGGTGGCTCTATCTAGAATTTTCATCAAACCATGCATACGAGAGATACCTTGCAAGAAATTAACAAACTCGCATGACCATTCGTTTGCGCGAGTCAGCCAATCAAGCCATCTCGCACTGCCATGTGCGATGCGTGCGAAGTGCTGACGCCTCAAAACTTGTACCAATCCCACCAATCCTCAATAAAAAATCGGCATATTTCAGTATTTTGTCCGGTGACCTCTGCTGAAATTTTGCATGATACTATTGCTAAAATCTACCACCAAAAATAAAAAATTCTGTAATGTCAAAAAATAATTTTATCAAAGAAAACGATATTATTTGTTTCTTAAAAAAATGGCATTACAGATTTTTTTCATAATCTGCCTATTGATCATTCATGCTTGAAGGAAAAACAAATGAAAAAATGGAGGTCACCGTGCTTATTCTTCAAATACATGTACGTGAAGAAATGGCGATTTTGAAGGGTAATTTGGTTACGTGTATGTCGCCATAGCAACGGACCCAATGTTCGTAAAATTAACGGAATTCAAAAGTAGAAATATTGATCCATCCATACAACCCAGTGTCTGCCAAATAAAGCTTAAACATATACAAAATCTAAGAGTATCAAACTGCCATGAACTGTTTTGAGCCCTCTATTATCATTATCAGAATAGCAGAAATTGTTGAGTAAAATTTCGAGTACTAAAATTTGTATTTGTCCATTCTGACCTTCTTTTATTGGAACGGAAGCAGATGATAGTAAAAATGTAGAGAAAATAAACATGTGTAATGTGTACATTTTTTAATGTAGATAGCCCAGTAATGATTATCAGAGAACTTGATTTTTTTGAGCCCTCCTTTTCTTCAGGTAAGCAAACATCATACAGTGATGTGATAATAGTATATTATGTAGTATTTAAAACACGAGAAGGAGCGTTTTATCATATTTAAAATGCGAGCGCGCAGCGCGAGCATTTTAGATATGATAAAACGCGAGTTCGAGTGTTTTAAATAGCTTCAAAAACAATTGATTGTAATCACTAGGGAGTGTACTGGTTTTTATTTTCTATTAGAGGTAAATTGGGTTGATGTATGAAATGCAAATTAGCAGGAATTTTATATAAAGTTCGTAGAGACTTTATATAATTTTCATGCTGATTAGTATTCATGGTTTTATCAGGTATAAAAGCCTTGCGCGTGACTAAATACGGAAATGTGATTGGACAATTTGGTTAATGAATATTAATGAGTTTTTGAAATAATTGTAATAAACTTCATTTAGTTCAGGACATTGGCAACATAAATAACAATTTCAAATGTTTCACTTTATGATTAAAAAACAGGCTTACGAAGGTAATCCAAGTAAACAAAACTACTCTTGTACAAAACAACAGCACTAATTTTGACCAAATCCTGTCATCCGCCATCTTGTTGTAATACTTTGCCTAATTAACTGGGAAGTTGGTGACGTCACACCCAGTATGGGTAGCCGAATTTCCGCAGAATGCTTTTTAAAATGGTGTGGTTCAATTGAAAAAGGAAGACATTAAAAAAAACGAGTTTCAAACTTATAAAGACATATGAGGATGGCCAGATAAAAATTTCACTTTACCCTGGTTGTGACGTCACAGGCATATCGAAAACACATCCAAGATGGCGGACAATGATTCAGGTTGGGTGTCACTATTTGTATAGCATTTCATGTTGTGACGTCACAATTTTCAACACTATTTGGTTATTTTCTAGGTACAAAACTAACCCTTACCCAAAACCTGACCCTAACCGTCATCCTAACCCTAACCTTATTTCAGTTTTAAGTCGATCAATTCGAGGTGGTATTTTAACGTAACGACATAAACTGCTGTACATATAGTGAATCCCAAAGTTAGCAACTTTGACAATACAATTAGTATGCTTTACGAGCATTTTTACAACCTCAAACTAGTATATTCCGGCTAGTGAAGTTACGTACTTTGATCGAAAGGTACTTATTTTTTATAGCCAATGTCCTTTAAAGAGAGAGAGAGAGAGAGTGAGAGCGCGCATTTGTACGCCCATTTCTTCAGTGAGAGCCACGAGGATCTTGTTGATTTATTTGTAAATATTATTGATAAGACATATAGCTTAAATCCTACCAATCGTGAGGCGTTCTGGGCATTTAAACTGGATACGTTTATTCCCAAAGAATTGAACTTACGCAATTTTATTTAAATTCATTTTATTTGTCTATAAAAGCACTCTTATAAAATACTTACAAAAGCAAGCTATTTGGCAACCGCGCGGACAGCTGTTTCGCCCTCATTGGGCTCGGATCAGCGCGGTACAGCCTAATACGGTGTCCAACATGTCCTCCCACCTTAAATTACCAATAATCAGTAAGTGTGCAATGGCCTTAAATTATACCAATAATTGGTAATTGCAGGAGTAGTCACCAGGACTTTGGAGTAGCGCTTGCGTATAATAGTCAATTACTTATCCCTGCACAAGCGTACTATCTCTCACTAGTTATCTAGCACCTCAAATAGGGGGTGGATGAGTGCGGGTTAGGGATGGGGAAAATACGGACGGGGGTTAGGGTTAGTGAACTGGCTAGGCGGGGGGTTTATAGGGTTACAAAACTCATTTGGTGGGGGGTTAGGGTTAGGGTCTTTGTTATGTTGGGGTTGGGTTCTGCCTTAAATTACCACAATTACTGATTATTGGTAATTCTAGGTAGGAGGATACTGCGGTGTCAGAATCACATGAAGAATCATTGAGTCGGTCAAATGACGTAATTAATATGTTTGAGTGATGTGTATATATATATATATATATATATATATATATATATATATATTGAATTGAGAGGCTTGTTAAAAATATAGGTGGAGACTACATTGCATGTTATCTTAGAATTTCATGAATGTTTTTATTTCATTAGCTTGTTTTGTTTTAATGTTATGTGTTTTTATTTTCTTAGATGCGCATGAATTTCCTACTTCATTATCCCATGTTCAATGGACAGAAAGTGATAAAGCCATATTGAAAAGATTATCTGTCATCATTGCCTCAGATGGTAAGTTATATATCTCTCACGATTTCGGGATTGAGAATTCCTAATTGTGTCAACTTAATGTTTTTCATGAATTTGCTACTTCATTTTTCCATAAATATAGCTATAAAGGTTTTTTCACTGGTTCATGTTTCCTTATAAATGCGTTTGTTTATATATAATATTAATATAAAATTTAAAATTAAAAATTACATAGAATCGCGTATAACTTTGGGAATAAAACAAATACGTTTGTATGTCCAGAATGCCTTTCTAATCATTATATTAACTGACAAATCAGCAAAACCCTCATGGCCTTCTTCAAAAAATGTACATACAGATGCTGGCCTGGTATATCGCGCTGACCCCTTCCATAACGATTCAAACACTTTTATGATTATAGTTTATATAGTGGTACTATACCTATATATAAAATTATTACTCTTTTTATAAATTTAAAATATATTAAAATAACTACAGAAGTGGCGCCGACAAGAATACTTTTTGGTGGTAGCTACAATCTATACAATGGTAGATAACACTTAAGTTTTTCAATCCAAAATGTCTTTCTCTGCATTGAATCCCTTACATTTACATTGGTGACATCAATTCTGTACCATCACATCGTCAAAATCTATGGTCAAAACCCTTATGGCCTTCCTACTAAAATTGTTCCCCACAGATCGATACCCCTCTGAGTATATCTTTACTATATCTGTTCAATGAACTTTTATGGTTAATAAAACGCGTTCTAAACGATGTAGTGGTACTTTCGACAAGTTCTACTTTTGTATTTCGTTTTAGTTATTTACGACGACCGTTTAACCGACGCTTTTCTGGAAACCGTGATGAAGCTGTTTGATCTTAACTGTGATGCTGTTTTATATCTTGCTTTGGAGAAAAGGTAACTTGACACCATGATTAACGTGCATATAAACCCCCCACAGTTTTTAGTAATTCTCTGTATAGAGGTCGCAAAAACAGCTGATCAGTTCTTTTACAGTTTTCGATTTGGTCCATTAGTTTCCGAGATATCTCTATGACTGCCGAAATATCTCTAGTATGACTACCGCATAGCCAATACATATATCAATAACGATAATGATGTTAATTTATATCGAAATTAAATCGAACCAGTGCATCATTGTAACTTTCGTTCTCCATCTGATTCTCGATCCCTGTTCGAGATTTTTCGATCGTCCATGCATCGTCTTTAAACATTGCTAGTTGCAAGAAAAGACCGAGAGAATAAAAAAGCCCAAAGAGGCCTGGGACAGGTTCGATCCCTATCCGGGACCACTCACTGGAAATCATCCTTTTTGGCGAGCTGGCCTGGTTGGCGGCGGCTGACCTGCTTTAATACTTTGTATGTATGTATCATTTTTTTGTATGTATGTATCATTTTTTTGTATGTATGTATTTAATATTTCCAGAGACGTGATTTTCAGGAGGGTCATATTGATTATATTATCCATATAATATTATATATTATTCATATTGAGGGTCATATTGATTGGATGGCATATTGTTTATTTATGACCGGCGTCATTCTCATCAATATATACAAGACCAAATAAATATAAAACACGTTTTTCTGCTAAGAATCGTACGATACATTATCTACCAATGGTGAGCGCGCTGTGAATGTATCCCCCCCCCCCCCCTAGAGAGTGTTTTTAAGAAGCCGCGCTTCAACCTGCCTCTAAATGTATTATATGTGGATGCAAATTTTTTCACTTCTATAACTTCTTAGACTAAATTTTACCTTGGAAGCCTTGGAAGTTGCTTCTCCAGCGTATGATTATTTCGTGACCAAGCTAGAAGAAATGAATGTATGCCCTGTGCTGATCAACGCCGAGAGAGTCCCGATAACTTTTCCGAAGTATTTTCAATACGACAGAGTAAAGGAACTGGTATGTATGTAGTTTTACCATCATGGCAGCCCGAGAAATAATTCCAGAGAAAAACCTGGGATCGAATCTCTGTCGAAAGTCTATTTCATTAACACTAACCCTCATAAACTTTTTATACTAACCATAACCATAACCCTAACCCTAACTTTAATGCTAACCTTAATTTTAATACTAGCCCTAAAAAAAGAAAAAAGAACGGGAAAAAAATTAAAGAAAAATACAAAATAGTCGCCAGGGTGGGAATCGAATTCTAGATCCTTCGCACCATAACCTAACACACTAACCACCACACTACGAAGGGAACTCTAGATCCTTCGCACCAGAACCTAACACACTAACCATCACACTACGAAGGGAACTCTAGATCCTTCGCACTACAACCTAACACACTAACCATCACACTACGAAGGGAACTCTAGATCCTTCGCACCCCAACCTAACACACTAACCACCACACTACGAAGGAAACTCTAGATCCTTCGCACTACAACCCAACACACTAACCACCACACTACGAAGGGAACTCTAGATCCTTCGCACTACAACCTAACACACTAACCACCACACTACGAAGGGAACTCTAGATCCTTCGCACTACAACCTAACACACTAACCACCACACTACGAAGGGAACTCTAGATCCTTCGCACCCCAATCTAACACACTAACCACCACACTACGAAGGAAACTCTAGATCCTTCGCACTACAACCCAACACACTAACCACCACACTACGAAGGGAACTCTAGATCCTTCGCACTACAACCTAACACACTAACCACCACACTACGAAGGGAACTCTAGATCCTTCGCACTACAACCTAACACACTAACCACCACACTACGAAGGGAACTCTAGATCCTTCGCACTACAACCTAACACACTAACCACAACACTATACGAAGGGAACTCTAGATCCTTCGCACTACAACCTAACACACTAACCACCACACTACGAAGGGAACTCTAGATCCTTCGCACCACAACCTAACATACTAACCATCACACTACGAGGGGAACTCTAGATCCTTCGCACCACAACCTAACATACTAACCATCACACTACGAAGGGAACTCTAGATCCTTCGCACCACAACCTAACATACTAACCATCACACTACGAAGGGAACTCTATAGATCCTTCGCACAACAACCCAACACACTAACCACCACACTACGAAGGGAACTCTAGATCCTTCGCACTACAACCTAACACACTAACCACCACACTACGAAGGGAACTCTAGATCCTTCGCCCCACAACCCAATACACTAACCACAACACTACGAAGGGAACTCTAGATCCTTCGTACTACAACCTAACACACTAACCACCACACTACGAAGGGAACTCTAGATCCTTCGCACCACAACCTAACATACTAACCATCACACTACGAAGGGAACTCTAGATCCTTCGCACAACAACCTAACACACTAACCACCACACTACGAAGGGAAGTTGGGAACTCTAGATCCTTCGCCCCACAACCCAATACACTAACCACAACACTACGAAGGGAACTCTGACAAATACAAACAAAAAATCATACTTAATGCATTCTTACTTAGTTCGAAGTTATCACTGTCAGAGTTGGCAACGACCGTTTACGAAACGGAAAATAGCGTCCCGACGGCGTAACCTAATTAGTTACTCATTAAAACCAGCTGAAAATTGGCTTTTACGCTAATAAACATGACACGGAATCTTTTTCTAAAGAGTTTTTAGCTTTTTATGTGAATAAAGGGTGCATTAATGGCAATAACTATTCTACATAATAACCAATAATAACATATAACACCAAAAAAGTCCGCCATTTATTTAATCTTCGAAAAATGGTCGGAGCGTGCTCGGGCTTTTTATAGTCGGGGATAGCGTTTAATAATAAAACATTTAACGGAGCCTCAGTCCCATGTCCGAGTACAGGGTCTATAACTAATAAAAATTCCACGTTATCGTAAATAAAGTATTTGTTTGCGGTAGATTTAGTCTCACTTCCACTTTCTTCCAGGAACTTTGGAAAATTACTAGAAAAGGAGAGAACTGATAGTGTAACATGGAGCGATACTTGATTCTATATATAGGTAATTCACATTTCTAGATATACAGTATATACATATGATGTACAATTAGATACAGGTATACATATATGTATACATATATTTGTATTAATTAATTAATTCTTAGCAGTTCGAAAGTTTTATAACTCTGATTAGTATAGCTCAGAAACTTAATAGTAATCTAATAGAAATGTTGCAGTGTCATTTGCTATATGTTGATTTGTGAAATGAAAAAGTTCAGAAAATGTTTGTTTTGCCTACGACAAGCTTTGTTTTGCCTACGGTCCATACGGAGCATTGATTTCCAGCAGTCGCGTGTAGGCACGGCGGTCAAACAAAGCGAGATCTCGCCTGTGCGTGTTGGCTCGGCGCTCATATTCACAAACACAAGTTGAAAATTATCAAAGAATTAATGCAAACGCCTCCATATAAACCCCCTTTATGCTTGGGCCAAACGTCAAACTTTTCATGCGTCGAAAAACTTTTCATTCGTCTTTTCATGGTTGGCCATGCAGAATAGACTGCCTTTTTACGAAAAGGTAGCCATTCCTAAGAGAGACTCTAGACCTGAATGGAGGATTAGAGTGACTACGCTTGGCAAAGGAATAGAACACGAGTCATTTGAGCTTTGCAATGCTTTAACAGAAGACCCGTTACGTGGCCCGAAAAGATCAAAGTACCTTAACCCTCAACGGAGAAATTTACGCCAGAGCAACTCTCATTCCACCTCCAATGCCGATCTAGCTGAACATCAACATTGCTCGTCTGCTCACTTTTTAACTTTTTTATATTACGAAAAAGGTACTTTGAATTTTGATAGTTGTCTGTCATACAAACCCGTAGGGCTCTCGGCTGTGTATTTGTACAAGAAATGGACAAGAAATAGCAGGACAAGAAATAGCAGGACAAGAAATAGCAGGACAAGAAATAGCAGGACAAGAAATAGCAGGACAAGAAATAGCAGGACAAGAAATAGCAGGACAAGAAATAGCAGAACAAGAAATAGCAGGACAAGAAATAGCAGGACAAGAAATAGCAGGACAAGAAATAGCAGGACAAGAAATAGCAGGACAAGAAATAGCAGGACAAGAAATAGCAGGACAAGAAATAGCAGGACAAGAAATAGCAGGACAAGAAATAGCAGGACAAGAAATAGCAGGACAAGAAATTGGAGGACAAGAAATTGGAGGACAAGAAATTGGAGGACAAGAAATTGGAGGACAAGAAATTGGAGGACAAGAAATTGGAGGACAAGAAATTGGAGGACAAGAAATTGGAGGACAAGAAATTGGAGGACAAGAAATTGGAGGACAAGAAATTGGAGGACAAGAAATAACAAAAAATAGCAGCACAAGAAATAGCAGCACAAGAAAAAGCAGGACTAGAAATTGGAGTGTTGAACTAGGTGGGAACGGGAGGAGGAATGAGGTAATGGCACTTCGTCTTCTCGGGCTACTAGTCGTAGGTTTAAGGAAACTGCAAGCGTTTTTATCTCTACTGCATGCCAAATCTCTGTTGGCTTTCATCTTCAAGCGTTGTTGCTCCAGCCCTCCATTTAACATTTTTCTTGGAAACGGTGGTATTTTGAATAGACGGCATGAATTATTCAACAGTTAAACCTCGTTTTCCTCCGACATTCACGTCAACCCGTGAGCCATCATGAATACCATATTCAGTAAGCTTTACACGTCTCGTGCTTAGTGGTTTGCATGGGTTAACCATGATGGTTGCGTTGGCAGCACGAAAAGCACTCAACACCATTTCAACGAAATCAGAATCGGTCGTTTGGTCAGAGCATGAAAGGACATGTGTCGTTGAACCTTTGGCGACGCAGGTGACTGTCATGTCGGCTCTCTCCGGTGTGAAGATTACTTGTACTATACCATTCTGCTTCCTTCTTCATTTGTTAATTCCAGATCCTTTAGGGGCATCAGCGATTGCAAAGAACTTAAACTTTTTCTTCTCTCTGGGAGGTCGTTCAATGGTACATTTTTTGGGATCAAATGTAAACATCTCGTAATCGTCTATTTTAACCTTACAGAAACATCTGTGATTGTTCAAGTTTGTTATAGTCAATGCATAGTTAGCACCACTTCGTACCTCCACGAACTCCCCTTCGGTGGTTTGGAAATGTCGTCCACCCTTTATTGCCAATCGACAACCATCCATCTCAAGGTAATTTTTAGATTTTGGCTTCAATGGAAATGCGGAGCTGGAGTCATCAAATTCGTCAACCATAGACAACAGACATGGCCTGTCGATTACTTTCAGTAGGTCTCGAAGTGTACCGAGTTCTTTAGCCGTAACGATGGCGCGTTCTTCAAGCGCTGTGTAGACATCCAATGGTGTGTGGAGACGTTCCATCTCTCCTTTTGGGAGTATTTCTTTCAAAGCGTACTTTAATTCATTTAGATCCTCACTCTTGAACTCTCTCGCGAGCGCCACCATGAAGGTATAGAATTTCAAGTTTCTTGACCAAGGTGCAACTATCGTTTCACTCGGAGCATTTTTGTTTTGACCTAGACTAGGCATTTTGTGTCGATTTCTGACAATCGTTTAGGGCCTGTTTACAATTTGTTCCGAAAAATGCAAGACTGTATGGTCTCGTAAACACTATTAGATCTTATATATTAGTTTATTATTATACCCTCACATATAATCCACCAATCACCTGTCTCTATTAGCATCACGTGGCAGCCCAATATTTTACGTTATTATACCCTCACAGAGAATCCACCAATCACCTGTCTCTATTAGCATCACGTGGCAGCCCAATATTTTACGTACGTTATCATACCCTCACATATAATCCACCAATCACCTGTCTCTATTAGCATCACGTGGCAGCCCAATATTTTACGTTATCATACCGTCACATATAATCCACCAATCACCTGTCTCTATTAGCATCACGTGGCAGCCCAATATTTTACGTTATCATACCCTCACATATAATCCACCAATCACCTGTCTCTATTAGCATCACGTGGCAGCCCAATATTTTACGATGTAGGACAGCTACATATTGGGCAGTAACCTTTAGACTATTTACACGGGCTCTTCACGTGCAAAGCAACGTCACTCACGTGCCTTTTATCTAAATCGAAATTTCATTGATTGAAGTACTTTCTCGCGGAAAGCGATGGGTTTTTCGAGTCTTTTTATTATTCGTTTTGATGACCAGCAACCTTTTGACTGTTTACGTGCGAAGAAACATCTTTGTGTTAAGATATTTTGTTCGATATAATAAAACACCTATTGGATTCATCTTCGCCCATGCAATACTACAAAATATTTACGTCTCGACTTGCAATATTAGGCTCGACCTTCGTTCTCGCCCAATATTGAATTCTCAACTTAAATATTTTGTAATATTGGGCCCAGAGGAATCCAATAAGTAATATTGTACCCTTACATATATAATCTCCAATCAATTGTCGCTATTAGCATCACGTGATAGTCCAATATTTTACGATGTATAGGACAGCAACATATTGGACAGTAACCTTTTGACTGTTTGTGCGAAGAAACATCTTCGTGTTAAGATATTTTGTTCGATATAGTAAAACACCTGTTGGATTCAATCTTCGCCCAATACCACAAAATATTTAAGTCTCGATTTGCAATATTAGGCTCGACCTTCAGTCTCGCCCAATATTGAATTCTCGAATATTTTGTAATATATTGGGTTCACAGGAATCCAATAAGTGATAATATTTTTGTATAGTTTTACGTTCTTTTGCTTTAAAGTGATGCTTCAACCCTAATTTGGTTGAATTATTGAAAAAATATTAGTTTAAACATCTCAAATATGGTGGCGTTATTTTCTGCTTTAAAATGTCCTCGCTATAAGCATTAAAATGGTATTTGAAGCACTGGCATGCATTATGCAACATGTTCAATTGTTTTTATCGTTAGTACCATTGAACTCTCTACGATGTTATCTCCAGTATATTTGTGTGTTGTCGCTAATTTATATCTTCGTCTACTTTTCAAAACAAAAGGCTATAAGCTTGTATTGAGATTCGGTGATACTTGGGGACAAACAAGGACCACGTGCGGGTGAGACCTCTTCCCCGTGAACTTCTCATGCATTAAAAATATGCGGCGGAAGTCGAAAGTCATTGTTTGTTTGTTTTTATCGTGCTAATGCTTTTTACCATTAATTGTGACACTTATAGGTTAGATATTTGGATGGTTTGTGAGTCATGTACGACTTTTACGTTTGAAGTTAACGTTTCCCTATAGATATATTTATAGCTGACTATAACAAGGAAAACGACACTACACTGCCTGCTGTGACAGGGAATTTCCCTTTGCCTGCTGTGACAGGGAATTTCCCTTCGCTGGACTTATAGTTAATTGGACGTTATTCGAAGAAACGTTTACTCAAAATCATCTCGCTGAAGATAATGAAACAGCTTTTGTTCCTGTTAAAGCGTTGCTTGAAACTCTTTTGCTATGCAGGAACGTTGGAGCATCATCATCAACAAAGTTTCGCAATCTCTGCAAATATATATAAGTCAGCAGAAGTTGTGGACAAAGGAATAGCAATATACTGAATATATACATGAGAATACCCAGCTAAAAGCCCCGCACATAAGTGCCAAACACAATATCTGGGTAGATCCAGAAGACATTATAAAATTACTTTATTTAAAAATTAATACATTTTTTAGAAACTATATATAATATATACAACTTACACCTCGGGTCTTGTGTGGTACTAAAATTGCCTTGACGTAAGTAATGACAGCTGCTTCCATATTCAACTGAGTAAGATTCGAAGTATTTTTAAAGTATATACGAAAAACTACACAAAAACATTAGAAAAAAACTACACAAAATGTTTCGGTATGAAACTTACAGCTATGAATTATCGACGTTATAATATATAGTCTATATTTAGTCTATTCCCCCATCTCTTCATAATTGTTGTACATCATACATATATCTTACATCATACATATAGAAAGTGTTTTGTGAAGATAAGATTATAAGTTCACAATTGGAGGGACAAGAAATAGCAGGACAAGAAATATCAGTGTTGAACTAGGTGGGAACGGGAGGAGGAATGAGCGTTGCTCTTGACAGTGGCGTAGACTGTCCAGTTGAAGGTAATGGTATTTCATCTTCTCGGGCTACCAGTCGTAGGTTTAAGGAAACTGCAAGCGTCGGGTCTTGTGTGTAACTATCTATGCTGACAAAACTCTGTTGGCTTTCATCTTCAAGCGTTGTTGCTCCAGCCCTCCATTTAACATTTTTCTTGGAAACAGTGGTATTTTGAATGGACGACAATGCTTTAAGAGATACACCTCCTTTTCCTCCGACATTCACGTCAACCCATGAGCCATCTTGGATGCCATATTCAGTAAGCTTTACACCTCTCTTGCTTAGTGGTTTCCATGTGTTAACCATGATGGTTGCATTGGCAACACCAAACGCGCTCAACACCATTTCAACGAAATCGGAATCGGTCGTTTGGTCAGAGCACGAAAGGACTTGTGTCGTTGAACCTTTGGCGACGCAGGTGACTATCATGTCGGTTCTCTCCGGTGTGAAGACTACTTGTACTATACCATTTTGATCTCTTCTCCATTTGTTAATTCCAGATCCTCCAGGGGCATCAGCGATTGCAAAGAACTTAAACTTTTTCTTCTCTCTGCGAGGTCGTTCAATGGTCCATTCTTGTTTTGGTCTCAATAGTAAACCTCCTGCAGTAAACATCTCGTAACCGTCTATTTTAACCTTACAGACACATCTGTGGTTGTTCAAGTTTGTTATAGTCAATGCATAGTTAGCACCACTTCGTACCTCCACGAACTCCCCTTCGGTGGTTTGGAAATGTCGTCCACCCTTTATTGCCAATCGACAGCCATCCATCTCAAGGTAATTTTCAGATTTTGGCTTCAGTGGAAATGCGGAGCTGGAGTCATCAAATTCATCAACCATCGCTATCATGTGTGGCCTGTCGATGGCTTCAAGCAGGTCTCGAAGTTCATCAAGTTTCCCTGACCCGACGATTTTACGTTCTTCAAGCTCAAGGAAGACATCTAATGGTGTACGAAGACTCTCCATCTTTCCTGCTGGGATTGTTTCACTCAAAGCGTACTTGAAATCTGACAAGTCGTCACTCTTGAACTGTTTCCCGAGCTTCATCATGAAGGAACGGAATTTTAGGTTTTTTGACCGAGGTGCCTTTATCAACTCACGCACAGCATATTCGTTTAGTAATTTGGGCATTTTGTGGGTTTTAATTCGTCGTCTTACTAAATATCTACCTCACGTATTGTCGAAGTCTACTGCGTAGTGGATTGCAGTGAAGGGAAAATCGCACTTAAAAACAAATATTGCAAAGGCCCTTGGGCCGGTCACGTGAAGTTTAGAAATGCGCATGTGTGATCGAGAAGAGACCAGTCCTTCTAAAAAACATTTTTAGATTACAGTGCGTGTCTGATTAGACCGACGTAACACTAGAAATTACCAGGGGGCAATCAATATCTCAATGTTTTGCCTCACAAGTTGACCGACGGTGTTCACTGACGAAGGGCCTTCGCTCGAAACGGTAATAATAATAATAATAATAATAAGGTATGGCGTGGCTCTCTACTGCTCTGTGACTTTCTAGTTCATCGTGAAACAGAGTAAGTTACTAATGAAAAACTCTAAAGTGTTGGTATGCTGCTGAAATTACGTGCACCGATCAGGGACGGATTAAGGTTGGGACACACGAGACGACAAATCGCGGGGGCGTGTCGCGGGACATTTCCCCCTGCCTCCTCCGCAGGCTCTTAATTGGGAGTGGGCAGGCGGGGCGGCGCAGGCTGGCAATAGAGTGCCAGCAATGGTTGATGGGAAGGTGATAAAAAGCAATTGTACGCGAGCGACTGGGGACGAGGCAGCGTTTCCCCTGTTGAGGACACACGAAGCGACAAATCGCGGGGGCATGTCGCGGGGACATTTCCGGGACATGTCAGAAAAGGAAAATAAAATAACGTTATGTGATTGGTTTATTTTAATTTTCTCCCACGGACTAGTTGCACGAGCTGTTCATACGATGGGACAAGTCACGGGGACACACTTTTGTCACCGCGACATGTCGCACGAATTCAAATCGTTTTGAATACATGCAGCATTTTTCGGGCACAAAATTTTGTACCCGCGACAAAGTTTTGCCTAGTACACACGACGGGATTTGTCCCTTGCAACATGTCACCGCGATATGTCCCCCCCGGGACTTGTCGCCTCGTGTGTCCTAACGATATCCAGTCACTGAGAAGTAGGTTGAAAAACGAGGCGATAGCCGAGTTTTTTAACCGAATTCGAATTAACACTCTTTCGAGTGTTTGATCTTACATCTGGAACGAATCAGTATTTTAAGAGAAATTTGAGGTTGAAATTGTCAAAATCCTCTGCTAATTAAGACCAGGTATCCAGTAATTCCAGTTGTCCGTCTCGGGACTGATTTCCTTTGTTTTAGGCTCATGAATTATTAATGAGTTTGAGATGTCAACTTATATTTGTTTTTTAGATATTTCGTCATATCGGCAAAAAAGTAGTCTGCGCTAGACGGAAAAATCCTGGGTTAAGTCCGTCTGCGAATTAGCGACCGAATTCTTGTTCTGGTCTCCCGTTGAGTACCTAATTATGTGTACTAGATCATGATTGGCTCGTGATGAAACTTACAATACTACGCGTTAACAATACTAAATGCCCAATCAGAAGCGATCTAAGATTAAGTTTCATCACGAGCCAATCATGATCTAGTACACATAATAATAATAATAATTTATTAAGCATATTACAAAGTTTCAATGCTTTACAGGTTATTTTAGGAATATAAAATGAATTACAAAATTAAAGAAAACTACAATATTGAATAATATTTAAACACATGCTACAGTAAAACTAGTTGAAACAAGAAATTACAAATCAAAAAAATTATGGAATAAGTGGGTCTTAAGATAGGATTTAAATGAGTTTAAAGATTCCGCATTTTTTATTAGAGGGGGAAGCTCGTTCCATAGACGTGGTGCAGCAACTGCGAAAGATCGTTCACCGTAAAACTGTGTATTACACTTAGGGACGACAAGAAGATTCTTATTGGCTGAACGAAGAGAACGCGACGGTCTGTAGGGAGTGATAAGTTCAGTTATGTAGGAAGGAGCCTGGTTATGAAGAGCTTTATAAACAGTTACAACGGGTACTCAACGGGAGACAAGAACAAGAATTCGGTCTCTAATTCGCAGATGGACTTAACGGACAAAAAATCGGATCGGCAACATTTGACAAATATATCCGATTTTTTTTACCGATATCCAATTTTAAAGTTTTGCGGTCGAGTTCCAGCGAAAAAGTCCTACACATTTCAAAACAGTTAGGCCTAGTTTAGACTTTAGATGTCGACGTTCCATTGCATTTAATTCATCGCATCTAATGAGATGAATAAGTTTGACGCAACTTTGGGCGTCTAAAGTGATTCTTTCTACACGTTGAGTAACTTGAGTTAAATACTTAAATTTAATTACATTGAATTAAACTCCGTCGCATTTATGTCCCAATCTTACAAGTTACAAGACGGGCAACGGCAGGTGCGCCGCGAAAAGTGCCAAATCCGCAGACCTGTATTTGGGATTATTTTGTTGTTTGTCAAGCACCAAAGCAGTTTGTAAAATCTGTCAAACAAAGGTATCACGTGGAGAGAAAACCGCAAAAAAATTTTCACCAAGTAACTTGAAAGCACATCTTCAACGCACTCATATGATAGTACTTAGAGAAGAATTTAATAGTATTAAATTGGCGTTATTTGGCAGCTTGCCGTCGACTTTAAACCACATGTTCAAAAAATATCGGATCGGATATTGGGCGATATTGAAAACGATTATTATTATTATTATTAAAACTATTTCAATACGGAGTTCAATTCACAAAAGTGCTCTTCCTTGGAGCCGTATACATAAGTGCAACTAACTAAAAAATTTAATAACTATATACAAAGAGAAACAAGAAATTAAGTATTGGTAATCAACTTCTTATTAGAAATTTAAAAATAGATAAAAAGGAGCTGATGTTATTTTCTGAGGGAAGCTATTCCAAAGAACAGCCCCCCCCCCCCCCCTGTAGGTAAAACTTTTGTTAAGTGCCTCGGACTGAGGTCGAGGAACAAAAATTTTATAATTTGAGCCACGTAGATTGTGATTATATATTACATTTGTTTGAACAAATTTCTGGAAAAAATATTCAGGAACAAAAGTATTGAAGGTTTTGTACATGGTAACACCAAAGTGCTGAGAACATCTCTCCTCAAGAGTTCACCAGCCTAACTCAGACAATAAATCAATTGATCTAATAGAATAATCAGCTCCTAGAATAATTCTCATGGCTGCACGAGATTGAAGTTGTTCAAGTTTAAGAGCTAGGCCTCTACCTAGATTACCCCATACACCATCACAATAATCAAATTGTGTTCATATTAAAGATTTATAAATAAGAATCAAAGATCGGCACGAAAAATGCCGTATGAGGTATTTTAACAAAAGACTTTCCAACATAAAGTGAAGAATTAATGATGTCTTGTGTTGAGTGGTCGTGAAAACTGAATTGTAATTGCTTATAAGTCTATTAAAGTGCCCCTAACCTCAACATTTTTTTATTGTCTTATTTGGAAGAACTTTTAAAATGATAAAGTAACTTCTGTTGCAGATTTTCACTTCTTTGCTTTCTTTTTGAGATATATCAGTTTGTTTGATATGCAAATATCTGGAATTTCGTCACACATGCATAATGAGTTATCAGAGAATGTTATATATCTTTGCGTTCATGAAATAAAAACACTAAAGTGTGAATAGCACGTGTGTGCGTTTCTCCCACAACACCAAACTTCTCGATTTTAAAGGATTTCGTTCGAGAATAAAAGAGATATACACATTTCTCCAATAAGTCATTATGCATGTGTGACGAAATTCCAGACATTTGCATATCAAACAAACTGATATATCTCAAAAAGAAAGCAAAGAAACGAAAATCTTCAAATGAAGTTACTTTATCATTTTAAAAGTTCTTCCAAACAAGACAATAAAACATTTTGAGGTTATGGGCACTTTAACTACAGTGGTCATACTAAATGTTAGCCTGCGAAAGCAACCGCGTACTTTGTGCTCGTACCTCCTACGAGCACAAAGTATGCGGCTGCTTTCGCAGGCTTACTAAATGTGTACTGTTCGCCGAGTTACATATACCAATTTTATTTACTTATTTTACTCTGTGACTTGATAACCACGCCTTTGCATCAAAAACAACTGTAGTTGCCCAACATTTTACATCCATTGGTCGCATAGTACGTAAAATATGGTGGGAGACTATATGTATTGTTACCATGAAGTATATCCCAACATTTTACATCCATTGGTCGCATAGCACGTAAAATTGCTATAAAAATCATGAAATCAAAATTGAGTAATTGACCTTCAAATCAAGTGGATTGTTTTTCATTTAAAGGTTTGAAGGATGTGTGGTACTTGAGTTGGGTGGAGGAGTAGGACTATGTAGCATTGTGATGGCAAGAACTGCGATGAGAGTTTTCTGTACTGGTAGGTGTCAGTAAGGTCATATTTTTTTTACATTGAGATTACGAAAAAAAATGGGGGGGGGAATGGTTCTGGTTATACATCTTGAAAAAATTTAGGGTAGGTATGTCGGCATTATGTATATTTTTTAATTTTTGGACAATTGCCATTGAATAGCCAACAACTTGTTTTTCTCCACGTTGTTGCAAATGAGCTACAGTAAACAATAATTACTCTGAGCTACAGTAATTACTCTGAGCTACAGTAATTATTAGCTGCCATTACTAGCTATAGAGACTTATTGTTTGGCAACGAACGCGAATCATAATTATAGTTTGATGGGTTTGATGAAGACGATTTTTGAACTTTATGTGTTTCCATGTAAAATCTATTGGCAATAAAAGAGTGCTTTAATTTACGTAAAACTTTGCGGTAAACCAGTACTTTACTCGGTTTGATTTGTTTGGCACTGAAATGAATGCTGTGCTCTCGCGTAACCGCCCATCGCTCGAGTGCCCATCGCTTGCATAAGTGCCCACCGCTCGCGTAAGCTTAGTTGGTCAAATACGGTAACAAACTTTCATTCCGCCCACTAGATATTTGTGAAGTTTTGGATGTTTGTGAACGAAACAAAATAAGAAACCAAGACTTGTTCAAGAATCGTGCTAAAGGTATGTTGAAAGGAAGTTTTGAGTAACACCAGAACGGGGAGGATTCATTTTTATCTTGGCGCTAAGGATATAAGAAAGGAGAAACGAAGTGAGGGGTTGGAAAAAGAATTAGCTGCAGGGGAAATTAAGAATGTAATAATGTTTCTAAACATCTACGTGTAGCAAGTCTAAGAATGGAATGGAAAGGAAAAGTACGGAAAGTAATGGAAAAAGACGAAGACAAAAGGAAAATGGAACAAGGGAAGACGTGGACACGCGGCGAAACATCTGCAACATTGCGTGAAATATTGGTTTTCTTAAGGTGGCTCTATCTAGAATTTTCATCAAACCATGCATACGAGAGTTACCTTGCAAGACATTAACAAACTCGCATGACCATTCGTTTGCGCGAGTCAGCCAATCAAGCCATCTCGCACTACCATGTGCGATGCGTGCGAAGTGCTGACGCCTCAAAACTTGTACCAATCCCACCAATCCTCAATAAAAAATCGGCATATTTCAGTATTTTGTCCGGTGACCTCTGCTGAAATTTTGCACGATACTATTGCTAAAATCTACCACCAAAAATAAAAAATTCTGTAATGTCAAAAAATAATTTTATAAAAGAAAACGATATTATTTGTTTCTTAAAAAAATGGCATTACAGATTTTTTTCATAATCTGCCAATAGGCAGATTCATGCTTGAAGATTCAAGGGCAGATTCATGCAATTCATGCTTGAAGGAAAAACAAATGAAAAAATGGAGGTCACCGTGCTTATTCTTCAAATACATGTACGTGAAGAAATGGCGATTTTGAAGGGTGATTTGGTTACGTGTATGTCGCCATAGCAACGGACGCAATGTTCGTAAAATTAACGGAATTCAAAAGTAGAAATATTGATCTATCCATACAACCCAGTGTCTGCCAAATAAAGCTTAAACATATACAAAATCTAAGAGTATCAAACTTGAGCCCTCTTTTATCATTATAAGGATAGCAGAAATTGTTGAGTAAAATTTCGAGTACTAAAATTTGTATTTGTCCATTCTGACCTTCTTTTATTGGAACGGAAGCAGATGACAGTAAAAATGTAGAGAAAATAAACATGTGTAATGTGTACATTTTTTAATGTATTAGGCCCAGTGATGATTGTCAGAGAACTTGATTTTTTTGAGCCCTCCTTTTCTTCAGGTAAGCAAACATCATACAGTGATGTGATAATAGTATATTATATAATTGTAATAAACTTCATTTAGTTCAGGACATTGGAAACATAAATAACAATTTCAAATTTTTCACTTTATGATTAACAAACAGGCTTACGAAGGTAATCCAAGTAAACAAAACTACTCTTGTACAAAACAACAGCACTAATTTTGACCAAATCCTGTCATCCGCCATCTTGTTGTAATACTTTGCCTAATTAACTGGGAAGTTGGTGACGTCACACCTGAGGTAAACCTGATGAAACTACTCTGTGGGTAGCCGAATTTCTGCAGAATGCTTTTTAAAATGGTGTGGTTCAATTGAAAAAGAAGACATTAAAAAAAACGAGTTTCAAACTTATAAAGACATGAGGATGGCTAGATAAAAATTTCACTTTACCCTGGTTGTGACGTCACACGCATATCGAAAACACATCCAAGATGGCGGACAATGATTCAGGTTGGGTGTCACTAGCTATTTGTATAGCAGTTCATGTTGTGACGTCACAATTTTCAACACTATTTGGTTATTTTCTAGGTACAAAAGTAACACTTACCCAAAATCAAACCCTGATCCTAACCCTAACCTTATTTCAGTTTAAAGTCGATCAATTCGAGGTGGTATTTCGACGTCACGACATGAACTCTTGTATACATATAGTGAATCCCGATTCAAGTTAGCAACTTTGACAGTGTAATTAATATGCTTTATGAGCATTTTTACAACCTCCGGCTAGTGAAGTTACGTACTTTGATCGAAAAGGTACTTATTTTTTATTGCCAATGTCCTTTAAAAAGAGAGAGAGAGTGTGTGTGTGTGAGAGAGAGAGCGCATTTGTACGCCCATTTCTTCAGTGAGAGCCACGAGGGTCTTGTTGATTTATTTGTAAATATTATTGATAAGACATATAGCTTAAATCCTACCAATCGAGAGGCGTTCTGGGCATTTAAACTGGATACGTTTATTCCCAAAGAATTGAACTTACGCAATTTTATTTAAATTAATTTTATTTGTCTATAAAAGCACTCTTATAAAAGACTTACAAAAGCAAGCTATTTGGCAACCGCGCGGACAGCTGTTTCGCCCTCATTGGCCTCGGATCAGCGCGGTACAGCCTAATAACCAACCGGCAATGCTCGATCTATTGTCAGTCGGTGTCCCAAATGTCCTCCTACCTTAAATTACCAATAATCAGTAAGTGTGCAATGGCCTTAAATTACCAATAATTGGTAATTGTAGGAGTAGTCACCAGGACTTTGGAGTAGCGCATGCGTATAATAGTCAATTACTTATCCCACAAGCGTGGTATCTCTCACTAGTCTATTAATCTAGCACCAATAGGGAGAGAATATAATCAATAGGGGAGTGGGTGAGTGCGGGGGGTTAGGGTTAGGATCTTTGTTATGTTGGGGTTGGGTTCTAACCTTAAATTACCAATTATTGGTAATTTAAGACCATTGCACAATTACTGATTATTGGTAATTCTAGGTAGGAGGATACTGCGGTGTCAGACTCACATGAAGAATAATTGAGTCGGTCAAATGACGTAATTAATATGTTTGAGTGATGTGTGTATAATATATATATATATATATATATATATATATATATATATATATATATATATATATATATATATATATATATATATATATACAGCAGATTGCAAAAACTATGGCAAACGAGATATCAACATATAAACATATCGGGTGCATTGTGGGAATGGGGCCATCAACTAATTTGAATGTTGTCATTCTGTTTTACATTTATTGGTCCGCCATATACCTGAAAGGAATGTATAGGATAACAAGCTCGGTATAAAAACATGAACTGCTTATTAACTATTACTATAGGGTAGTGTTACATGGATGTAAACATATATCGCTTAGAAACCTGTGAAACTTCTTGGGCTTTTCATTTCTTTATGATCTTTGTCAAGGATATAACTATACCGTAATGGCTTACGGTATAGTATCTCAAGGGAATCGAGAACAACCAGCTCATTACTTGAAACAATACAAGGTTAATAGCGTAGCGCACAGATTCTATTTTTAAACCCAAATTGCGGACAAACAAAATAAAATTAAGTTTGAAGAATTCCCAAATGACCCATTTCCTATTGTTTAGGACCTATTTTTATAAAACAGCACTTATCATTCCAAAGGCCTTTGTCTTTGAGTTAACCATGTTAAAATGCAAAGTGGGTTTCTTTTGAATTTTAATGACAAAGCCAAATTAATTTACCTACTTGCTTAATAGTGGAGCGCACAGATGACGTTAGGTTGTTGATGTTTGTCCGCAGTTATGGTTCAAAAATAGGTCCTAAACAATAGGAAATGGGTCATTTGGGAATTCTTCAAACTTAATTTTATTTTGTTTGTCCGCAATTTGGGTTTAAAAATAGAATCTGTGCGCTACGCAATTAACCTTGTATTGTTTCAAGTAATGAGCTGGTTGTTCTCGATTCCCTTGAGAACAGTAAACAATACAAAAACGCAGGAAAACGTTTCCGTGTGTACAGGGCCTTATAAGCTATAAACACGAAAACGATTTACTATAAAATTATGTAAACGATGGATAAATTGATGTAAACGATGGATTGGCGATTGATAAAAACCTGGGTGATAACCGATTGGCAATTCGTGAACACAGATAACCTCGTCAATGATGTCAAACTTTCTGTTACCGCGGCCTTCCACAAAATACCCGCATTTGAAATTAGTGGTGGTTGCCGGTGCGCTTTTACTTTGGATGGTTTTCCAGTTAATACATCTTCAATATTTCAGGAAAGGTAACTTTGGGACAATCACTGAGTTGAAAGTGAGAGAATTTTGCTTTATTCGCTTTGTCTAACACCCTAAGATGCACTTCGAATGTCGAAATTACCCTCTATAGTTGTCAAACCGTGAATGTGATGGCGCCATTCCCACAATGCACCCGATATGTTTATATGTTGATATCTCGTTTGCCATAGTTTTTGCAATCTGCTGTATATATATATATATATATATATATATATATATACATATATATATATATATATATATATATATATATATATATATATATATATATATTGGGTTGAGAGGCTTGTTAAAAATATAGGTGGAGACTACATTACATGTTATCTTAGAATTTCATGAATGTTTCTATTTCATTAGCTTGTTTTGTTTTAATGTTATGTGTTTTTATTTTCTTAGATGCGCATGAATTTCCTACTTCATTATCCCATGTTCAATGGACAGAAAGTGATAAAGCCATGTTGAAAAGATTATCTGTCATCATTGCCTCAGATGGTAAGTTATCTCTCACGCCATTTCGGGATTGAGAATTCCAAATTGTGTCAACTTAATGTTTTGCATGAATTTGCTACTTCATTTCTCCATAAATATAGCTATAAAGGTTTTTTCACTGGTTCATGTTTCCTCATAAATGCGTTTGTTTATATATAATATTAATATAAAATTTAAAATTAAAAATTACATAGAATCGCGTAGATTCAGTACTTTGGGAATAAAACAATTACGTTTGTATGTCCAGAATGCCTTTCTAATCATTATATTAACTAACAAATCAGCAAAACTCTCATGGCCTTCTTCAAAAAATGTACATACAGATGCTGGCCTGGTATATCGCGCTGACCCCTTCCATAACGATTCAAACTACTTTTATGATTATAGTTTATATAGTGCTACTACCTATATATAAAATTATTACTCTTTTTATAAATTTAAAAGATATTAAAATAACTACAGAAGTGGCGCCGACAAGAATACTTTTTGGTGGTAGCTACAATCTATACAATGGTAGATAACACTTAAGTTTTTCAATCCAAAATGTCTTTCTCCGCATTGAATCCCTTACATTTACATTGGTGACATCAATTCTGTACCATCACATCGTCAAAATCTATGGTCAAAACCCTTATGGCCTTCCTACTAAAAATGTTCCCCACAGATCGATACCTCTGAGTATATCTTTACTATATCTGTTCAATGAACTTTTATGGTTAATAAAACGCGTTCTAAACGATGTAGTGGTACTTTCGACAAGTTCTACTTTTGTATTTCGTTTTAGTTATTTACGACGACCGTTTAACCGACGCTTTTCTGGAAACCGTGATGAAGCTGTTTGATCTTAACTGTGATGCTGTTTTATATCTTGCTTTGGAGAAAAGGTAACTTGACACCATGATTAACGTATTTTAGTAATTCTCTGTATAGAGGTCGCAAAAACAGCTCATCAGTTCTTTTACAGTTTTCGATTTTTCGATTTGGTCCATTAGTTTCCGAGATATCTCTATGACTGCCGAAATATCTCTATAGTATAGACTACCGCATATGCAATACATATATCAATAACGATAATGATAATGATGTTAATTTATATCGAAATCAAATCGAACCAACACATCATTGTAACTTTCGTTCTCCATCTGATTCTCGATCCCTGTTCGAGATTTTTCGATCGTCCACGCATCGTCTTTAAACATTACTAGTTGCAAGAAAAGACCGAGAGACGAAAAAAGCCCAAAGAGTCCTGGGACAGGTTCGATCCCTATCCGTTCCGCGAGCAAAATTCCACTGACTGGAAATCATCCTTTTTGGCGAGCTGGCCTGACCTGCTTTAATGAGGCAATAACACGACTTTGTATGTATCATTTTTTTGTATGTACATGCATTTAATATTTCCAGAGACATGATTTTCAGGAGGGTCATATTGATTATATTATCCATATATTATATAATATTATTCATATTGAGGGTCATATTGTTTATTTATGACCGGCGTCATTCTCATCAATATATACAAGACCAAATAAATATAAAACACGTTTTTCTGCTAAGAATCGTACGATACATTATCGACCAATGGTGAGCGGGCTGTAAATGTATTTGCGGCCCCCCTAGAGAGTGTTTTTAAGAAGCCGCGGTTTGACATTTGACCACGTATATTGATGATAATCGTTATTGAGGCAAGCTGGCCGGGCTGACCCAGTTAGCTTCAACCTGCCTCTAAATGTATTATATGTGGATGCAAATTTTTTCACTTCTATAACTTCTTAGACTAAATTTTACCTTGGAAGCCTTGGAAGTTGCTTCTCCAGCGTATGATTATTTCGTGACCAAGCTAGAAGAAATGAATGTATGCCCTGTGCCGATCAACGCCGAGAAAGTCCCGATAACTTTTCCGAAGTATTTTCAATACGACAGAGTAAAGGAACTGGTATGTATGTAGTTTTACCATCATGGCAGCCCGAGAAATAATTCCAGAGAAAAACCTGGGATCAAATCTCTGTCGAAAGTCTATTTCATTAACACTAACCTTCATAAACTTTTTATACTAACCCTAACCATAACCATAACCTTAATTTTAATACTCGCCCTAAAAAAAGAAAAAAGAACGGGAAAAAATTTAAAGAAAAATACAAAATAGTCGCCAGGGTGGGAATCGAATTCTAGATCCTTCGCACCACAACCCAACACACTAACCACCACACTACGAAGGGAACTCTAGATCCTTCGCATCCCAACCTAACACACTAACCATCACACTACGAAGGGAACTCTAGATCCTTTGCACCCCAACCCAACACACTTACTTACCATCACACTACGAAGGGAACTCTAGATCCTTCGCACTCCAACCTAACACACTAACCACTACACTACGAAGGGAACTCTAGATCCTTCGCACCACAACCCAACACACTAACGGACTATAACCATCACACTACGAAGGGAACTCTAGATCCTTCGCACCCCAACCTAACACACTAACCACCACACTACGAAGGGAACTCTAGATCCTTCGCACCCCAACCTAACACACTAACCATCACACTACGAAGGGAACTCTAGATCCTCTGCACCACAACCTAACACACTAACCACCACACTACGAAGGGAACTCTAGATCCTTCGCACCACAACCTAACACACTAACCACCACACTACGAAGGGAACTCTAGATCCTTCGCACCCCAACCTAACATACTAACCACCACACTACGAAGGGAACTCTAGATCCTTCGCACCACAACCCAACACACTAACAGCCACACTAAGAAGGGAACTCTAGATTCTTCGCACCCCAACCTAACACACTTAACCACCACACTACGAAGGGAACTCTAGAACGTCCGCACCCCAACCCAACACACTAACCACCACACTACGAAGATCCTTCGCACCACAACCCAACATACTAACCACCACACTACGAAGGAAACTCTGACAAATCCAAACAAAAAATCATACTTAATGCATTCTCACTTAGTTCGAAGTTATATCACTGTCAGAGTTACGAAACGGAAAATAGCGTCCCGACGGCGTAACCTAATTAGTTACTCATTAAAACCAGCTGAAAATTGGCTTTTACGCTAATAAACATGACACGGAATCTTTTTCTAATGAGTTTTTAGCTTTTTATGTGAATGAAGGGTGCATTAATGGCAATAACTATTCTACATAATAACCAATAATAACAATAACACCAAAAAAGTCCGCCATTTTTTTTAATCTTCGAAAAATGGTCGGAGCGTCTCGGGCTTTTTATAGTCGGGGATAGCGTTTAATAATAAAACATTTAACGGAGCCTCAGTCTCATGTCCGAGTGGAGGGTCTACAAATAATAAAAATCCCACGTTATCGTAAAGAAAGTATTTGTTTGCGGTAGATTTAGTCTCACTTCCACTTTCTTCCAGGAACTTTGGAAAATTACTAGAAAAAGAGAGAGCTGATAGAGCAACATGGAGCGATACTTGATTATATATATAGGTAATTCACATTTCTAGATCTATACAGTATTATACATATGATATACAATTAGATATAGGTATATACATATATGTATATACATATATTAATTCTTAGCAGTTGTGGTCTGTCAAGCGTTTGCAGTTCGAAAGTTTTATAACTCTGATTATACAATAACCTCATGTTTATACTATGCGCATTCTCATTGGTTGTTGGCCATGATCTATTAGAGGACAGATACACGGATCACGTCAGCTCACTTCAAATCACGTCAGATGACTGCTTTTATCTTTCGTCATGCCCCCGAAATCGCCAAAGAGCTAAATCCTTTTGAAAGGTTTGTTTTCAGTTCTTATTGTATAAAACAAATAGATTCCATTTTGCCGTTGTCTGTTCAGTTATAGATGCAGAGAGGACGTCATAACGCGTTCTGACATCATCTGTGCATCTATAATTGAACAGACAACGGCAAAGTGGAATCTATTTGTTAACTATAGTATAGTATAGCACAGAAACTTAATAATAATGATATATAATGCAAATGTTGCAGTGTCTTTGCTATACATTGATTTGTGAAATGAAAAAGTTCAGAAAATATTTGTTAAGACAAGCTTTGTTTCGCCTAAGGTCCATACGGAACATTGACTTTCCAGCTCGCGTGTAGACACATCAGCCCTGTCAATCAAGATTAAAGATCCCGGTGAAACAAAGCGAGATCTCGCCTGTGCGTGTTGGCTCGGCGCTCATATTGACAAACACAAGTTGAAAATTATAAGGAATTAATGCAAACACCTCCTCCATATAAACACCCTTTAGGCTTGAGCTAAACGTCAAACTTTTCATGCGTCGAAAAACTTTTCACTCGTCTTTTTACGAGAAGGCAGCCGTTGCTAAGAGAGAGTCTAGACCTGAATGGAGGGCCGGAGCGACTACGCTTGGCAAAGGAATAGAAGAGTCATTTGGGCTTTGCAATGCTTTCACCTATACGCCTGGTGGCCCGAAAAGATCAACTGCTTCATCATCGTGGTTAAAGGTTGGAAAATCTTTGGAAAAAGTAACACGAAGCTCATTGAATATGATATACAAGATGGTTCACAGGTTCAAGTTAACTTTGGAGGACGAGGAGGATGGTTGGCCATGAATAGACTGCCTTTTTACGAAAAGGTAGCCGCTCCTAAGATAGAGTCTACAGCTGAATGGAGGGCCGGAGCTACTATACGCTTGGCAAAGGAAGCGAACAGTCATTTGAGCTTTGTAATGCTTTCAATCAAGACCCGTTACGTGCAGTGTCCTTGTACCTACGCCTGGTAGCCCGAAAAGATCAAAGTATACCTTACCCTCAACTGAAAAATTTACGCCACTGGCAAGAGCAACTCTAATACCACCTCCAATGCCGATCTATAGCTGAACATCGACATTGCTCTTCTGCTTACTTTTTAACTATTATATATTACGAAAAAGGTACTTTGATGTTTGACAGTTGTCTGTCATACAAACCTGTAGGGCTCTCGGCTGTGTATTTGTTCCGAGTGATGTACAGACTGTGTGGTCTCGTAAACACTATTAGATCTTATAGTTATATGCATGTTAATATTTTTTACTCGTACTTTTACTTTAAACTGGTGCATCAACCCTAATTTGGTTGAATTATTGAAATAATTCAAGAATTGTAGTTCTAAATTGTAGTTTTAAACATGGTAGTTTTTGTTTTAAATATTGTGGCGTTATAATTCTCTTAATAATATATCGCGGTAGTGTCTCAATCTGGTGGTGCAAACGAGAGCTGTATAGTTCCGTTAGGACCAAAATGAAGTCTAGGATGGAGTACGTGTACATGTTAATGTTTTAAGTTTGTCAGAGTTACTTTTCAAAACATAAGTCAATGGGGGTTGTATTGAGATACATGGAGACAAACAGGGTGAGACCTTACGATTGACCTTTCCGGGACTTCCCCGTAAACTTCTCACGCATTAAAAATATGCGGCGGAAGTCGAAAACCTTTGTTTGTTTCTTTTTATCGTGGCTAATGCTTTTTACCGTTAGTTGTGACACTTGCAGGTTAGATATTTGGATGGTTTGGTGAGTCGTGTTCGACTTTCACGCTTGAAGTTAACGTTTCCCCAAATATCTGGCCATACTATAACAAGGAAAATGACACTGCACTACGTAACTGCTGTTACAGGGAATTTCCCTTTGCTGGGATTATAGTTAATTGGACGTGATTCCAAGAAACGTTTGCTCAAAATCATCTGGCTGAAGATAATGAAACGGGATTTTTTCTAAATCGAAGAAGCCTTCGACAATATCGAAATGCTTTTTACTTGGGCTACCCTGTAGTAGCCGAGTCTAGGATTTTTGGTGTTTCGATTTTGCAATTATTGCATCATATATAGTTCCTTGTGCAGGCTAAAGTAGCCCGAGTTAACGCCTAGCGGGCGTCTTGTTTGTTATTAAGGAGACGATCTGTGACGGAGTTATATACGAAACAGTTTATTGCTCTTGCCAACAACGAAATGCTCGCAGTAGCTTGTAAAGAAGCCCAAATATACCGTGCTGGTATGATGAAGATCGCCGAACAATTCACAAAGTTAGACTTATCGAATTTAAAATACGTTCTTGTTGATGTAATCCCGGCAGGAAAGATGGAGAGTCTTTCCACAACATTAGATGTCTTTTTGTACCTTGAACAACAAGGCATCATCGGGTGTAGAAATCTCCACGAACTTCGAAGGCTCCTGAAAATCATCAATAGGCCTTCTCTGATAGACATGGTTGACAAACTTGACGATTTGTGTTTCGAGTCTCCGTTGAAGCCTAAATCTGACAACTTCCTGGAGATCGATGGTTATCGAGTAACAGTGGAGGGTGGACGGCATTTTGAAACCACCGAAGGAGAGTTCGTGGAGGTGCAGAGCGGTTCTCGCTATGCATTGACTTTAACAAACTTGAACGACCATAGATGTGTCTGCAATATCGAGATTGACGGCCACAATATATTTCCAGAAGGGTATGCGATTGACCCAAAACAAGAAGGTACAATTGAGCGTCCTTCTAGAAATGGGAAAGAGTTTACGTTCTTCGCTGTTGCTGATGCTCCAGAGGGAGCTGGCATTAATAAGTGGAATAGAGAGAAAAATGGCGTGATTCAGCTGACGTTTACGCCAGAGAAAGTCGACAAGAAAATCATTTGCGTCGCCGTCGACTCCATGGGTGTTGAGTGTATTCAAGTTCTTACGTGTTCTTTCGAAACGACCGATTCAGATTTTCATAAAATGGTTTCACACTCTTTCGGTGCCGACTGCTTCACCATCGTGGTCAACGGTTGGAAAATCCTGGGCAAAAGTAACACGAAGCTCATTGAATATGATATACAAGATGGTTCACACGTTCAAGTTAACTTTGGAGGACGAGGAGGAGGGTTAAGGTTGGCCATGAATAGACTGCCTTTTTACGAAAATGCAGCCGTTCCTAAGGCAGAGTCTAGAGCTGAATGGAGAGCCGGAGCGACTACGCTTGGCAAAGGAAGCGAACAGTCATTTGGGCTTTGCAATGGTTTCAATCAAGACCCGTTACGTGCAGTGACCTTGTACCTACGCCTGGTAGCCCGAAAAGGTCAAAGTACCTTACCCTCAACGGAGAAATTTACGCCACTTGCAAGAGCAACTCTAATACCACCTCCAATGCCGATCTAGCTGAACATTGCATGACATTGCTGTTCTGCTCACTTTTTAACTGTATATATATAACGAAAAACGTACTTTGAATTTTGATATATACAGTTGTCTGTCATACAAACCCGTATAGGGCTCTCGGCTGTGTATTTGTTCCGAGTGATGTACAGACTGTGTGGTCTCGTAAAGATCAATATAGAATTAATCATACTTTTACTTTAAACTTGTTCATCAACCCTAATTTGGTTGAATTATTGAAATAATTCAAGAATTGTAGTTCTAAATTGTAGTTTTTAAACATGGTTTTTAAAACAAAAAGTTTTAAATATTGTGGCGTTATAATTCTCTTAATAATATATCGCGGTAGTGTCTCAATCTGGTGGTGCAAACGAGAGCTGTATAGTTCCGTTAGGACCAAAATGAACTCTCTAGCGTATTTTGTCTGTTGTCGCTAATTGTTATTTTCATCTACTTTTCAAAACATAAGTCAATGGGGGTTGTATTGAGATACATGGAGACAAACAGGGTGAGACCTTACGATTGACCTTTCCGGGACTTCCCCGTAAACTTCTCACGCATTAAAAATATGCGGCGGAAGTCGAAAACCTTTGTTTGTTTGTTTTTATCGTGGCTAATGCTTTTTACCGTAAGTTGTGACACTTGGTTAGATCATATTTGGATGGTTTGGTGAGTCATGTACGACTTTTACGCTTGAAGTTATAACGTTTCCCCAAATATTACTATAACAAGGAAAATGACACTGCACTACCACCTGCTGTTACAGGGAATTTCCCTTTGCTGGGATAGTTAATTGGACGTGATTCCAAGAAACGTTTGCTCAAAATCATCTGGCTGAAGATAATGAAACGGATAATGAAAGATAATGAAAGAAGCCTTCGACAATATCGAAATGCTTTTTAAATATGTTTCATCGCTCTAGCTGACCAACAGTTGTAATAATTTATGAAATCAAACTGCAATCTCCCACCCAGTCCTGGCTATATGTTTTGCAATGGTTTGCTATAAATTACAGTGCGTATCTGATCTGACGTCACGCAACACTAGTAATTACCAGGGGGCATCAATATTTCAAATTTTGCCCCACAACTTGACCAATATGGCGGTGTTCTCTGACGTACATGCGTCTAAATACAGGAATCGCACATCCACTTTATAGTAGATTACAACAAGTCCTCAATATACGTTGTAGTGATTTATAGGTTATAGTAATTACAGTTAGTATATTAGTATTATCAGTATTAGGGTTATTTTTGAGGTTTCCTGTATTTAAACAGGTTTGCGAAACGAAACAACAATTTGCCTAACGAGGTGGACAATAATAACCGACCCCAAAACAACAAAGATCCTAACCCCCCGCCTTACGAGTTTTCTAACCCTAACCCCCGCCTAACTAGCTTTAAAACACGTTTTGAAAACCAGTTTCGTTCGCAAAATACCATAAGTTAATATAACCATAGTTAATAGAAACGCAGTGTTTCTATTAACTATGATATAACCTACTTATACTAATACATGGAGGACTTGGTGTAATCTACTATAAAGTGGATGTAAATGATTCCAGAGTTTTGCAGTGACAACCGAGAATGTTCTGTCTCCATGTCTTCGTGTTTGGCACAAATAGGAGATTTCGGTTACATGATCTTAAAGTGGAAGTAGGGTTATATCAAGTCAGTAAATCACTGATATAAATGCCTGATCATGCATGTAAAGCATTGAAAGTAATCAACAGTATCTTGGAAATAATCTTATATCTTACTGGCAATCAGTGAAGATTACTATAATCACAGGGGAGATGTGATCTGATTTTTTAACCCTCGCAGTATGAATGTATATGATTGATATATCGGTTGTTTCTGTAAGTACCGGAGCACAGTATACGTCATCAAAACAATCATTTCTTAATTTGTTAATACAGAGCCCAATAAATTAAATATCCAATATAATTAAAGGTAAAATTCATGTTTCGCAAGCGACTTTGTACCAATTGAAGGCTTCGCACAAAATTAATTACATTATAGAAAACATTGTCTTTATTCAACCATCATTGAAGTCCACAGTCCACACTTTCATACAGTACCTCACTCATTGAAGTCCACAGGTCCACAGTCCACACTGTCATACAGCACCTCACTTATTGAAGTCCACAGGTCCACAGTCCACACTGTCATACAGTATCTCACTCATTGAAGTCCACAGGTCCACAGTCCACACTTTCATACAGTACCTCACTCATTGAAGTCCACAGGTCCACAGTCCACACTTTCATACAGTATCTCACTTATTGAAGTCCACGGGTCCACAGTCCACACTTTCATACAGTACCTCACTTATTGAAGTCCACAGGTCCACAGTCCACACTTTCATACAGTACCTCACTCATTGAAGTCCACAGGTCCACAATCCACACTTTCATACAGTACCTCACTTATTGAAGTCCACAGTCCACACTTTCGTACAGTACCTCACTTATTGAAGTCCACACTTTCATACATCACTTGTTGATGAAGTTCACACTTCCATACCTTAATTCACTCATTGAAGTCCACACTTAGTCCACACTTTTATAACCTCACTCCTCACAGTAAGCCGTCAGTCATCAATGTCCACAGTTAGAAATCATACAGAACTGTATGTTCAATGGAAGTGTGGACCTGTGGACTAAATATCAGTATTGGACTATGCTTAAATCTTTCAGTTTTATACATATAATTATAATAGCTTTGTTCATTTGTTCTGGTATCTCTTTCTCTCATGTGTCCGATTTTTTTTGGAAGAAGACTATGCAGCTTATGACTTGATTTGGACATATTTTTAATTAGGTCAACACACAAATCATCCCGGCGTTCTCTAAGGGACTTTAGGCCGGCCTTTTGTAATAATTTCTCGTAATCATACTCAGCGTAGATTATCCTAAGGGCACGCTTTTGAATTCTCTCAATATCCCCACTTTGTTCTTTCGTCAAGTTTGTAACAATAAGACTCGGACAACGGTTGAATATCGTTGTTTATTTGATTTGTCTCTGATCATTCGTAGCTCTAAGCTCTATAACTACAAGCGTCTATCTTATTGTGTGTAATCTCCGTTAACCACTCAAGGGGCATCAAGTTACTAAACTGTCATGCATGTAAGTGATATCTCGTTACAAAGTTCCAATTCCAAACTTGGCATGCATATTCGAGGGTTGATCTTATTACCGCAATAAAAAATGTTTTCAAATCATTCGTAGAAGCACCATAGCTTTTCAGGACCTTTAAAAAGTATAGGCGCTTAGCTGCCTTTTTTGTTATATAGGCAGTGTTGGTGTTCCATTTTAGGTCATCACAGGGACGTAGCCAGGGGGGGGGGGGAGCCGTGAGAGTCGCGGCTCCCCCCTTTGCTTCTTGAACTAAAACCAAAAATTCAACTAAATATTTTATAGTACATGATTAATTTGTTTACAGATAGCTTATTCTTCATAAATTCATCACAAAACAAAGTGGTTGTTCTACGGAAAAAGTCAAACTGTTTACATTAGTCTCGGAATTTAAATATGTTTCCGTGTTCAGTTTTCTTTTTAATAAACCTACGCCTTTTTTAAAATAAGCAAACAATTGTGTTTTTTGTTTTACTGCCAGAATAAATAATGAAAGGCTGGATAAAATATAACTAATTATTAGCACGATGTAACAGCTAAAAATGAAATTTCTAGCCATCGTCTGATGGCCTAATTTCGCAAAAAATCATGTTAGAAATTGCTGCAAAAGCACTTCTGGGCTTTTCAAAATTTTCCTGTGAGACCATGTACCCCACCCCCCAGACTTCCCAGCCACAATCGCGGCTTTGTGTCGAACATATAGCCACGACTTCCTCCATTCTCCACAGCCCCCCCCCCCCCCCATTTGAAGGTTCTGGCTACAACCCATAGCGCCAAGAGCTTATATGAACTGACCTTATCCATGGCTTGCTCTGCGATGTAGATAGGATGGATATTTGGATATGTTTTATTCGTATGAAAATCAATCTGCATTTCCTTACATTTTTTGGCGTTAAGTTCCATATGTTGTTCTCGTGCAAAACACTCTAAGGTAGTATCGTCCATAAACATTGTAGTATCCTCTTCAGATATATCAGTGGTAGTCCTATATCGACGTATTATTGTTAACGGTAGTTGATTAATATGAACGATAAAGGCTATAGGGCCAATTTTGCTTCCCTGGGGAACTCCTCCACTTACGTTCTCAGCATCAGAACATTCGTTTCCATATTTGGTAGTTTGCGATCGATTACATAAGTAAGATCCCAACCACGCAATCAGAGCCGGGCGGAGACCAATTTTCGAGAAGTTCTCCAACAGAGCATTATGTTCAATTAAGTCAAACGCCTTACGGAAATCTAGGAATATTATTCGCACAATCTTACCCCGGACCTCCATGGCCTTATACCATTTGTGCAAGAGGTTGACAAGAGCCAGAACTGCTGATCCACCAGGAAGGCCACCGAATTGAAAAGGATTTAACTGATCTCGTACATCTTTATGGATCCACTCGACAGCATAGGATTCTTGTACCTTAGATAACACACTTGTTAGTGCGATAGGTCTTAACTCGTCCACACCAGAACAAGGCATAACTTTAGGAACCGCACATAAACTGTACTTCTTCCATATATCCGGAAATGTCCTAGATCCGAACGATTCATTAAATATGTTGGTCAACGGTATGGCGAATGATTTTGCGAACATTTTAATTAATTTAATAGCTGGATCATACGGACCAGGTGATTTGCTCTCATTAAGATGTTTAAGCTTATTTTCAACGCTCCCCGCTCATTCAATCACAGGAAGTGGATCAGACGTTCCAGATAACATCCATTCACTTCGAATCTGTGGAAAATTCTTTGTAAGACTCGCAAAGAATGAGTTTATATGATTAGCGGTTTGTTTATCATTCATAGGGGTGTTGGTTTCTGGATCTAATAATTTCATCCTGCATGTTTTCTTTTTCCCCACAAGTTTATTGATGTTCTTCCACCACGCTTTTGGGTTAGAACAACGGGTTGGTAGAATTTTGTCGTCATAAAACGATTTCTTCTCCTTACAAATCTCAGATGAAATTAATCGACGTAGAGCTTTAAAACATCCAATTCTACCCTGCTTGTATGCCTTATCTCGTTTGGCTAAAAGACGCTTGATTCTACCAGTTATAAAAGGCTTATCGTTCCCATGTAGTTTTACAATTTTCTCTGGGAAAAAAAGCATCAATCATCTTGTTGGTCAATTCTAGAAACAAATCAGCTTTACTATTCGTATACATGTAGCATTAAAAACAGGTGACCAATCATAGCATTTTAAGTATTCATTAAAAGCTTGTAAACTGTATTGTCTGAGTGGCCTTACTTTGATCTTTCTTATTATATTCTTTTCCTTGCTAGCAACCTGTACTTTAGATTGCCATTTAATAACACAATGGTCAGATGTAGCTATCGGAGCCAAAACAACAGGATCGTCATACCAGGTGGCCACATTTGTTAGTATTAAATCGAGAATAGCTGTTCCTCTGGTTGGTACTTTGACTAGTTGCTTAAGCTGGCAGTGTTTGGAAATAAGATTAGTTTGAAAGCCATTACTTACAGGATTAAAATCTCCAGCTACGATGATTGCGGTACTTTGACTTTCAGATGTTAGAATATCGCAACAATAACAAAAGTAATCATAAAAACTTTGAAGTGATGACAATGATGGAGAGAAATAAATGCATGCCATAACAATTTTGGAAATCAATCTAGGAAGCCATTTTGGTCGTATATGGTTATCCATAAACATTCGAAAGTCGTTTGTATCAGATCATTACGAACTTTAACTGGAATATGATCGCGTACATATACTTCCACACCACCCCTCTACCGCTATCTTAAACCAGGAATTTGCACTGTCTCACTTGGAATATTTTCCGTTAGCCAAGTTTCTGTAACCATTACAAGGTCAGAATTACGTTGATCAATTAACACAGCTAACTCGTCCTTCTTATTATCGATTGTGTTTCTCGATATAGTCATACATTTGTTCTTCAAAAGGATGACTATCTTGAGGACCACTGCTTTTATTCTTTCCCTTCGAAAGGTATGGTAATTTCAGTGGCATGTCTTGTGTCTTTGGCTCCATATCCGATTTTTCGTTCCCCCTGGCTTTTCTACTCGTTGGTATTCATAATTCTTACGGATTTCTACAACTGGTGTACTTTGACTAAATTAGTAGTATTATCTTGGATGATTAATGCAATTGCTAGCCTTAGGGAGTCTCTTTCCTTTTCTGCATTGACCATTCTATCCTCTAGGGAACTAATGCGTTGGTTATAATCATTAATATCTTTATTCTTTTCGTTTGTCATGGAAATTTCTTTTTCCAGTTGTTTACATCTTTCTCTCTCCTGCACCAATTCACGTTCAAGAGAGTTTTCTTTATCGATTCTCTTGATGCTCGTAGGTTTCGGAATATTAGCAACCTACTATAGATTCCATTTGCTTTTGCGCTATAACAACATCCAACTTAACTCCCTCAATATCCACTGCAAGAGACCTGCACGGACATTGAACAAACGACAGCGAGGAAACCTCCACATCATGAATATAATTATTCGGTATTTCGCAAGATATTTCCAATCTAGATTCAGACACACACTCAAGCATATGCGAGTTTTCCTCCAAGTTGATCATTATTTCCTCAGGAACTCTCTTGTGGCTACGCCGACAGACAAATTTGGTGAACTAAACAGATTGAGAAACCGCTTGAACGACATCTTGAACAATCGCCCGAGCATCATGAATATAGTTATTCGACATTTCGCAAGGTATTTCCAATCCAGATTTAGACACACACTCAAACATATGTGCAGTTTCGTCCAGGTTAATCGTTGTTACATCCTCAGGAAATGTCTTGTGACTACCGACAGACAAATTTAATGAGTCAGATCGGGAAACCGCTTGAACAACATATTGAACAACCGCTTGAGTCGCCTCTCCGCTCATATCAAGTTCAGTTCTTACTGATGAACCCGACTTTCCACAGATATTAATCAGAATTTCTTTCAGGTAGTTACCGTCTTTCCCTTGGAACAGCAGTGTTTTTTTGTTTACTATAATACCAGGTGATAGTCAAATCAGAATTAGAGCTTTTAAACTTCTTGGAGTTGCCTCCTGGTGATGTCCATTTGCCAATTTGGCCAAAGGCTTCTTTAAGCGAGGCACTGTTCTTTAAGTGAGGCACTTTTAAGTGTGGACCTGTGGACTTCAATGAGTGAGGTACTGTATGAAAGTGTGGACTGTGGACCTGTGGACTTCAATGAGTGAGGTACTGTATGAAAGTGTGGACTGTGGACCTGTGGACTTCAATAAGTGAGGTACTGTATGAAAGTGTGGACTGTGGACCTGTGGACTTCAATAAGTGAGGTACTGTATGACACTGTGGACCTGTGGACTTCAATGAGTGAGGTACTGTATGAAAGTGTGGACTGTGGACCTGTGGACTTCAATAAGTGAGGTACTGTATGACAGTGTGGACTGTGGACCTGTGGACTTAATGAGTGAGGTACTGTATGAAAGTGTGGACTGTGGACCTGTGGACTTCAATAAGTGAGGTACTGTATGAAAGTGTGGACTGTGGACCTGTGGACTTCAATAAGTGAGGTACTGTATGACAGTGTGGACTGTGGACCTGTGGACTTCAATAAGTGAGGTACTGTATGACAGTGTGGACTGTGGACCTGTGGACTTCAATGAGTGAGGTACTGTATGAAAGTGTGGACCTGTGGACTTCAATAAGTGGGGTACTGTACGACAGTGTGGACTGTGGACCTGTGGACTTCAATAAGTGAGGTACTGTACGACAGTGTGGACTGTGGACCTGTGGACTTCAATGAGTGAGGTACTGTATGAAAGTGTGGACCTGTGGACTTCAATAAGTGAGGTACTGTATGACAGTGTAGACTGTGGACTTCAATGAGTGAGGTTCTGTATGAAAGTGTGGACTGTGGACCTGTAGACTTCAATAAGTGAGGTACTGTATGACAGTGTGGACTGTGGACTTCAATGAGTGAGGTACTGTATGAAAGTGTGGACCTGTGGACTTCAATGAGTGAGGTACTGTATGAAAGTGTGGACCTGTGGACTTCAATAAGTGAGGTACTGTATGACAGTGTGGACTGTGGACTTCAATGAGTGAGGCACTGTATGAAAGTGTGGACTGTGGACCTGTGGACTTCAATAAGTGAGGTACTGTATGACAGTGTGGACTGTGAGGTACTGTATGAAAGTGTGGACTGTGGACCTGTGGACTTCAATAAGTGAGGTACTGTATGACAGTGTGGACTGTTGGACCTGTGGACTTCAATAAGTGAGGTACTGTATGACAGTGTGGACTGTGGACCTGTGGACTTCAATGAGTGAGGTACTGTATGAAAGTGTGGACTGTGGACTTCAGTGGACTTCAATGATGGTTGAATAAAGACAATGTTTTCTATAATGTAATTAATTTTGTGCGAAGCCTTCAATTGGTACAAAGTCGCTTGCGAAACATGAATTTTACCTTTAATTATATTGGATATTTAATTTATTGGGCTCTGTATTAACAAATTAAGAAATGATTGTTTTGATGACGTATACTGTGCTCCGGTACTTACAGAAACAACCGATATAACTAAATTATTTACAAGTGTTGTTAGATAAAAATCGAAAACCCTAAAAGGTTGCTGTACTATCGAAATAATGTGGAGATGAAACATTTCGAGCAAAGGACCTTCGTCAGAGAGGGAAACGTAAAGTGCGTCGAAACGGTTGGAATAAAAGGAATAAGCTCCTTGGTTGGGCAATGGAAAATAATTAGGTAATAGTTATGGTATATCTATTAGGGGTGGTGATTTATGAGGGGAGACAAAGTTTCACTCCCATGTATAGGATGGTCAAAAAACTAGTCCAATCCTAAACTTAACCTTGATCCTATAAACCCTAACTGCAACTAACCAAAAATAAAGACCAGACAAAAACAGAAATAACAAGACCGCGTAGGGGACTGAAACTGGTTGCCTGCGTTGAGGGATGACTCAAAATTAAGGACCTTCACATTTTCTAGAACTATCTAATCGTACCGTAAACCCCCCCAAGGTCCTGTGTTTTAAGTCATCCTTTTGGGGGGGGGGGGGGGGGGGGGGGGTGCCAAACAAAAAATAGACCAAAAAAACCAGAAAGGTCCTCTTAGCCATTTCCTGGTCAAAGAGTGAAAGGAAAATTACTTGTGCAATTATTTTTTGAAACCTTATTTGTTTATTATTTGCATGGTTGGAAAAGTTAAAAAATATAAGAAAATGTAAAATATCCAGAATGATACTCTACACAACAAGGAATATTAAACACCCTAACACCCTATGCGATGCCTATCGCGGGAGACGTATTGCAAATTATCGACACAAATAACAATAACACGGAAAACAGAGCCGAGTAATTATGTCGTGTGCAAAAAATTGCATACGACAATCGTATACGATGAATCGTATCGTGTAGATGGGCCTTTGTATTTTAGATTTTATTTTTTTTAGATTTTATTATTATATATATAAAAAATTTTTCGACCAAATGGTAGACAAATAAATGTGAATATAATCGCCTTCGCTCTAAAGTTAGATCTCCTATTTGCTTTTTTGGCAGCACACCTATTGTGTTTTTCAAAAGACTTGACTGTTTGTAAGTGTAAAAAGACATTTCTGGTGCGGCCTTTGAATATCAGGGGGGTGGAGAGTATTTGATAAGTAAAAGTTAATAACACTTGTGGCTGAATGTGGCATTGAATATGGCTTCGTATAAACTATAAAGGATACCAACCGGCCCACAAATTTGGTTTATTGTGGGGCTCAGCGTTCATTTCCTAGCCGATATTCTGCCAGAGAAACTGAAGGAACGTGCAAGATGTCAGATAAAGGAGAAACTGGATGTACAACAGCGAGAAATCCAAAGTTTGAGCAACTTCGAAACGACCATGAGACTTTCTTGAGGACGTTCGAGAGTGAGTGGACTTCTCCTGAAAATAGTCTTTAAGTGCATTATTTTTAGCGTTAGAGTGGCTCGCACGACAGTGTTAAATTCGTTATTCTTAACTGTTGTAATATATATTGTATTCTGCTCTTTGCACAGAACCCACTCAAATTTACCGCTTCTTGCGAACGCGGAATATCATCACGGTAAGTTAAATCTTAACTGCCGGTATTTCCCTATTCACGAGTGTTGTTTCGTCTTGTCATAGTCTAAACAATCCTTTTGCTCTCTCCACAGCCCATATTCTTACACAGAACGCTGTCGTATATGAAACACCGTAGAACGAGACGAAACAAACATCGAGAGCGGTAGGTTTTACTATGGTTTTACGTCCAGCACGAGTCAGACTGAAAAATTCGCATGTGTAATACGCCGAACATCCTTGGGTATGCCAAATTCTGCCGTATAACTATCTAGTTTTGACACACATCTAGTGCCTCGACTTCTCTGACTGACTAGTAAAATTTAAGGAAAAATTACAGCTGGCGTTATTTTCGGCGGATGAGAAGCCGGTCATCTTCCGGTCTGATACTGATAATATGCCGGCAGACTTTTTCAACATATCAAAGCTTCTACAGCTATGCATACAGGATTCCATTGATGTATGTTTGGAGTTACTAAAGCCTTGTTTTATTGAAATTGTCCAAACAGAGAAAGTTATCGGCCATGTTATGAACCGATGCCATTGACTGTGCCATTGACTTGTAAATACGACCCAGGCCATGTGCTCTCCCAATTAACATTTTCTTTCTTAAAATAAAGTTGTTTTATCGCGAATGCAACTAAGGAGAAATTCCTTGGGAATAACAAAGTACTTGTCCAAAACTAAACATGTTTGCAAATACTGCAGTAAAGTATAGTATTTATATGGTTTTATTTTTTATGGTCTCCGCCCCCCTCCCCCGGTCTGTATTGTCAATTTCCTTCCTAAAAGGAAATTGACAACAAAAAAATAAGTACCTATGTGACTGCATATTAATTACACTTTCAAAGTTGCCAACCTGAATCATTGTCTGCCATTGTCTTGGATGTATTTTTTATTTGCATGTGTGCCAGCGAAACTAGCCCGGACCGAGCCCTTGTTTGGGCCCGGTCTTGGCTAGTTTTTCCAGTGTAAACGCGTTAACCCAGGCTCGGCCTGGGTTAACAGTAGCCCTGGTCATTGGGTAGGGTTCGGCCTAGGCCCGGCCTGGCTCGGCCTTGGATTTTACAGTGTAAACACAAAATAGCGCTCGGCCAGGGCTAATTTTTGTAATGCTAATTTTCGAACTTGCGCAGTAATAGTTTACTATAATCTGGCCTGGCTCGGCCCAAGTTTGTGTTTACACACAAAATATATAGACCCAATATGATTGCTTTGAATATTGCGTGTAAACACAAACTGGACTCAGCCTGGGCTAGGCTCGGCCTGGCTAGGCTCGGCCTGGGCTAGGCTCGGCCTGGGCTAGGCTCGGCCTGGGCTAGGCTCGGCCTGGGCTAGGCTCGGCCTGGGCTAGGCTAGGCCTGGGCTCGGCTCGGCCTGGGCTAAACTGCTGGTGTAAATGGGGCCTAAGTCTGAACATGGATTTTTGTGAATGTTTTCTTATTTCAATTGAACCACTACACCTTAAAAAATTATTATGTGGAAACTTGGCCACCCACACTGCTTGTGATGTCACCAATTTCTTAGTTAATTAGGTAAAGTATTACAACAAAATGGTAGATGACAGGATTGACTTTTGTCAAAATTACTGCTGTTTTGCACATGAGTAGTTTTATTTACATAGATTACCTTTGTAAGCCTGTTTGTTAATCAGAAAGTCAAAAATTGGAAATTATGATTTATGTTGCCAATGCCCTTTAAAACACGGATCACAAATCTAGCAAATATATGCATGAGCGCTTTGTATTATGGGATACCAGAAGTGAGTAAAACTTGTGTTCTTTAAAGGGAAATGGCAATAAAACTTAAGTTTATCTTATTTGAAAGAACTTTTAAAATGATATATCAAGACCTTTTACAGATTTTCCATATCGTTCTTGGTTCTGTAAATATTTCACTTCTTTTTAACAAAGAACATTGAACATTCCGCCATCTTGGATGTGCATAACCATCCTTGGATATGCGTGACGTCACAACCAGGGTAGAAATGTTTTTTATATCAGCAATTATCGAGTTATTATAGATGCTAAATCGTAGTTGTTTTGGGTGTTGTATACTTTTAAGTGAACTAGCAATCTATTTGAACGCATTCCACTGATATTTGGGCAATTATTTACAACTTTTAGAATGTTTACCCTGGTTTTGACGTCACTTAATTAGATCTAATTATAAAACAAGATGGCGGATTGCAGATATTTTTGTTCACAGATATTTCAAAAATTAAGGAAGTTATGGGGAAATTTTAAAAGGTCTTCATATATTATTTTAAATGTTCTTTCAAATGAGACAAAAATTTTAGGCCAAAAAAATTTCTCAATTTCTTCCAATTTTCCCTAAACATTTAGCAATTTTTCAGCTTTTATATATCCTTGATCAATTGAATATATATTACCGCTGACCATTGGTTGTGTGGTCTAACAAACCAGAGTATAGTAATTATAAACTGAAAATATTTTTCTATCATTGCACCCATTCAGTGCCCCAATTGCATCCACACCCTTCACACAATTAATAAAAAATATTCTTTCTGGATGGATGTACCTGTAGGGCTGTAGCCACCGGTGTGACCTTTGTTGCACCAATAATTTCATATACTGACTAGTGACTAATATCTGGATGATACAGTAGAAGCAGTTGCACTGTTTCAAAAGCCAGTTTATTATTAAAGCAACTGAAGGCATCTACTGAAGCATATCTCGTACCCAGGCTCATTTCTCCTCGATGTTAGAAGGATGTTGCATTTGGTTACACCAAGTATACGTCCTCCACTCGTTCCAAGTTTGTTCCCAAATTTGGAACCCCTTCTAAGTCCCACACATTCCAACCTTGCATGATCAACCAACCTTTGCATGATTTTCGATGTATATCTGGGGGTCAGCGTAGTCTCAGAATGCCGGGAATGTCATTTTAGAGCCACCAGACCCCTTTAGAAGGATTTGTCGCTCCAATGCTATCCTCATGGCTACGGCGCTGACCTTGGAAGACATGGGAGAAGGAAGTGTTTGCATTAGGTTGTGCTGCATGGAAAATTATTTTCATGTTTAAGACCTAGCATGGAAAATGGCTGTTAAAACTGTGATAAAATAAAAAATAAATTTCTGATGCATTTGGTTTCAGTGAAATATTTAAAGTTGATGACCTTCTTGGAAAGTTCGAGAAAATAGCTGAAGAGAAAGCTGGTATTGTACATCCTAGGTATGACTTTCTGCATGCGCTGTAGTATAAACTGTAAATGTAAGTTATGAGTTGCTACCATGTAACTATGCTTGCACTGCAGCAGCAAATCAGACACATTTCTCCTTTCCCTGTGGCACAAGCATACTAAACGTGATGGTATTGTGGATCTCACTTTTGCAGTTTCCTGAACATTAGTTTTTGGGCCTAATTTTCCATCCTATATAGTCATGCCATTAAGACATGTGAGTATACTCATAAATTATAAGGTTGGGCTCAATCGTGGGGGCGATGCCCCCACACTTTAGGTTTCGTGGGGGCGACTGCCCCCACTTCCCCCTGCTTCCACCACCTTTGCATAAATGGTATTATGTCCTGGAAATTGGCCTAACACCTTTAGTCTTGGGGTGTCAGTTAAAGTGTATATGAAATGAAAATGTTTATGATTGTATTTGAAAGAATGCCGAAATTAATGAAAAATGGCTTTTACATGCCTTTTATATCTTATTACGTTCTTGAATTATAACACTTTATGTAATTAGAACTATGACGTCACAAGTGTGACACAGCGTTACAACACAACTGAAAATCAGGAATATCTTCAGACTGTTTGGACTAAACTGGCTCAAACTTTGTGGTCTTACTCCGTCAACAAATCCAAGCATTGTTCTGATTCTTATGTGGTCGCCATGGTAATAGATTAGTTCCCAGGCTCTCTGTCTAAAAACAAAATTTTGCATCATTGTAGGCAATGTTTTTTTGTTTTAAACTGTCTTCATGCATTGAGAATTAGATAGCAAAGATACCAACCTGTAAAATCATAAAAAGTTGCTTGCTATGTGCGGGAAAACAAACAATTATTTTAATGAAAGAAAGTGGCCTGGAAACTAATCTGTTGCCATAGCAACAACATAAGCACTATGTAAATGCTTAGTTTGGATGACTGAGTACATCTGCAAAGTTTGAGCCAGTTTAGTCTAAACAGTCTGAAGATATATGAAACGAAAATTTTTATGATTGTATTTGAAAGAACGATTAAATTAATGAAAAATGCCTTTTATATCTTATTACATTCTTGAGTTACAATGCTTTATGTAATTTGAACTATGGCGTCACAAGTGTGACACAGCGTGATAAAATCAGGTATATACCTGATTTTATAACGCAGTGTATACCTTGTATACCTGATTTTATCACGCTGTGTCACACTTGTGATGCCATAGTTCAAATTACATAAAGCGTTATAACTCAAGAACGTAATAAGATATAAAAGGCATGTAAAAGCCATTTTTCATTTATTTAATCGTTCTTTCAAATACAATCATAAAATTTTCATTTCATATACACTTTAAGGCCCTTCTGCATGATATGATTGTATACAAATGTCATTCTGGCGTACATTGTTGTACACGATTGTCGTACGCCAATGCAATTGTTTGCGCACGACATAATTTTTGTTTATGATTCAATGGCAAATGTTGATACCCGTGTACAGTTTGATCACATTCACCAAGATGACAATCGTATACGACCAACATATCATATAGATGGGCACACATTTCATATATTTCTTCTCCTGTTGTAGTGCTGACAAAAATGGATTTCTTAATCTGACATTCAAAGGATTCTTTCGAGGACCAGGTGGGGAACATTGTGAAAGGCATGATCATAATGGTATTTTGTGTTGCTAAAATGAAATCACTGACTGATGCAAGTGAAAAAGAAAACTTGTCTTTAATCGGCAAACAGCCAATTAATCCACTTAACTGGCTCAACCGATTAATCGGCTCAACCAATTAATTGGCTCAACCAATTAATCGGCTCAACGAATTAATTGGCTCATCTCTAGAGGGTACAATTGTATCTTGTGGATGGACCTTTACAGTTACTTAAAAAAGTAGAGATTACTTGTACTAACTGTTCATGATCGTCAACCAACTAGAAATTTTGGAGGGCAGGGGTTGATGGGTAGTATTAGGGCAATCAACGCGGGTATAATACATGTGCTGTAATGTGCAGCTGGGGGATGCAGGGCTTTTTCCACTTCACAGGGACTTCTCAGTTTCACACTGAAACATTGAAACACAAACTGATAGCTGATAGCAAGTTGCGAAAGCACTCTGGTGGCGATCACGATCAGTAGTCAAATTTCTGAAATTCAAGATCATTTGTAATCTATCAATATAATATAAATTATACTTGCAACATATAGTTTATTTTTTAAAGAGTTTTTTTATTTGTAGTAAATGGTGAGATGCCTACACCATCTAGTGAAAACCTCGCTGATCAAAGTCTCGTCCCTGCCAAAGTGTACATTGTGAAAGTCTGTCACAAGCGGAGAAAGGTGACATACTGTAGTTTTTAAAAAGTAGAGTTGCTGCGTAGGCAGTGTTTTGGATATATAGCAAAGTGTAAAGGTGGTGAACTGCCGGGATTTTTATGATACTAACGTTTCGAGCAGAGCCCAGGTTTCCATATGATCGCTGCGATCGCTCAATTTTAAAACCGGCGATCGTCATGTTTCCATATAAACTTTCTTTTACTATCGCAAGCATAGCTTTTTATTCTAGTTGCTCTTATCAGTAAGGCCTATTTCAAACGTCGAATTTATCGTCTGTCGAATCTAATACACATTAGGTTCGACAAAATTCGAAATCGGTTTCAAACATCGAATTTATCATGTGTCTAACGTATAATCGGCCTCCCGTAAACAGAACTCGTTCGGATTGCATTTGAAAAGTACTGCTTTAAATCTCGTCCCAGTTTGTTTGGACGAACTTGCGCCAAGGAAACATCGTTTTTGGGTTCGACAGATATTTCGAATGAGAGAATTAAGAGCTTGGAACTTTTCACACTCTCGTCCCACAGCTTCGGGCACAACTACGTCTTCAAGACAGATAATTATTTTACGGGTATTTACATAAAATATTTACGTAAAATGCTTTAGTTTCACTTGCGTGATGTATACAATGAAGGAACCATTTAATCTTATTACTGTAATGTGTTTTATAGATATAGCCGAATGACGCTGGGGTACATACCGATCGCTGAGATCGCCAGGATCGCTGAACCAGTGTTTCCATATAATCGCTGCGATAGCCGAGATAGAACATTTTCTATCTCGGCGATCGCGATCGCCAGGATCGCTGAGCGTGTGGTTTCCATATGATCGCTACGATCGCCGGTTTTAAAATTGAGCGATCGCAGCGATCGTAGCGATCATATGGAAACCAGGCTTAAGTTTTCACCACCTTTTCACTTTGCTATACGCCTATACTGTAGTATTGTCTGCCATTATAGCGAAAGAGTTTATTTTGATACCATCCCGTACCAACTCAAAAGTATTTGTAATAAGACCAAGAAGTCCCATTATGCATAGAATAAATATTTGGCTTAAGACTTATTAACCAAGTTTTAGGTCTATACGGGAAAATATTTGTCTGAGGTTTTCGTACAGACTGAGCGACGAAGGAGCGAGGTTTGTGTGATAAAACTCAATGCAAATACTTTTCCTTAAATTAATTTTATTCTCTGTTTCTAATGCTGTTTTCATCTTTAGAACGAGAAAGTTTGGGAGAACAAGAAATCGCCATGGGAATACGATCCCGAAGGGCAAGAGTGCGAGTGTTTCCACTGCGATGTTGACTGTTATCCCAAACTTTCACGCGTGTTTTTATAGCTGTATGGAAACATGGAAAAAATGTTTTCTATTTTATAAAATTACATTTTGAAAATAAGTAGAACTATAGGAATATAAACCCAGCGGGCACACGACGTTGTTTCGACGTCGATTTTCGGTCGAAATCGGGTCGCGACGTCGATTAACCACATATCGACGTTGTTTCGACGTCTACTTTGCGACGTTTTATCGACGTCGGAAACAGACGTTGTTTCGACGTTGTTTCGACGTCTATATCGAGTCGTTGAATTTCACGTTGGTTCACGACCAAACATCAACGTTGTTTCGACGTCTGCTTTTCGACGTTTTATCGACGTCGGAAACAGACGTTGTTTCGACGTTGAATCGACGTCGATATCGAGTCGTTAAATCACGTCGCTTCACGACCAAACATCGACGTTGTTTCGACGTCTGCTTTTCGACGTGTTATCGACGTCGGAAACAGACGTTGTTTCAACGTTGAATTGACGTTGATATCGAGTCGTTAAATCACGTCGCTTCACGACCAAACATCGACGTTGTTTCGACGTCTGCTTTTCGACGTTTTATCAACGTCGGAAACAGACGTTGTTTCAACGTTGAATTGACGTCGATATTGTATCGTCGAATCTCTCCTCACTTAACGACCAAGCATTGGCCAAGCAAGTTACTTATATAATTGGTGATAAAATATTTTCGTTTCGACATCATATATTGTCCATCAAAAAAATAAACCCAGACGAGTCAAAATGCTATAGTTTCTTACTTTATTTTGTATGTATAAAAGCAACCTACATGCGATGCAGCGACAGGAAAAAAGTCAGTAATGACTGTAACTGTAGTTGGATTTGAAGTGTCCTTCGGTTCGAAGACTTTGTCGGCGATCAGGGACAAGGACTATGCTTCAAGAACCCATCTGTTTTTGAAGAAACCTGTCTTAATTCCTGTAAACAAGAATTTTTGGCCTAAGGTTTACGTTCATGCTGCTGTCGGCTATAGCCGCCGCTTTTAAGTCTGAATGCCGTACGACTTATTGGCTTTTTTACCTTCTTTGTAAATCGTATTATTGCCTTTTTTACTTTCTTTGTGAATCGTCGAGTACTATCCAAGTTATTAAACATATATTTTATGTCTAGTTGAGAAAAGTTTTGTTCTGTTCTTAACTTATAATACTGCAGTCTGCATGCTCAACAAATTTGTAAATCTTCGAAATCAGATTGTTTAAAATTGATTACAAGTAATAAACAATATTATATAATATTAAAACTTAGCCGGTTAAAAATTTGAAAACGAAGATAATAGCCATCACAGTTCGTAAGTGCCTTTGCTAATTCATTATATACGATAAATATTACTACATATTTAAGATGGGCGGGTTAGAGCAGCGGGTTAGTCGCGGAACCTTAGGTTAAGTTAAGTTAAGTTAAGTTAAGCAAGCGTGGGTGGTAGGTAACAGGTCACCGGTTGGTCTTCCGAAAGTGGGAATCTCACTCCTAAACACCTAGGGATGGTAGTTAGTCATGGCTTAGTTTTTCTTCAAAAAACGGGGGTAATTTTTCTCCGAAAAACGGACGGTGTGACTCCAATAACTGAAATTGACGTTGAATCGACGTCGATTTCACGTCGTTCAACGACGTTGTTTCAACGTCGTGAAAACAACGTCGATCCAATTTGCGTTTTCAACCTTTTTTCAACGTCAAATCGACGTCGAAGAGCGACGTCGTTTCAACGTCGCGAAATTGACGTTGAATTGACGTTGAATCGACGTCGATTTCACGTCGTTCAACCACGTTGTTTCGACGTCGTGAAAACAACGTCGATCCAATTTGCGTTTTCAACCTTTTTTCAACGTCAAATCGACGTCGAAGAGCGACGTCGTTTCAACGTCGCGAAATTGACGTTGAATCGACGTCGAATTGACGTTGAATCGACGTCGATTTCACGTCGTTCAACGACGTTGTTTCGACGTCGTAAAAACAACGTCGATCCAATTTGCGTTTTCAACCTTTTTTCAACGTCGAATCGACGTCGAAGAGCGACGTCGTTTCAACGTTGAATCGACGTCTTTTTGCCCGCTGGGAAGATTCATTTATTAAAATCACGAAAATGCAAATACTCCTTATTCGCGCAAAAATTACTCTAAGCTGTCACGCGACATGGAGAACAAAAGCAATTTGTTTGACAAAAAGTGCATAAATATTGTCTGTTTAAAGTGCCTATAACGTCCAAAAAATTTGGAAGAACTTTTAAAATGATAAAGTAAGTGTGGTCCCTTCAAGATGGCCGCCGCGAAATATTCCCGGCTTCATTTTTCGCAGCATCCAGTCTTTATTTTGAGATCAGTGGTTTCGTGCGTCAAAACAGTCACATGAGGCCATGTTAATATTAGCAGGTCACTAGCCGAACTTCGGAATAGCAAGTTGCACTCAATGTTGTGAACGTGCAGTATAGAGGACTAATAGTAGGCAATGAAATGTCATGGTTTGCTATAATGGGCCTTATTCGGCTGACGTTTCATATATAAGTATCCCGAATTTTACCCTAACCCTACACCTACAACTAACCCTAACTCTTACGATAATGCTTTATTTTAGAAATAACAGCTGATTTTAATTTCGAATTTTACTACCGATAGTCTATGTGACGTCATTTCGGGATTTATATGAAACTTCACTCCCTTATTCTGTTGATTTTAGGATCCCAGTCCTCCGATTATCCAAGAGTGCGTCGGTCGATGTCTTGTGCCGCACAACCCATGCACAGATCGACTACCCCTTGTGGAGTCGTGCGGTGTCTCCATTCCAAACACGATGTTCAATCGTCAAAACAACAAACATGTCCGTTCGTTTATATTGACCCTAGAAGTATGCATCCCTTTTATTGCAACGAACAACAAGAACAAGAAACGAAAGAAAAGTGAAGTAAATGCGAGCCATGGTAAGGAGTATTGCAGGGAGATGAAACATCATGTTCGAGGACTACAATATATGGCGAACGGCTGAGTTGTTTATACTGCTTCTCTTCGTTATAAGTGTTATTTCACGTTTTTAGTGTCAGGACGCTGTAAGGGTGTGCAAACTTCGGCCCCTGCTCCGACTCAACCTAGGTCCCAGGCTCTTCTCCGCGTAAAAACAGTGAGCAACCGGATGTCTCATATCTATTTGAACTGGAAATATCAGCGCAATGAAAACGTTTCTAAGTTTATAGAATAACCGAATAAAAGCTACTCCGATTCCCGAAATACAGAATACAAAGTGCTAGGTATTTTTCAAAATTTTGTAATATTAAATTAAATTATTTAAAATTTCTTGAGCAGTGTTGCCAGGAAGAAATGTTGCCAGGAAGAAGTTGCCAGGAAGAACGTTTCTTCGAAACGATGTTCCCCGTCAACGAAAAGACTCGCTCAGAAGTGACGAAGGATGGTGGGCAAGAAAGATATGATAGAGCAAGACTTGTCAGAGCAGGTCATTCATTTTTGTGGTGATACCAATACTCCAGTAACTCGCAAGAATTTATTTTGCCATCTTGAGATCAGATATGTAGTTTAATATTTCCGTGTCGTGTTCAGAGCAAAATACCATAGTTTTTTGAAATTGTCATAGATGTATTTTTAGTTATTCTGATGCCAAGCTCACACTTCACTAAATATAAATCACAATAGCCGGAGATAACCGGAGCCCAACTCCGGCACTGGAAAACGCTGAAAAACGCCGGAGCTCCGGCATAACTCCGGCATAACTCCGGCGCCCAGCTCTACGACGCTGATTGACTAGCGTCTATGACGTAGGCGTTGTTCAGCAGTCAAATGGTTTACATTGATCAAGCGTGAAGCCACGGCTTAAGTATTCTAATACCCTAATGGTGTACTGTCGAACTAGTATGTAGGATGTATATAACATTTTGAGTGAAAGCCCTTCGTCAGAGATTGAAATCAATGAAATGTATAGACCTCCTACACACTATTTCGTTAGTCCACCAACCTTTTAGAGAATTTGATTTGTATAGCAAGCGTGAAGTTGTGAAGGACGGCGGAAAGTGGATTTCAAACTGAATCGGAGCAACTGAACCTCTATAGTTTCACGTTTTGAAAGACCATAACCAGCTGTTTAACCAGCTGTTGTGGTCTAGTGGTTGCAAATGGTAAGACTTTCGGGTCTTCTCGGAAAACGACCTTAAATCGTGGGCCCTCGGAATCCCTATCAGTTGGGTTTTCCGTTCGCCTTAATAGTGATAAACTGATATAGTCGAGCGCTTAAAACATGAGCCTATGGTTCGGATAATGGGGCAACCTTGCGTTATCGACTCAAAATAAATCGTACTCATACCATATAACTGTCGCGTGCCACATCGAAACTCGATTTGCCGCCGTCGTATGACAAAATGTGTTCTTAATCGCTTGCTTCCATCTTTTTGAAGAAACGTCAAGTGTATCTGAGCCTCCCAGCAAACGTCTTCGAGGTCCGCGGCCGTCAGTGAACTCCGAAAGCGAAGAGCAAGAAAAGCCACCCGTGGAAAACCCTGAAGATGGGGCGCAGTCTCCCGAGCCGAAGACCGATAAGATGGTGTACTTCACGGAGTTGATTATCTTTGGGAACGAAAGGGAATGCCTGTTGGTGGATGGTGAATACGAGTTGGCTTTGCACGATAAGGGGAGTGGTAAAAAACGGAAACGAAAGCAATTATCTTGGGAGACGGACTATGATGGAAAGGTAAGGAGATATACAGTTAAATCTCTCTTAACCTTCTTATCTCTGTTAGGGATTTTTATATATTTATAATATTTGACAATTTCTGATAAAAAATCGCTCACAGCAACGGTTTCTGTATACAGTCAGATCATGTGTTGACGAAGGTCAGCATTTGGGTCGGGATTGTGGGTGATGTCAATGATTTGTGGGAGGTTTGGCTGGACAGCAGCGTTTATTGGTTATAAGGTGGCAGCTGGTGAGGATAGTTCGTCGGGAAGGGGAGCTTCAGCTGTAGGTGAGTTCCGTATTGGCGCTAGAGTTTCATCCAATGGCATGCCTCGAACTATGAGATGTTGGTGGTGGTTTTCGTGGGAGATTGTGAGAGGAGGTTGCTAGGCGCCGGTAAACCTGCGGTATAGAGTAGGGAAATGTTCCCTATACAAGGGGCATGAAGGCAGCCAGGTTGGTGGTAAGGTGGTTCAGTGACTGTTGTGGCGGAGGGCTGGTATAGGCGACACGAAGAAATCTGCGGCAGTTGGTTTGGTGGACGTGGTCTGGAAATCCTGGTAACGTGGGATATTGTAAGGGATATTGCAATTTCAAATTCCTTCTCCTTCAACTGTTCAACATTTATTGTAGCTGGGTCCGTTTGAGTTGTTCGCCTTTGGTCCAACCGTAAAATTCTCCCTTGCATGGCAAGGTCAGCCCGTGCGAGTCAGGCCGACTAGCCTGCCGTTGAAAGAACGCCGGGTGATGGACGCAAACGTAAAAACCGAGACCAACGGCTCCATCTGTCCGGACGATATGGAAAAGGAAGGCAAGAAGTCTCTCCGCATCTTTTACCAGTTCATCTACAATAACCACACTCGTCAACAGACCGAGGCTCGCGATGATTGCCTGTGTCCTTGGTGTGGTGTGAACTGTGGACACTTGTACAGTCTTTTGAAGCATCTGAAGTGTTGTCATGGCCGATTTGTTTTCACCTACGCTGTAAGTATCTTTTGACATGAGCAATTGACAATTTTCGTGATCTTGTACGCAGGCGTTTGTCGCTGTATTTTCGGATTTTCATTCTATTGAGATTTTGTTAGAATACGTTTCCTCGGGTCTCTATAACATTATCGAAATCCGGGTGACGTAATAAAAACACGAGAGAAGTGTAGGGAGAAGCACGAGCCGCCGAGGCGAGTACTTTCCCAACTTCTCGAGTGTATTATTTTTATAAAATAATTTAAGAAACAATTGCTTATACTTTAGATATAATTATGATATATAACGCTTTTGATTTTGATCTAATGCAAATTCAATCTGATCGGGACCGGCAAGCTGACCAATCACAGCTTGCGTAGAGTAAAATTATTTTATGAATGCTAATATTTGTAGCAGTCACGTCTGAATTCGCTTAACTCTTTCCTGTCCGGCCCAGTCAAAAGGGGTCATAGAAGACCCCCGAAGTCGTCAATCGAAAAACACGGCACACGGTAACGCAAGATTAAAAATTGAAATTCGACAGGGACATGAGATCCACTCACACGCCAAATTTTGATTTGATCTCATAAACAACTCTGCGATTGGTGGCATTTTGAATTTTCAATGCTACGCGGGCGTGCAAGATGGTCTTTCTAGAAAAATGGAAGTTTTTCAACCTGATTTATGATAATTAATGCCAATTTATATTAACATAATGTGTCTTGCTCGGAAAATTCAAAAGCATTGGTAACAGCCGGTTTATGGGGCTTTTTCGCAGAAAAGGTATAGTTTTTGCCCTGACGAGGCAGGTTGATGCAGGTGTTGGTGTTGGTGTTGGTGTTGATGATGGTGTTGGTGTTGATGATGGTGTTGGTGTTGATGATGGTGTTGATGTTGGTGTTGATGCAGGTGTTGGTGCAGGTGTTGATGTTGATGATTGTGTTGATGTTGGTGTTGATGTTGGTGTTAATGTCGGTGATGATGTTGGTGTTGATGCAGGTGTTGATGCAGGTGTTGGTGTTGATGCAGGTGTTGGTGTTGGTGTTGGTGTTGATAATGGTGTTGATGTTGATAATGGTGTTGATGCAGGTGTTGGTGTTGATGCAGGTGTTGGTGTTGATGCAGGTGTTGGTGTTGATGCAGGTGTTGGTGTTGATGGTGGTGTTGATGCAGCTGTTGATGATGGTGTTGATGCAGGTGTTGATGATGGTGTTGATGTTGGTGTTGATGTTGGTGTTGATAATGGTGTTGATGTTGGTGTTGATAATGGTGTTGATGCAGGTGTTGATGATGGTGTTGATGTTGGTGTTGATGCAGGTGTTGGTATTGATGATGGTGTTGATGATGGTGTTGATGTTGATGTCTTGCTCGGAAAATTCAAAAGCATTGGTAACAGCCGGTTTATTGGGCTTTCAGAAAAGGTATAGTTTTCGCAACAGTTATGGATATTTCCCGAGATATCAATAGAACAAAGAGGTAGTTCAATTTTGGATGTTTTTCAGCCGGACAGGAAAGAGTTAAAATAAGATTTTGAGAATTTTATAAAAAGTAGTATATTCCGGGAATATTTAACTAGACACTCCCCCAATCAAAGTTGGTTCGCAACGCCTTTATATGTGGAGGCGTAAAATAAGCTGTATTTTCTGTCGTTCTTCTTTTGTTAGCCCCACAGTAAAGGTGCTCGGGTTGACGTGAGTTTAAATGAAAACTACGATGGTTCATATGCTGGAGGAACGGAAGATCTCAACGAAATGGTGGGCTACGCTTTTAGCCGTGATGGCTCTATACGTCGGACGCCATTTACCGCTGTACTTGTCTGTAGGTAAGAAACAAGCTTGAGTCGTTAAGTTGTTGTTGTTCAAGCTCGATCAAGTCCGTCTCTCCAAAGGGTTGGGGAATTTGGGAGCTGCTGAGGGATTGGGGAAGAGCGCGAGGGGAGGAAGACTTGGTTCACCTGTAGCGCACCAAAATTTAGAAAGTTACTTCTAGTACTTCTTCCATATAAGGAACAGCAAATACATTGCCCTGACGAGCAAATACATTGTCCTGACGAGCAAACACATTGTCCTGACGAGCAAACACATTGCCCTGATGAGCAAATACATTGCCCTGACGAGCAAACACATTGCCCTGACGAGCAAGTACATTGCCCTGACGAGCAAATACATTGCCGTGACGAGCAAATACATTGCCCTGACGAGCAAATACATTGCCCTGACGAGCAAATACATTGCCCTGACGAGCAAGTACATTACCCTGACGAGCAAGTACATTGCCCTGAAGAGCAAGTACATTACCCTGACGAGCAAGTACATTACTCTGACGAGAAAGTACATTGCCCTGACGAGCAAGTACATTGCTCTGACGAGCAAACACATTGCCCTGACGAGCAAGTACATTGCCCTGACGAGCAAGTACATTGCCCTGACGAGCACGTACATTGCCCTGACGAGCAAGTACATTGTCCTGAAGAGCAAGTACATTGTCCTGACGAGTAAATACATTACCCTGACGAGCAAATATACTGTACATTACCCTGACGAGCAAATACATTGCTGAGCAAATACATTGTCCCATCCCCAAAAACCACGACTCCTAAACTTAGTTCTCCAAATTTTTAGACTAATATAATGTAGGGTTATGGACATAAACCTTGTGGGATGCACGTAACATAAAAGTTAGGAGGGCTATGTATTATTATTGTTTTGTTTTTTATGCGTTTTGTCCTCGATATTTTGTTTCGTTATGGCGAATGTGTCATGTCATGACAATGTTTTTTTAAAGACCTTTGCGGGGCAAAGAAAGTCTCAGCGAGTTCTTGGAACCGGATGACAGCGACGTCGACATAACAAGACCTTTCTTTAATGGACACAACAGGTGCAATAATAATCAAACTATACATGAATACTTCCAGACTTACTTTGTTTTTTTGCTGGCAAGGTTGGAAGAAACCCATCTTGAATTCTAATGTTGAATACCTCATTGTTTACTGTGTAGAGTATACTTCCATTCGAACACTTGTCTTCCAATGAAACCTGATGAGTTGGAATTCGACAGTGAAGACGAGATCGATCCAGAATGGTTGCGAATAAGAACGCAACAGGTAATGTTGATGTTGATGCAGGTGTTAGTGTTGGTGTTGATGTTGTTGCATGTGTTGGTGTTGATGTTGGTGTTGGTGATGGTGTTGGTGATGGTGTTGATGTTGGTGTTGATGATGGTGCAGGTGTTGATGCAGGTGCAGGTGTTGATGCAGGTGTTGATGTTGATGATTGTGTTGATGTTGGTGTTGATGTTGGTGTTGATGCAGGTGTTGATGCAGGTGTTGGTGTTGATGCAGGTGTTGGTGTTGGTGTTGATAATGGTGTTGACGCAGGTGTTGATGCAGGTGTTGGTGTTGATGCAGGTGTTGGTGTTGATGCAGGTGTTGGGGTGTTGATGGTGGTGTTGATATTGGTGTTGATGCAGGTGTTGGGGTGTTGATGGTGGTGTTGGTGTTGATGCAGCTGTTGATGATGGTGTTGATGCAGGTGTTGGTGTTGATGATGGTGTTGATAATGGTGTTGATGTTGGTGTTGATGCAGGTGTTGATGATGGTGTTGATGTTGGTGTTGATGCAGGTGTTGGTGCAGGTGTTGGTGATGGTGTTGATGATGGTGTTGATGTTGATGCACGTGTTGATGCAGGTGTTGGTGTTGATGCAGGTGTTGGTGTTGATGTTGATGCAGGTGTTGGTGTTGGTATTGATGCAGGTGTTGGTATTGATGATGGTGTTAATGCAGGTGTTGGTGTTGGTGTTCAGGTCGGCCTGAACACTAGGTCGGTCTAGCAACTGAGTCGAGTTTACAAATCGAGCGTTTTACTGTAAGTCTTTCTTCACTTTAGATGATCGATGAATTCACGGATGTCAATGATGGTGAAAAGAAACTAATGAAGCTATGGAACCTTCACGTCATGAAAAAAGGGTAAGAATTGTGCTTGTCATGTGGCTGTGTAGCGAGCTTTCATGAGGAAGCACGGGTGGCGCGTGCTGTTAGCACGCTGCTTCTCACTGCTGAGTTCTGAAGTTAAGCTTAGTACTTGGATGGGTGACTACCTCGTTCGATTCATGAGATTTATGTAGAGTAGAGTTGTTGATTCTCTCTTGTTCTTCTACCCTCCCTAATATCAACCCTAACACCAACTTTAGCTGTGCTCCGAGGTCATCATGGGTCGTATGGCGGCAGCCTGTGGCACCTTTACTAAACCTCCGACTCGGCCGCGTTGAGCTTCGTCCGTCGTGTAGTTCGTAGGATGATTAGCATGACCCTTAAACCTGCTCTGTTTTTGGATATTCTGCTAGTATCATTACTTCAGGGGATCAATTTCTCCCGGACATTGTGTATCCCCACGTTATGTAGACCTCTTTCATAATGACACCCGAATTAAATATTCTTTTATATTCATTTAAATTAACCTTTCTGTCCTGGTTCGTGTGTCTGTAATTCCAAAGAATGTTTGCTTTGTAACGAAGCCAGAAAAGCCTCGTTACAAAGCAAACATTCTTGGCTAATTGGCATGCATATAAAAGAATATTTAGACTGGCCACCATTATGAAAGGTCTATAGCATCAATTAAAACCAGCATTAGAGTTAAGGTTCAGGGACCGCGGAGCAGTTTTTTCCATTGGGTGTGCACGTAGGCTAACGTTTATCCAACTTTTATCCTACTTTTGACATAGAAAGCCCGAGGTTGCTATATTAAGGGTTAGTTTTCACTGTTTACCACCGGGATTCACTACTATAACCGCTAACATTGATAATTGCACTCCTCTCGACCAATCAGAATACAGTAATTTTGTCATGCATATATAGTCAGATGCGATACTACTTTTCCTACATTCCTACATTCCTAGATACATCGCCGACTTGCAGATCCCCGAAGCGTGCAAGGAGTTCGTTCGTGATTACGGCTCGGAAATAGTGGAGAAAAATCTGTGCAGGAATTTCTTACTGCATTTAGTGAACCTAAACGACTTTAACATCTTAAGCAGAACGCATTTGTTGCAAACCTTGGAACTAGTTGAACAGCTTCGCTATCCGACATCGAGGGACGCGTCGCTCTGTTCCTTGGCGTGAATTATATAGTCTGTTCCATGCGTTTCGACATTTTGAAGGAATTGCCGAGCACTTGACTGAAGGCTGTGAAGAAACGACCTCTGATTTTGACGAGTGCCGTTGTACCCCATTGGTGGTGGAAAGTGTTTTCGATCTGAAGGCAAAATCGAATGCTTCGCGTTGAAAAGAAACAGAAAGTAAAGAAATAATAACTGCAAACAATGAAAAAACCCGTGGAGAGTTATGACCAATTAAAGGACCTTGGCAACAAAAAATAATTAATATAGAAATATATGACTTAGCTAGTCGGAATATAGTAGTTTGGAGCTATGAAAATGTTGGCAGGCGCAACTTCATGTGACTAGATCTCTCAGCGGTTTCATCACCGAAATATTGAAGTACTTCATCTATCGTATGTGATATAGCTTTTAGTATCATTTTAAACCAGGCAACTACAAAACAACTCTAACATATTATGGCAATGTTAAAACATGTTATTGTAATATTAAATCAGTTCAAATATAAATTTTTCATGAATATTTAACAGCAATATTACCCGAATTTACCCGAAATTTCTTTCAAAAAACGGCCGAAATTTTCATTTTTAAAACGTGGGTGCAATAGTCCCCCTGCCTCTCCGCCTGGTACGGCTATGCTCGTGACGCATTTTAAAAGGTGAATAAACCTGTAAAAACAGACTTTTGAACCGACTGTCATGTGCTGGTAAGTGTTGTATTTCTTACTGTTGTGCTGTACGTGGAGCCATGTTTGCCCAGTTTTTGTTGTAATAGCGGTTAGAAAAATAAGGTTGAGAAGCCTAATTTCTTTCATTTCCACCAACACTGACCACTCTTTACCCAGAACATGACGTCACAGGTCATGTGGTAGAAGAACCCTAATTCACCTTTAATAAGCGTTACGAGCATTTTTACAACCTCAAACTGCGATATTCCAGTAAAAGGTATTTATTTTTTGTTGCCAATGTCCTTTAATGCTGAAAGTGAGAACATCCAGGTGACATCGTGTTTAAAATAACGGACACTCCACCTTGAGCTCTTGATATAGATACTCGAATTATTCTCCGAAGGGAGCCAGTGTCATTCTCAAAAAAGAAGTGGTGTGCTTGTTACCACGAGTCGATCGACTATAACTGTATTATGAGAAATGCAGCATAAATCAAGCATATCCCATCGTAATCCACCTTCGAAAAATTGCGCAAATATACAATTTTCAGACACTCCTCGTATCCACATTCCTCTTTTGAATCAATCTATTATTGCTGCTTGTATGAACCACTGATCGCTAAAATTGGACTGGATAATGTTTAATATTAACACCAGTGTTCAGCAAAGTACTGATATTTTGTACATAAGTAAAATAGAAAGTAAACTGATCAGTTTAATCTTACGTAAAAGGCATGAAAATGTTACTGAAGTAAAAGTACTAAAGAATAACTTATTCTAGAAAAGTACTTCTGAAACAAAATATAAATTATTTAACTGATTTTTGTACTGATTAGGTTATCCTGTTTTAAATATTCGTAAATAATAATAATAATAATAATAATAATAACCAACACGACTATACTGACACCAAGCAAAACTAGACTATATTGACAGAAAGCAAAACTAGACTATATTGACACCAAGTAAAACTAGACAATATTGACAGCAAGCAAAACTAGACTATATTGACAGCAAGCAAAACTAGACTATATTGACAGCAAGCAAAACTAGACTATATTGACACCAAGCAAAACTAGACTATATTGACAGCAAGTAAAACTAGACTATATTGACACCAAGTAAAACTAGACTATATTGACACCAAGTAAAACTAGACTATATTGACAGCAAGCAAAACTAGACTATATTGACAGCAAGCAAAACTAGACTATATTGACAGCAAGCAAAACTAGACTATATTGACAGCAAGCAAAACTAGACTATATTGTGACAGCAAGTAAAACTAGACTATATTGACAGCAAGCAAAACTAGACTATATTGACACCAAGCAAAACTAGACTATATTGACAGCAAGTAAAACTAGACTATATTGACACCAAGCAAAACTAGACTATATTGACAGCAAGCAAAACTAGACTATATTGACAGCAAGCAAAACTAGACTATATTGACAGCAAGCAAAACTAGACTATATTGACAGCAAGCAAAACTAGACTATATTGACAGCAAGCAAAACTAGACTATATTGACAGCAAGTAAAACTAGACTATATTGACTCCAAGTAAATCCAGACTATATTGACAGCAAGTAAATCTAGACTATATTGACAGCAAGTAAAACTAGACTATATTGACAGCAAGCAAAACTAGACTATATTGACAGCAAGCAAAACTAGACTATATTGACAGCAAGCAAAACTAGACATTGACAGCTAGACTATATTGACAGCAAGTAAAACTAGACTATATTGACAGCAAGCAAAACTAGGCTACATTGACAGCAAGCAAAACTAGACTATATTGACAGCAAGCAAAACTAGACTACATTGACAGCAAGCAAAACTAGGCAAGTACTTGATTAATCGGTCCAGTCTTCAGCGGATAGCAATTGCAACAGCATCGAGTAACTATTGTTTGGATGCTACGAAAAAATGAAGCCGGGAATATTTCGCGGCGGCCATCTTGAAGGGACCACGCTATATAGTTTTACTATAGGCGACAGACACAAACTACGGCTCCAGTATAACAGTAACTATGAAGCCGGAATTAGCGTGTGGCGGCCATATTGTAGTGACTACTGTGGTCACTCCAATATGGCCGCCGAAAACTATTCCCGGCTTCATACCCAGCGGGCACACGAACGTTGTTTCGACGTCGATTTTCGGTCGAATTCGGGTCACGACCTCGATCAACCACATATCGACGTCGATACGTCGCTTTGTCGACGTCGGAAACAGACGTTGTTTCGACATTGAATCGACTATTTAGTCCTTGTGCAGGAAAGTAGAGGAGCTTCGTTGAGAAGCACTCAATGACGTCATATTTTAGAAACAAATATGGCGTCGAAATTTGACAAACTCTCCAACTTCAACTAGCCATATCTTCTTAACTTAATTGATTTGAATACAGAAACTTTGAAGTCAGTAAGATCTTTCATATGAACTCCACTTGTATCCTTTTAAGTCCTCGGCGAAAATAAGTCCTCAAAAAGTAAGGAACACGAACGTAGAGGAGTATCATAGGCATAATATGAGATACTCTCTGACCACTCTTTACCCAGCACATGATGTCACGGGTCATTTGGTAGAAGAACCCTAATTTAACCCCATTTTTACAACCGCAGACTACGATATTCCAGTAAAAGGTATTTATTTTTTGTTATCTCACGTTTGTGGATTTTATATATCCGCAATATTTGGGTCTTCCTGAACAAAATCATATAACTTGTCAGCCAAAAATGTCATCTTCATGGAGTTTTTCGTTGCCAAAGTTACCGGATGTTATGTCACAAGAGTTTTCTCTTGTTATTTGCCACAAAAATGCCTCTTGTGACATCACATCCGATAACTTTAACAACAAAAAAGTCCATGATGATGAAATTTTCGGCTGACAAGATATATTATGATTTTGCTCAAGAAGACCCAAATATTACGGATATGTAAAATCCCCAAACGTGAGATAGGCAGTTTAATGCTGAAAGTGAGAACTTCCAGGTGACATCGTGTTAGCGGACACTTCACCTTCAGCTAGGGGTTTCCACAAGTTGCTCGGCAACTTTTTGGCAACTTTTCGTTCTATGAGCAACTTTTTTTTAACCGGCAACTTTTGTAACTTCGAGCAACTTTTCCTAAATTTGACATTTGTTTAGCGATTTTGAGTTTTTCACAACGTTTACTTTCATTTTGTGTTGAAATATGGTAGACCATATTAGGATAATAATAAACAATTTTAGCTCTCCAAGACCCAAGTCCAGTCAATCTCAATATCTCTTTATCGGTATTTAATACTCGGTAATTTTAGCCTAGGGGAATTAATACCGGAGTTATTTGTACTTTTGGCTTCTCAAAATTCAAAATGGCCGACATATTTACACAAAAGTTGGTATTTGACATTATCATAATTGTTTTAAGTTTTGACATTACGCCGGGTTTTATATATGCTATATAATATAGAACTATATACTATATTATATGAACTATGAAGTAATATATTAAAAAATTGTTTCATCAAGACACATTATATTATGTACAGACAAGTGCATTGCATTTTTTTATAAAGACATATATTTATATGATTACTCTAAACATCATCAGCAGGTATATATCGACTATTGCTCAAAATAGCAGCACTTGGCAGCGCAATTAAAGTAGCAACTTTTGAGCAACTTTCTTGAAAACTAGCAACTTTTTGAGAAAAATGGGCAACTTTTAGGCAACTTTTCTTCTTTTTTTGAGCAACTATTATCAGAATTTCGAGCAACTTGTGGAAACCCCTACCTTCAGCTCCTTTTTTACCCTTATGCTTCTACTTCCTTTGGGACACTGCTACAGGAGCGGCGGAGAAGGGGGGGGGGGGGGGGCGTCGCCCCCAATAAAACAGAAGCATACATGCAAGCCAAAACGTGCAACTGCTGCTCCACAGTCCACAAACTACAAGGTCTCGTCGTGCAGTCTGTCAAATGTACGGTACAAAAGTCTTGAAGGAATTTCAGCTGTGTGGACTGCAGAAGTACTATTGAGGAAAACGGAGAACCAGTTTGACCGACTTGGCCCTGCTGACCTCCATCTCACTGCCAACCGCCATATTTATTATTTTTATTAAAGTGGAAATTATGAAGCGAAAGCAGCGAAGCCTGACGGATTAAGTTATGAGTTGTGAAATTGTGTGATGTATAACCTTTACTAGGATACCTCTTAAAACTTGTCTCAAAATACAGGAAATGGCGTTTCCGAGACATACAAATTCAAAAAATTTCAGTGGGAGCCCCTGCTGCTACATGTACTATACTTGTAATATAACTTGTAAAATCATTAATAATTCATAAAGAAAATTCAAAAGAAATTAATATTTAATCAGCATCTTTAACACAGGATAAAACAAAGTTAACTTGCCCAAATTGAGCTTTTTCGGAGTTAAAATAATTTGTTTGTACCGTTTCTACAACTTCCAAACAAAGTATGCATTATATATTATATTCATTTTACAAGTTCGTTAAAACATGAGAGGCCGATGTTTATGGGCAGTTACAACGGCTCGCCATTATAACTGCCCATAAACATTATTAATCTTAATCACTACACATTCTAATATTTGTGGCGAAACCAAATAAATAAATAAAAAGTCTTTTGGGCAAACCTATAGCCCCAGGGCTTATCGGAGATTTATGGTATATTGATTATTTTTATTGCGACGTTGCGTTGAACCTTTTTTGGCAACACCCACGGGTTGCTAAAACTTCACTTTCTTCCACCAAATACCACGAGTCTCCGTCGGCAGCGTTTCGCTTATGTCTTCGAGGTCTTCTTTTTGGAAAGAACTTTTCAAGTATGTTGGGATTTTCTGCCAGAAACAGAAAAACTTCCCTCAACTCCGCGGCGAAGTTGGCTGGTTCACAATGAGGTGAAGTGGAGAAGAACTGCATACGAAAAGTATAAGAATACAAGATGAATAACAAAACAAAAAACATTTTAAACAGCAGAAGAAACCTAGAACACTATAAGGGAATATAAGACGAGTTTTATACCCAGGTCTCCGAGTCGTCTCGGGAAGATTTTTTCACCCAACCAAGTCCGCCCTTTGAATTAACGATTTTCCTTAAAGTGCCCATAACCTCAAAATGTTTTATTGTCTTGTTTGGAAGAACTTTTAAAATGATAAAGTAACTTCTTTTGAAGATTTTCGTTTCTTTGCTTTCTTTTTGAGATATATCAGTTTGTTTGATATGCAAATGTCTCGAATTTCGTCACACATACATAATGACTTATTGGAGAAATGTATCTCTTTCATTCTCGAACGAAATCCTTTATGTGAACGAAATCTTGGTGTTGTGGGAGAAAGGCACACACGTGTTATTCACACTTTAGTGTTTTTATTTCATGAACGCAAAGATATATAACATTCTCTGATAACTCATTATGCATGTTGACGAAATTCCAGATATTTGCATATCAAACAACCTGATATATCTCACAAAGAAAGCGAAGAAGTGAAAATCGTCAAAAGAAGTTACTTTATCATTTTAAAAGTTCTTCCAAATAAGACGATAAAAATGTTTGAGGTTACAGGCACTTTAACTCTTTATATATCTATATCTATCAAGTTTGATTTAATTTCATAAACAACTCTGCTATTGGTGGCATATTGAATTTTCATGATGCTACGCGAGCGTGCAAGATGAGCTTTTCTAGACATTGGTAAAAACCGGTTTATTGGGCTTCAAAAAATGTATAGCTTTCGCAATAGTTATGGTTATTTCCAGAGATATCAATAGAACAAAGAGGTGGTTCAATTTTGGATATTTTTCAGCCGGACAGGAAAGAGTTAAGTTGCATACCTCCCCGATAAGAACTATTATAACCCTAACCTTGATCCTAATCTTAAACCTAACCCTAACCTAACCAAAAATAAAGACAAGACAAAAACAGTAAGGTCTTTTAGAGTCATCCCTTTTGGCCATTTCCATCATTCCATCATATACAAGCTTTGTATATATATTTTTTTGCGCTTGTTCCGTATATTCAAGGATTACGGAACCAATGAAAAGAATCTTAGGTAGTTTCAACGTAAAAGTTGCTCAAAAACCTTTCTTGACGTTGGGTCATATTTTTGCAAAACCTAAGGATCGTATCGCGAAGGAACAGAGGAAAGACGCTATTTATTCCATTCCGTGCAATGACTGATCAGGAGTACATCGGTCAGACTAAACGTCAGTTTCGTACGCGTTTAAAAGAACACCAAAAGCTGTTTTCTTTTCAAAAAAAAAAAAGGAAAATTCTGCTTTGTCGGAGCACGCGTGTTACACCACCATGGGATTGCGTGGGAAAATTCCAAAATTATTACCACTAATCCGCGGTACCATCAGAAACGTTGTATGGAGGCTTGACGGTGGTTTATTACCAGAAGCTTATTTGCATCTTGTTAATAGATAACATCATCATCGGTTCTATGAGGGTATAAATAGGGATCCTAACTTTACAACGATCACCCCTGATAACTTTAAAAGTTACGTTTTAATTTTTAAAGCCAGAGTAGCGTCAAACTATGTCTGATATACAAGCTAATCTACAATCTGATTGGTTCTTATACTGGCAAGCTATCAGCTCATATATCACTAGTAATGAAAAAAACAAAATGGCGGAATGTTTTGCTAAAGTAAATTAACAAGAAAAAATACCTAAAACTAGCGTCTATAAGTGCTGAGTGTCTATAATTATTATAAAACAATTATACCATTCGCTCTTGTCGTATTAGCCTGCGCAGCGGCCCTCTTGGGGGGGGGTCGTCGTATATGAACTGTAGTATACCTGAAGTATCGATTCATCTGATAGTTTAGCGCAGTCTCGAGCTTTGTTGGTGGGGAATTGTACTTGAAAAGGACTCACTGTTGATTCCTGAGTGACAGAACTGTACACCTGACGTACATGCTAAAGGTTGAGAAAATAAAGATAATTCATTTTCTACCAATAATTTTTATCTATAATCTTTGAAAGTAAAACAATCTTGTGTAAGTATCCTTTGGACGATCGTCAAACTCAAATCCTCAGAAAATGTTTCCGAGTCCCAGATCGGGATAGAACCTCTATTATTATGTTCGTGTAAGAACCTCTATTATTTTGTATCGTGTAAGAGCTAGTACACTGTTGTTGTCAGGGTAGTGCTTTGCGCGCTTGTTTTCTTCATGGCGGCCATTTTATGGGACGCCTATTTCAGTTCACAAACGAATCCGTCGATATTTGATCAATCCTTCTTATAAATTATCCATTTTCAAGTTTTCTAAGAAGTAAATATACCTGAGTGATCAATTATTGTGATATTTTTCGTAAAATTGATCATTTACATAGTAATCATTTCCTCCGAAGCGTGGAAGGCCGGGTTATGCTGCTGAAACAGCGCGAATAAGTTTGCGAATGGAAGTGTTTGATGAGTGGCAAGTAAATAAATATATTTTGTTTCTTCTGATGTTTTGTTCATTTGAATTTGCAAAGATTCAGGAACTAAAGCCAGCCGGGCCGGCTTGTTCGTCAGAAACGGCGTTGCGCGCGGCCCGCAGTGGTTCACAAACAAGCGAACTGCAACTGTTCAAATCGTCTTGAACATTAACTTCATAACGCCCCGATGTCAGGATCGGACTCCAATTTCAACATTTCGAAATAAATCTAGAGTTCACATGCAAATTATAGTTCACTGCAATCAATTCGTATGAAAACAAAAACACAAGCGCGCAAAGCACTACCCTGACACTCACTCTTTAAGTTTCGAGAAAAACAAAATTCAACGCGTACCTTTTCTGTGCTGTATAGAGCAACGTGTCGCAATATTTTATCCGGAATGTGACAATGAAATTGTTGAACTGGCGCAATATTTCCACTTGACACAACTACACCTAAAAGATTATAAATTATTTTTAATTTATCGTGATTCTCACCACCGTTATCATCACTACCATCATCATCAACACCATCATCATCAACACTACCATCATCACCACCACTACCATCATCACCACCACTACCATCATCACCAACACTACCATCATCATCACCACCACCTTCATCATCAACACTACCATCATCATCACCGGCGCTACCATCATCTCCACTACCTTTATATCACCACTACCTTCATCATCATCACCGGCGCTACCATCATCACCACTACCTTTATCATCATCACCTTCATCATTACCATCATCATCACCACTACCACCATCATCATCATTACCACTACCATCACCACTACCATCATCACCACTACCACCATCATCACAATATCACCACTATCATCACCACTACCATCATCATCACCACCACTACCATCATCATCACCAACATTCCTATTATCATCACCAACATTCCTAGTATCATCATTATCACTGCCATCATCATCACTACCATCGTATAAATTGCCCTATAATGTCATTGAACATCATTTTTGTGTCTACGTTTCCGTAAGCAATCGTAGCGCTATGCCATCGTCCGAGTTGCACCTGTATACCCCAGTAAATACGTACCTAAAATGAACAGGTTTTGCGATTGGCTATATGGAACAAAAGTGGTTAGGGTTAGGACATTGGTTTCTTTGTGGTTGATTTTATTGTTTTATTGTTTTAATCAACCAATCACAAAACTTGATAGTATAGGTAGGTGGCGACCCGTATATCTGGGTTTCGTCGTCGAGACTAGCCTACAAAGCAGGCGTTGTGCGGGTTGAAAAAATGGGTACGCCATGTGGGGTATTATCACTGATCTCTAAATAAAGACTGGATCGAGCAACTTGTTCAGAAAATGAAACCGGAAGTCCGCCATTACTAAGGGACCAACTGAGAATCCTATGAGGTTTTTGATGGTTTATGTGCTCTTACCATCGACAAAATAAAATAATATTACTATAAACAGGACCAGAAAACATTTTTCAAATTACTGGGTAAAACGATTCGCCTACCTACAGATTTACTGCGACTTTGGTCCCTTAGCAATGGCCGCCGTTGGCTCTAGTTATCCAGTGAGAGAAGCCTGATATGAGACGTCAAATTAGGTTGAAGATTTTATGCATTTAATGTTAACAAAGAAACTATATTTGCCAGACACTAAACCTATTTTGCTAGCGTCACAGTTTGATTTGCTTGCAAACTCGGAGTTTCTAATGATCTCTCGTTAATTTACATTATGCAAATATACAGGCTTCAAAAACAATAGAAAGCTCAATCCAGTCTTTATTTAGAGATCAGTGGAAGGGGGTGACTGGTCACCCCAGTCCCCCTGTATCCGCCCTAAATTGAACTTCCTTTTCTTGTCACTCTACTATTTATTTCATTACCATTTCACTTCAATTTGATAACATTAATTCTTGTCAATACTTTCATTCATATTTGCAATCGCATTCACAAACCAATATAAAATTCAATGCATGTACAATAGTTGTAAAAACTATTAATATATCAAATTAAACAGACCATTGCATCTTTTAATATTTTAAATTGGGAATGGTAACACCTGATTGCAGGTTAACCAGACTGGTGACACCTGACCAGACCTCAAGTTCAAATGCCTTATTCCAGATTGATTGTGAATTTTTCAACATTTTCTTTTTTCAGTACATGTATTTTGTTACAATTTACGTTTGCCACATAAACACAAGATAAAAATGTCCTAGTGAAGATGCAATATGGCGAATGTTGATATGCACACATTGTACAATTGTAAATCACATGTACTGTACTAAGATGACAATCGTATGTGACAAATTGTGCCAAATACGTACTAATATTGGTATGTTACAAAGTGTTGCAGTTTTCGTTTCAAACGTAGACGCGTGTACGCATTGCGTACCTATTTTACTTCTTTTGCGTGACTAATTTCCTGCCATTCCCTATTCCAATGAGCTGTTTATATGGGAGCTGGGACGTGATGTGGGAATTCAAACGAGGGGACCAATCGTTTGGCAAGAATATCAAGTAATAAGGAACACAATCTCACCTATCCCGTATATTTTTGGTGTATGGTTGCCATTAACTATCACGTCATTTAGTCCTAGGGTGTGAATACAAATAGCAATGTAAGAAAAATTGGTCAGCATAACAAAGTATGTTCACAAGACAAGCTATAAAAATAGAGCAAGTTATGACTGAACATCTCAACAACAACATTATTGACCATTGGTGTTGTTCGTTGTTGATTCAGAAATATTGTTCAGCATTGATGATGAAGCAACAACGGTTGTTCATGGTTGCTCAGGGAAAACATACATTGATAGAACAAACATATTTACTATTAAAACTAGGAGTGATCAAAGATTATGTAAGTGTGTTCGACCGGTTAGCCGGGCTAGCTCGGATAACCGGGCTAGCCCGCGTCTTATATAAATCGCATATTTTTTCAACATTTCGATTACATAATTGCTCATATAATCGTTTCATCTCGGCAAAGCGGGCTGAAAACTGTTTGATGCATGCCGATACTCGTTTGTTTATTTGACGATGTGATCAAATAAGACTAGAAGTAATAGATCAAACACGAGTTTGAGTGTTTCATCAGGGGTTCCAAACACGAGAAAACAAATGAAAACCGAGGGCGTAGCCCGAGGTTTTTATTGTTTTCGAGTGTTTGGAGTCCCCTGATGAAACACGACAAACGAGTGTTTGATCTAGCTTCTCAAACGAGTATTCCTTTAGCGATTTGTTCCCATAGCGATTTTATTTTAATATGTAGATTAAGAAATGTGATCCAGTTCACTAGGAAGTTTGCTACAGGTTTTCATTGGGTATCAAAACTCATGCATGTGATGCGGTATACGTTCATGGATTGGCTATGATAATTCATGAATTATTAATGAGTTTGAGAAAGGAACATAAAACATTGTTTTTGTATTTCGTGGTTGTTTTGTCACGGCTTATTTTCTGTTAAGAGGCATTCGCAACTGTAAGCTACGACAGTGAACACGTCTTGTTTTTATTGACAATACTTACAAATAATTCCATCGACATAACAACAGTGCAAAACTGCGGAAAAGGTAACGTAACTCTGTGCAAATGAAACGATATTTGTCAATATATTATTTGATAATTGTGAATTTTGGGCTGTAATCGTCGACGTCAACTCAAAACTTATCCCGGCTTACCGGGCAGCCCGCTCCATGTAATAGCAATTTAAAACTCATCCCGGCTAGCCCGTTCCATGTAATCACCCCTTAAATATCGATCATTATCGGTATTTCAGATGAAAGATACGGATACGCTTCCCAGTGGCGGATCCAGGGAGGGGCGCAGGCGGCACGCCGAAGAAGTCGAAGATAAACGCAATATTATACGACCGATTATAAGCACAATATTTTGGTAGCTTTTCCAATTTTCATTGCAAAAGCTAGTTTGCATGCACTCATAGATATATGCACTCATAGGTAAAGTTCCCAACAAATCTTGATTTATTTTGCCTGTAAAGCACAGTTACCCATGCATGTATTGACATGCAAGATTAAAATGCGTTCTTCGTCGAACGTAATAACGAATGTGGGACAACGAACTCGAGTGGAGAATAATGGTATTAAGTTGATACTCCGAGCGACGAACCATGCCGAGTAAGTAGAAAAAAACTGTACTTCACCACGACATCGTTATTCTAACAATACAAGAATGAAGAGGGACTGCCTTTTTCATCCGAGCCAGAGGTGAACGGACACCGCAGACTGGAATGTTTGGGGACCGAGGACCTACGATTTAACGTCCAAGTGTAGTATAAGCCACAACATTATATGCTGGATGGTATTATTCATAGTTGGCAGCACAGTATTGCTATTAACAACTTGGAACAATTCGTGCGGTTTTGTGTGTGTACACTACAATATATTTTTGATGAAGTATAATCATCGGTCAGTTGACACAAGAATCCAATTGATAAATTACAACGGCTTTTCCTGAGATGAACTCGTTACTACAGAAAACCAGCACTGAACATGGCGTTCCTTGGGAGTCGCGCATGCCGGTAACAATGTCCTATAATTTTTAGTTGGGTGGAGCTATTCATATCATATATATAACTACCAGAACACTAAACATACCGCATACACTCGCACACACTAACTGGATAGTAGCAGAAAGCCGAACCACTTCACCTAAACAAATACAACAAAATATTATTTTTCACAAGAGAGTGAATTATTTTTCAATAAGAATAATTTCACAAGCTCGACGCAAACACAAGCACTGACGCAAACACAAGCACAAGTTTCCTTTTTCCTTAGGTCCACGCTTGCGCTGTGCTCGCGTCGCTCTGCCAGAGCTCCGGCATTTTTCAGTCAGACAAGCCGGAGTTGGATTTTCTTCCCGCTCCCGATAAGCGCATGGCATGAATGACAAAAAAATATGACAATTCTGATGGAGCTTTCGTTCACAAATTTCGTTCACGGGGAACATCGTCTCAAAGAAACGTTGCGCATTCCTTCCTGGTAAAATTGGTCGCTTAGCGTTCATTAAATTAAGTAAAAAGTTTTAAAAATTGGCATTTTGTGGTAGTAATAGAGTATCTTATTCGGTTGCTCTATAAAGTTTTCACGTGAACGTTTTACGAAAACACGGTTTAGTGTCAGAGTTTGGTGGTTTTGTGTGGATATAGCCTGCGACATAGCCTGCGATATAGTGCGACATAGCCTCCGTAGCGGGAGATTCGGGGTGTGGACAGAAAGTCAAAACGGAAAAATAAAGATGCGTTTGAAAACGAGTGAGTACTGTGGGCGAAGCCTTACATAAAATTCCCAAAAATATATCCTCTGATAAGTTAGCACAATCCAAAAACCCACCAATAACAGACAGCTCTATTCTGAAATAAAAAAACAAACATAATTCAATTCACTTTTACCCAATTCAACTAAATCCAATTTATTGCAGAGTGACCATCCATTGGTAACATTGCTGATTCCATAATGAAACCCTTGGTGTTTCAGAACAAAATAAGACCATCACGTTTTACTTTCGTTTAGTAAGTTAAGATGCTTATAAACAACAAATTAAATAGATATCTACAACAAATTATCAACAACCATTTTTGTGGTTAGTCCCTCATGTTTGAGGTCCAGGGTGATACTTAGAGATAGGTACTGTACACTTGTGACTTGCTTTGCAAGGTGGGGACAACTTTTTATCAAGTAAACACTGTGTTCAGCAAAGTACTTCTGAAACAAAATATTTTCTAACCAACATGACAATTGACAACACTTGCAAGCAAAACTATGCAAGTACTTTAATCAGTACTGTTTCAATTGCTGTTTGCTGAGGACTGACAGTGACAGTGATAAGTGAGAATTTTCAAGCCCTTGTGAGGAAGAAAACCAGAATTACAACCCTCGAGTGAAATACTATTTTTGGATTGGAAACAATACAACAGTTACAATCAGGTGCACATGCAATAAGCAACACCATGCATGCTAATAAAACAAAATGGTACGGTATCCGATATCCGAGTTACTAAAGTCCGAGAACCGAGTAACAAAAGTCCGAAATCTGAGTTATTAAAGTCTAGTAACTCAGATCTCGGATTTTAGGAACTCAGATGTCGGACTTTAGCAACTCAGATCTCGGATTTTAGGAACTCAGATGTCGGACTTTAGTAACTCAGATCTCGGACTTTAGTAACTCAAATCTCGAACTTTAGTAACTCAAATCTCAGACTTTAGTAACTCGGATATCGGACTTTAGTAACTCAGATGTCGGACTTTAGTAACTCAGATCTCGGACTTTAGTAACTCAGATCTCGGACTTTAGTAACTCAAATCTCGGACTTTAGTAACTCAAATCTCGGACTTTAGTAACTCGGATATCGGACTTTAGTAACTCAGATGTCGGACTTTAGTAACTCAGATGTCGGACTTTAGTAACTCAGATCTCGGACTTTGGTAACTCAGATGTCGGACTTTAGTAACTCAAATCTCGGACTTTAGTAACTCGGATATCCAGATCTCGGACTTTAGTAACTCGGATGTCGGACTTTAGTAACTCGTAAAAGTAACTCGGTGTCGGACTTTAGTAACTCGGATGTAGGACTTTAGTAACTCAGATGTCGGACTTTAGTAACTCGGATGTAGGACTTTAGTAACTCGGATGTAGGACTTTAGTAACTCAGATGTCGGACTTTAGTAACTCGGATGTCGGACTTTAGTAACTCGGATGTCGGACTTTAGTAACTCAGATGTAGGACTTTAGTAACTCGGATGTAGGACTTTAGTAACTCGGATGTAGGACTTTAGTAACTCGGATGTAGGACTTTAGTAACTCAGATGTCGGACTTTAGTAACTCGGATGTCGGACTTTAGTAACTCGGATGTCGGACTTTAGTAACTCGGATGTCGGACTTTAGTAACTCGGATGTAGGACTTTAGTAACTCAGATGTCGGACTTTAGTAACTCGGATGTCGGACTTTAGTAACTCGGATGTCGGACTTTAGTAACTCAGATGTAGGACTTTAGTAACTCGGATGTAGGACTTTAGTAACTCGGATGTAGGACTTTAGTAACTCGGATGTAGGACTTTAGTAACTCAGATGTCGGACTTTAGTAACTCGGATGTCGGACTTTAGTAACTCGGATGTCGGACTTTAGTAACTCGGATGTCGGACTTTAGTTACTCGGATGTCGGACTTTAGTAACTCGGATGTCGGACTTTAGTAACTCAGCGGATGTCGGACTTTAGTAACTCAGATATCGGACTTTAGTAACTCGTAAAAGTAACTCGGTGTCGGACTTTAGTAACTCAGATCTGGGACTTTGGTAACTCAGATGTCGGACTTTAGTAACTCGGATGTCGGACTTTAGTTACTCGGATGTCGGACTTTAGTAACTCGGATGTCGGACTTTAGTAACTCGGATGTCGGACTTTAGTAACTCGGATGTCGGACTTTAGTAACTCGGATGTCGGACTTTAGTTACTCGGATGTCGGACTTTAGTAACTCAGCGGATGTCGGGCTTTAGTAACTCAGATGTCGGACTTTAGTAACTCAGATCTCGGACTTTGGTAACTCAGATGTCGGACTTTAGTAACTCAGATGTCGGACTTTAGTACTGTAACTCAGATGTCGGACTTTATAGCAACTCAGATCTCTGACTTTAGTTGTCGGACTTTAGTAAATCAGATATCGGACTTTAGTACTGTAACTCAGATGTCGGACTTTAGTTGTCGGACTTTAGTAACTCAGATGTCGGACTTTAGTAAATCAGATATCGGACTTTAGTACTGTAACTCAGATCTCTGACTTTAGTTGTCGGACTTTAGTAACTCAGATGTCGGACTTTATAGTAACTCAGATCTCTGACTTTAGTTGTCGGACTTTAGTAACTCAGATGTCGGACTTTATAGTAACTCAGATCTGGGACTTTGGTAACTCGGATGTCGGACTTTAGTAACTCAGATGTCGAACTTTAGTAACTCAGATGTCGGACTTTAGTAACTCAGATCTCGGACTTTGGTAACTCGGATGTCGAACTTTAGTAACTCAGATGTCGGACTTTAGTAACTCAGATGTCGGACTTTATAGTAACTCAGATCTCTGACTTTATAGTAACTCAGATCTCTGACTTTAGTTGTCGGACTTTAGTAACTCAGATGTCGGACTTTATAGTAACTCAGATCTCTGACTTTAGTTGTCGGACTTTAGTAACTCAGATGTCAGATGTCGGACTTTAGTACTGTAACTCAGATGTCGGACTTTATAGTAACTCAGATCTCTGACTTTAGTTGTCGGACTTTAGTAACGCAGATGTCGGACTTTATAGTAACTCAGATCTCGGACTTTAGTTACTCGGATGTCGGACTTTAGTAACTCGGATGTCGGACTTTAGTAACTCGGATATTTTACTTTAGTAATGCGGATATAGGATGATACTTATACGCTTCCGTAAAAATGTATAACAAAATAAAAATATTATTCTACTAAAATTTTACTTCAAAAAAATACTCCATTACAAGTAAAGGGCAAACAAAACACTTTAAAATCCATTATTCCTATAAAATCCAAAATTCCTAGAGGAATTCCTGTTAGATTTTGGCCCAAATCCTATAGGATACTATAGGAATTCTTATAGGATTTAAAATTTCCTATTGGAATTCCTATAGGAATTCCTATAGGAAATTTATTCCTATTAGATTTTGGCCCAATTCCTATAGGAAATGCAATTTTCCTATAGGAATTCCTATTGGATCCTAAAGGATTTTTTTGTCGCATGTCCAGGAACACATGCTCAAGATGTGATAGAGTATGTTGCACTTCATTCATGAATTGAAATAAATCGTAATCAGTGGTGCTGGCAAGGGAGCCTATTGTCCCCCAATCATCTCCAGAACCATTTTTTGTTTATTGGAAATCTGTTGAGAAAACATTGGGGGGGGGGGTTAATTGTTTGGGAAAGGTAAAGTGCCTTAGTGGATTCATCCTAGAGCATGGTGTAAGCTATCTCACCCCCACCCCATAAAAATTCATGGCGGTGCCACTGATAGTAATGCAGCTATATTATTTAGAAATTAGTGCACTATACCAAATTAAATAGGTTTCCTTAATTTCACCGACTAAAGTTTAAAAATACTCTACCTGTTTTGATCAAGACTATCTGGGTAAACTAAAATACTTTGCACCATGTTAGCCAAAGCTTGCTTTGTTCCATGTCCATCAAGATGTGCCAGGCTGCATACACCTGAACCTATGTTCATTAAAAATGAATTGTAGTCTCTAGATTCTCCGATGAGGCTAGCAGAATGTGATGCAGCTATTTTCTAATTGCATGTTCAACCACTTAGATTTAACCCTCTTAATTTAACAGATAAAACACACAGATACACCCAATGAAATCTTAACAAACAGCTTCTTTGTAATATGTACACTGATACATCTTGTGATATGGATGCAATAAGTATCAGAAGTGAAAAAGTAATATTCTCCTCGACATGGCATTATAAAAGGGACTTGACCAAGTAAATCACCTGTTGTTTAGATTGAATGCTGTACCTGTACAGTAATAATGTACTTTAAAATTAAAAATCCCATGGTTAGTCATGAAAAGCAAAGGAGACCCTCTGGGCTTTTGCCCGATTGGCCACTGACACTCCACTCCTGTTCATTTGTTTTAGTCACTTTAAAGTTTGCTGAGTTTCCAGACCATATCACCATAACTTGTCAACATCGATTGACTAAATTATTACTCACCTGTGTGTCTTAACACAACCAACTGACATGTTGTAGCACTATCTGATCCAATAACAGTCACTGAGCCTGTGAAGACAATTAATGGAATAAATCATAAGGTATAATTCTTCATAACTGAACTTCGGTATGAATTATGTGACTGGCCGATTCGCTAATATGATTCCAAGATGTCTAATGTTTCCAAATAATGTAATGTAAAATTACGGCATTCTGATTTCATCTTCCCCAAAACCATGTTGATGAAAGTTTTGTGATTGCATGTCTATACAGTTGCTCGCTTTACTGTCACTCAAAATACTAACTGTCAGATGGATGAACGGTTCCATATTCACGTTGTCCCACATAAAGGACCTTTTCTCCTTGAAATGATTGTGTAGGTTGTGATGCAATTTCTTGCGATCTTCTCTATAAAACAGACACTGTGTGAAATCACTGGTATAAAATAATTATCTTAGCACTATAGTCAGTGACTTGATCATTGTGTTGTTATTAAAATGGTGGGGTTTGGATTAGCTGACATGGAAATATTTTAATTTGTGGAGTATAAGATTTGAACCACAATCACACCCCTGCTGCTACTTGGGTTTGGCAAAAGTATGATGAGAATAAAAAACTTCTTAAGAGGTTGGCATAATAGCCGACAAAACGGACATTTTGAAGGTGGGAGTGAGTTTTTCTTTCCTGAATAACTCTAAAGTGAGTTGCTATTGACATTAAACCACAGAATATAAAAGAAACTAGAAGGACTTCCGAAGTTTTCTAGCTACAGTAGCTTGGAGTCTAGCCTCCTTCGCAGACGTTCTTTGTGGGCCGTGTATGCCGGAGTCCGGCTTATTTCTAAAATTAATATTAAACACGTTACCTTCAATTTAGGAAATCGAGAGAACAATTCAGAAGATTTGCAGATATCTCTGATCGGTTCCTCTCCGACAAACAAAGGCATTTTTCGTTCTCAAATTCTCGGACATTGTCCTAGTTTCTATGAACCGGCGAACCGGCAGCGTCCTGCCAGGGTTTCCGGCTTAAAATTTCGCGGGTTCATCATTAATAGATCACATCCGCCATGTTGCCATTGTCATATTTTGTGGACTCTAAAACTTAAAACACACAATTTTAAACTTTTTGTTCCGCCTAAATACAAATGCCTACCAAGAGTGTCGACTATTACTTTGCAGTATTCCTCTTTCTACCAAACACATAGAGGATAATCCAAGGGAATATGACCGCCACAAATTTTAGAAACTAGCTTGGTAGAATTTGAAGAGTTCATGGCAAAACAAGAAGTTCGAGTCATCCAGCGCATTGAAATTCCTGCCCAGCCGTCGAATATCAATGGTATTTCGTGGTCAACTGATAACCAACTAGCAGTGGTGGTAAATGGCTATGTGGCTATATATGTATCTTTTGCAAACGTGTTAAGGATAGGGATAAAGATAACTAAATATTTATGTCAATAATAATAATTATAATAATAACAACAATAATAATAATGATGATGCAACAAAGTAAATGGTTTGAACCTACAGTAGGAGTATTATTAGCAGTGTGAAATTGATCATCCAAGTTGTAGTCTTGAGAAAGACTATTGTTTCAAAATCCTCAGCGGTAGTCATCTTCAGAGTCAAGTAAAGTGTACTTGTCATCAGGTTTGCCTGTATATAACCAGACATATATACAGTATAGGCAAACCTGACAAACATACTACTTGACTCTGAAGATGACTGATGCTGAGGCCGTTGAAACGTTAGTCACCAACAGTCGTCTTTCTCAAGACTATAACAACCTGGACGATCAACTTCACATTTCTAATAATATAAGATCAATTTATATCATATGTGTTCTTATACCTTAACTATATGTAAGAGTATCAAAGGAGTGGAGAAGGAAGACCAGAAGAAAGTTTCCAAACTAAAAATGACCAGAAATGTTATTCCTGCAGAAACAATATGCCAGAATTATGATATTGATCTTGAGTTTCCAAACATGGATGTTCCTATGCCACTGTTTTCAGAATCCCCATGCCATTCAACTTCGGCCATTGATCCTGCACTGTCCCAGAAAATTTTAAGACATTTTGCGTCTCAAGATGTCACCTTTGCTAAGTGGTCTCCAGCTGGTTGTGACAAAATTGGCAGGTATTTGGAGAATGATGATTATTATATTAAATTATTTTTCAGTGGCATAGCTAGAGGAGGGCAGGGGGGTGCTCCACCCCAACGACTTTGCAGGGACGTTTGTTGGAAAATCCTTGTCTTCTGTTGGAAAATTTGGGTGGTTGGGATTGGAAAAGTTGTTGATTGTAACAGGATTAAACGTTAATTTAAGCATTAAACTGTCGGATCTTGTAACTTCAATCTTGTGAATCAAGTTTAGAGCATTTTACTCTGGCGACCTTTCTTCGAGTTAAATGGTGGTGCTTGAGTACAAGAATGTGCATGATCTTCTCAATGCCTGGGAGTTTGGAAAAAGCAAAGCTGTTCCAAGGGATGCTGAAGATCTTTTATTATTTTTAATGAAGTACAACTTGATGGCTCAATTTGAGAACATTGTAACGCTTTTAAAACTTTGCCTCACCTTACCCATTTCATCATGAGCACATGATGAAAGAGCGTTCAGCTGCCTGACGCGTGTTAAGACATACTCGAGAAGCACGATGTCTGAAAAGCAACTCTCAAACCTTGACACCTTGCATTCATCTCAATAAATGGAGAACTTGTTTCGTCAACTTCTATTAGAGAACTTCAAAAACCATTTTTAAATTCGAAAACCAGAAGAATATTTCAATGACTTATGTAGACAAATTGTATTTCTCTAGTACTTTACAGTCATAAGTATACATGCACTACAGATACCATTCTACATGATTGTAGGAATTAACAGAAAATTTATAAATACATTTGGTAATTCAGTTATAACTAATTTTTGAATGAATGAAAATGAAAAATGAAACCCTAACCCCCCACTGAAATGTCCTAGCTCCGCCACTGCCTATTATGCTGACATAAATTACTTTTTTAAAGTTGTTTTTATGTGTTTGTTTTTATTCAAGGTGTGTTTTAGCTGTGCTTTTTAGAACAAACAAGCTTGCTTTGTTTGAGATGGAAAAAATATCAAATAAGTGGAAAGAGATTGCTAATCTGAGTGAAAGCCATTATTTACAATTGAAGACTGAAGATTACTTTTTAGACAATGTTGTTATGAAGGGAAAAACACCTTCTGATGTGAGAACAGCAGTTGGTGACAAAAAGACTTGGGATTGCTTCCATGAATGGCAACGGCGGAATTACCTTCTCAATTTCACCTGTGTCGAATGGTGTCCTTCGCCAGTGATTTGCCTAAACAAAAATAAAAAGACTTCTTGTAAGTTCGTTTTTCTTGCAACTACGGTCAAAAGTGGTCAATTGTTCCTCTGGAATGGAATGGTGCCATTTATGGATTCACGAACTGCTATGTACAGAGTACTTGTTGCTCATACATCAATGGCCTATCCATGTACTTTGGCTTGGTCCACAGTAGCTGCTTCTGGAGGTACATGTGACGCAGATTTTTTCACTTATGGATAAATGTAGGAATAATTGTTTTTCTGTTGCCTGTTCAGGTGTTCATGTTTATTGTAACTCCTGCATGGTTGGGAGCTTGCTGATGATTTGCTAGCTCCTTCAAATAAATACTTCTGTGCCTGAGTTGACACAGTACACCCTGCCTTGTACCCAGGCGTCTCAATCCTTGTACGTGCGCATATTGGCAAGGCGGAGGTGCGAAGGGGCTGCTGGGAAGGTGGGAGCCCCTGTGCCTCGCTCGCCCCGCTCCTCCGTCTTGCCAATAAGCGCGTGTACAAAGATTGAGACGCCTGGGTACGAGGCAGCAGTACACCCACATATAGTTTTAATTAGAAATTTGTGTCACTTACAGTCTTCCATCTGATTGCAAATTGCTGTTGTGCAGTACAAGAGTTTGCAGAACTCTGCTGCTAGAGTTATTTGTAATATCCCTCTGGATCACCACATTTCACCTGTTCTTTTTTCCTTGAAATCCAGAAAACACTCCACCCCAAAAACTTCAGTGTTGCAAATGTTGCAAATAAGTGTTAGGAAGTACATTATATAATAATATATTAATCAAACCTGTACATCATTGTAACCTTTTGCTCTCCATGTGAGTCTCAATGGTTAGAGTATCTCACCAGCAATAAGAAGGTTGCAGGTTCGATTCCATTTTCTGAAGATTTGAGCTTGATAATTGTCCATGTATTGACTGTCTACTCAAAAGCTCCCACATTCACTACATAAGTGTATATTTGTAGCCAACAAAGATAAACTGACATGCTTATAAAACAACTTCTCCCAACTAGTATTATAAGAACTGTTTGAAGACCAGTAAGGAGAATTTGTATGTTGAGGGCTTAAAGTCTCCCTCCCCAGCGACTTGCTTGACACATGTATGTTAACTCTATAACCTTTGTTCAGTGACTTATCTAGCTTGTGGCAACTCTGAAGGTCTCGTCAAAGTGTTTTTCATTAAGATCTCATCAAATAGTAAAGGCATACCTGTCATAGTATTTGAAAAAGGTTATTCATTTGTGGACAGTCGTGACGACAGAAGCGTTGACTGCTTGGCATGGCATGCTAAGGTAAGATGAATGTTAACTTTGAGCTTGGAGGAGTGTAATGATGTTGGAGTAGAGAGAGAGAATCAGTGTAGATATCATTTGTAGTAGATATAAACATGTTGTTTGGAATTTGGTTTGAGCAGAGTCCAGAATGTTGAAGCATGATGGGAGATTGTTAGAGTTTTTACATTTTTCAAGTTTTTCAAGTCTGAAGATGTTTGTAGACATGTGAGTTCTTGTCCGCTTGAAGGTGATCATTAATTCTAGTTTGGAGATGCCTGCTGTACTGCATAGGTAGTGTAGAAATACAAATAAAGGTTGGTGTACAGTACTGTATAGGCTGTGCACAGCCGGGAACCTCCCGGACAGGCTAAGTACTGTACTGCCGAAATAGTGTTTAGTCATACCTAAGACGAATACAGTCAACTATGGTGATAGATCGTTTGCGGCAGCAGCTCCTAAACTTTGGAATACTTTGCCCATTTTTTTTAAAACAATCTACTAATATTGCTGATTTTAAGAGAAAACTCAAAACATTTTTATTTCCTAAATGAACCATTTTATTCATGACCTATACCTTTTTATCTGTCTTGTAAAACGCATTGAGGCGTTAGTTTAATGCTAAAAACTTTTATTATTATTTAACGTTTTGAGCAAAGGCTTGTTATTATTTTTGTCGAGCATGGATTTACAGGGGAAGCTTCTCACTTTATTCCCTTGGGTTTTATCTTTATTGCACCTTCTATACTTATTAACATTCATTTGATCCACCCCCTGGCTGGCCCACATGGACCTATAATATGTATTCCATATAATGAAGCCCAAATAGATTGCAGATTTGGACAAACTTTGAAATTGCGTAACAGTAAACGCATCAGTCACCCCACGCGCGAACGAACCAATTGAGGCCTGGGTCAAACGACGTATTTTACATGTGAGCCAAACTAAATTGATCTAATTATGTTCATGACAAGATCGACGTTTGACTCAATTAAGTTCGACGGATTGTATTTGAATTGACGAAGACGTTCGTTCTATCCACGTCTGCTGTAGACATAGTCAATCGAGATATTATCGCTTTGAAGTTTGCCGAGTTTCCAGACCATATCTCGAGACGGGAATAACGTCCAAAGATCGTCTCGGGTCAAACGATCTTTTTATCATACGATCTTTTTATGAGTCGAACTAAAGGCATAATTATTTAGTATGTTAATGTATGTTTCAGCCTGTTTTTGCAAGCGAGCATGCGCAGTTATTGCTTGAAAAACGATAATGGCGATAGCAACACCGCGTACGTCCCAAACGTAAATAGAGAAAACATATCCAGCCGAAAAAAGCTAAACCGTTTAAAAACATCTATAATACCCTAAAGTTGAAACAATGTGAGTGGAAACTATATCGACAGACTCGTTATCTTACTAAAAGATCTTTTTCCGCGGTTCAAATTTTCTCTAGTATGTAGAAAGTATATAATACGTTTCTATTTTCAATTAACTCTTTGTGGTTTCACATGGCCAACTTTTCTGCGGCGTAATAATAACAATTTTATTTCACACCGCAGGAAAGTTGGCCATGTGCTCTGACAAGTGACAACAGTGACTTTTACTAAAACATATATATCATAGTAACATGACTACATGAGCCCTGTTGCGCTTCAGCGGTGTTGCTATTTTTAGGGTAAGTACTTCATCTTGTAGGATATAGTGAACCCATACCACTAAACAAGAGATTAAGGGGATTTTGGTACGCTTTTAGCCGCATGTGGAATGAGTACGTGCCGGCGGCGACGGGTCTTCGGTTACGGTCTGCCTTTGTAGATCGTGCTCTATTTTCCCAAGTATATACTGGAATGTCCCTCTTGACACTCGAAACGTTTTTTGAACAGAACATCCGAGTAGGGTTTGCCAATTATTAACCGTACAGACAATAACGCTCAGTCAAGATAGACTTACGTGCAGTGCCGACCACGAGAGCCGATCGAGCAAATATGCATTGCGGTATTACGTTAAATTCTGACTCGCTGATTGGCTTGCACCCCTTCTTCCGTCCGCTGACCGTGGTGGAATTTAGCAGAATCTTACGCTGACCGTGGCGGAATTTAGCAGAACTCGTTTCTCGAACTTCTCGCGCGAATCAGACCTAGCCTGTGTACAGCCTGAATATACACCTGTAATACAGTCTGTGAAAACTCGCACGATAGCTTGTCGACCCCCCGCTGAGCTACTCAGATCTGAGTAGTAGATTTTGATTGTTCAAATCACAACCCTTGACTTATTCCAGGTACAATTGGTTCTCTGGGAATTCTTGTGAGATCAAATAATCCAATCAAATAAACAATTATGAATCATATGAGTATTAAACCACTCAAAATCTACTACTCAGATCTGAGTAGCTCAGCGGGGGGTCGTGCGAGTTTTCACAGACTGTATTACAGGTGTATATTCAGGCTGTACACAGGCTAATCAGACCACGCTCGCAAACTTGTCGGCAACGATCGCAACGTCTTCGACCTGTCAGCTGTCTGGTACGATTGCTGGCGCAATAGACCTGTGGGAAACGGGTAAATTCAATTTAAGCTAATCTCCACGGCTATTTTTAAGATCTGAATAGTGTTTTCATTGTGAACTTTTAATAACTAATGATTTATTTTTAATTAAACATAAATTAGAATTTTTAATTAGGAAAATCTGACCACACACAATCAAACATGCTGAAACCGATTATTCGCGGCAAACGGCGGCAGGAGCAGAAGTGAAGAATCGTTGTGTTGTGTTTTTTTGTGTTTTTTCGTGAAAAAACTAACAGTTGTAAAATTTTAACATAAACAATCGTCGGTTGTGTAGTGACATGAGTAGATTCCGAATTATACAACGCCTTCTTCGCTAACTGGATTCTGAATTATTTTCATCAGCAAACATTGCTGTCAAACATTCATCCTTCGCACCATATTTCAAATTTCCTTCGACCTCCCGCTGACCCAAAAAGTTGATTCTTGTTCTGATTTCGGATCGACGGGAGGGATTAAGTTGGACGTTTGACCCAACAGTCGAACTTAAAGTGTTTATGAAACGAAAATAGAGGTGACTTTTTTATTGATTTATTCGAGAGAACTCCTCAAATGATAAAGAATGGCGTTTGTAGTTATTTAATATCTTATCTCGTTCTCGAGTTATTCAAGATTGTGTAATATGACCTATGACGTCACTAGTTGTACCCATCATTATGACGAATCAGAAAATAAAGTATATCTACAAAACTATAGAACAAAATTCCTTGAAACTTTACACAAATATATAGGTCACTAAATTGAATATCCCCACGTCAACTTTATCATTACCATAGCAATATACACTAGTTCCCAGACCTTTCATCCTACAGCAAAAATTTCTATTTTCCACTATGCCCTAAACGGATTTTGACTCGAAGTTGCTCTGTTTTGTTGGCAATACTATTGAAAATATCCCTCACTGATCAATAGTTATAAATATTGGTTTAGAAAACGCAGAATATAAACAAGTTTATGAGAGGAATAAAGGAGTCTGGGAACTAATCTGTTCCCATGGCAACGATAAAGTTTACGTGGGTTATTCAGTTTAGTGACCTGTATACTTGTGCAAAGTTTCAAGGAATTTTGTTCAATAGTTTTGAAGATATGCTTCATTTTCTGTACAACTAGTGACGTCATCGGTCATATTACACAATCTTGAATAACTCGAGAACGAGATAAGGTATGGAAGAACTACAAACGCCATTCTTTATCGTTTGAGGAGCTCTTTCAAATAAATCAATAAAAATGTCATCTCAATTTTCGTTTCATAAACACTTTAATTCATTTGGGTTGACCTAAATTTCGATTTAGTTCGTCTCATGTGAAGTGCGTCGTTTGACCCGGGCCTAAGAGAGCCAAGAATCATTGACAGGTCTGCAGGGGGTGAAATGTATTTTGCGAGCGAAGGAGTGGGCGACGGGGTATATATATATATATATATATAGAACAAAAGAGACGAACTTTGGTTACTTCATTTAAACTTTAAGTTCGTCTCTTTTGTTCTTACTATTCTGCTCTACTTAGGTATTGAGCACTCTACCTGATATGATTTTGAACCTGACACTTAAAAGAGAGTTAATTTTGGTTTCTACATCAATGATTTTCGTAGATACGTACCCTGGGAGGCGGATAATGACGTTAATAATACATTGCCCTAACTTTTACATGTTCTGTGCATTCCACAAGGGTTATTTTATGGTGAATGTTAGTATACCATGCATTCTAACTGTTTTATCCTTGCCAATCATGGGGTCAGCCCAAGCCTAGTATTAGGATTAGGGTAAGGTTAGGGCTATGTTTTGATTATGGGATATTTATATGAAACGTCAGCCCATGTTTTACTACCTTTTTGACATTAAATATCAGTAATTCGTACTTGTGCTCTTTGCTCTTATTTTACGCTAGGAAGATAAATTGTTCCTGGCCTGCTCCAAGGGACCTCATATTTCTATATTTCAAACGCAGCTTTTCAATAAAGGAAATCTTTCTAAACCAAATGAACAGATTATTACTGGCGCTCATTTGATGAACGTCACGGCATTAACTATTACCTCCTATGGAACATTATTCAGCACTGGTGCTGAAGGAACTGTGCAGAAGTTTATCATAGGTGAGAAAATCACTTTCTCCATCATCAAATAATTTCCCAACGCAACCAAGTGATAAATCAGACATAGTTTGACGTTACTCTGTATTTAAAAAGTTTTTTGAACGTAACTTTAAAAGTTACTGTCCATGACCCAACGTTTCGATACTCCAATCTAGGGTGATCGTTATAAAGTTAGGATCGCTATTTACACCCACATTTATACCCTATTTAGTTCATTAATGTCCCAAAAATCCATACTTGGTTAACGTTTGGTTCGAACGGCTTCACTTGACATTCAGTGTTTGTTCAAACCTAGAATTAGCTTACTGAAGCACGCGTGCGTAACCAGTGTGAGTGAGATTGCGTGGGAAAAAATTATTACCACTAATCCGAGACGTTGTCTAGATGCTTAGCATATCAACATTGAAGTGCGATGACGGTGGTTTATTACCACAAGCTTATTTGCATCTTGTTAATGGATAACGTCATCATCGGTTTTATGAGGGTATAAATAGGGATCCTAACTTTACAACGATCACCCCTGATGAAGGCACTAGATTAGAGCTTCGAAACGTTAGGTCATGGACAGTAACTTTTAAAGTTACATTCAAAAAACCTTTTTAAAGCCAGAGTAGCGTCAGCAGTTGACCCAGATCATATATGGAGCGTTGGATATATGGAGCAGAAAGTTGTAGGTTCAATCTCTCTCTTGGGCTCAGAAACATTTTCTGTGCATTTCCACTTGACGATCGTCCATGTATCAATTGTCAACTTCTAGTTCCCTGCACAGTCAGTTGATACAGCAATGTACAGGTATACATACCAAATATCGTAAATAACAACAATAATATATATAATAATAATATAAAATAATAGAGAAATGTGATGAATTGAAGCGAGAGGTTAAACGACTGTGGTCGATGAGGAAGGTAGAAGTAGTTCCAGTTGTAGTTCTCGGATAACGACCTTAAATCGTAGGCCCTCGGAACCCCTATCAATTGGGCTTCTATAGTCTAGTGGAGTAGTCCATTCACCTAAACAGAGTGAGAAATCTAATAAATTAAACTAAGTTGGAGGCTTGGAGCTCTAGGAGCTGTGAGTAAAAAGTTCGAACAGTGGATAGAAAAGATTGGAATCAAGGTGAAGATTGAGCAAATCCAGAAAACGATGCAACTTGGAACAGCAAGGATAATAAGAAAAACATTAGAAAGGCCACTGATGAACACCAACCGAACATCAAGTTGTGCGAAGAAGACAATGATAATAATAATAATAACAATAACAATAATAATAATAATAATAATAATAATAATGATAATAATTAAACAATTAATAGATTATAAACTAATCAATAAATAATATATTAATAAACCACAATATTAATTAATTAATAATTTGTTAATTAATAATCAATAATAATAATAATTTATTAATTAATAAATTAATTATTAATTATTTTAATAATTAATAGAAGTAACAATTGTACCCATCATTATTGGAACACTCGGAACAGTAAGCAACCATTTCGATATGTGGCTAGGAGGGCTCGACATTAGAATTGACTTCCAGATACTTCAAAAAGCTTGTTTGTTGGGAACTGCAAGAATATTGAGACATGTGCTAGACACCTAAGGGTGCGGGATGTACCTTGATGTTTAGCAATGAAATCCAGCTATAAGATAATGAGCTGTGCGAAAACTGAAATAATAATAATAAAAACGTGGACCGACAAGAGAATGTATGGACAATATAAGAGGGACTTATAGATAAAGAAGTGGATATGGAGAAGACATGGTAGTGGTTAAAAAAAGGGACTTGAAACCTGAGACTGAAGCACTTCTGTGTGCCGCACAAGAACAAGCGCTAAGGACAAATTATGTGAAATTTCATATAGATAGAACTAGTGAGTCTCCATAAAAAGGGAGAGCACATAACACACTTAACAAGTGAATGCAAGAAGCTGGCTCAAAAAGAATACAAGAAAAGACATGACAACGTGGCTCGTATTGTACACTGGAAATTATGTGGCTTATACAAACTAGAGAGAGCTGAAAAATGGTATGAACACATACCAAATGGGGTAATTGAATCCGATGATGTAAAGGTACTTTGGGATTTTAATATACAATGCGATCATGTGATTGAAAGTGGAAGACCTGATATTGTGGTGGTGTTAAAGAAGGAAAAAGAGTGTAAGATTATAGACATCGCAGTTCCAGGAGATTGCAGAATATGTCAAAAAGAAACAGAGATCAGAAGATAGAAAAGTATGATGCGTTAAAAAGGGAAATCCGAAAATTGTGGACAATGAAGAAAGTAGAAGTGATTCCAATAATAGTATGAGAAATTGGGAATATACATAAGAATAGAACTTCTTCAAAAGACAGCATTATTAGGGACGCAAGCTAAAAAGCTTGGAAAGCTAAAACTTTTGGGACCTTAGGCTACTGGTTGCAGCCAGCTCCCAAGGAAAAACATGACCAGCATAAGAACAAAGCTGTGAAAGATATGACGATAATAATAACGATAATAATAACAATAATAATAATAATAATAATAATAATATAGTAGTAGTAATAATAATAATAAAACTTTGCTTATAAAACCTTATTTCATGAGGATTATTTATACGTTATTACTGTAAAGTAGTGAGGGGGTGGGGTGGAACCCGTTGAGAAACGTGTTGACCCCTTTGTGTTGTAACTGTTCTAAACATCTGCTCACAATATAGTAGTTCATGAACCTGTATAATATTAAACAGATGTTACTTTATATAATATTAAACAGATGTAATTGAATTCAATGCAATTGAACACAAAGATAAAATAGTTGTATAACATAGTTCTCTGTACAAGGCTTGTATACAAATGCATTTCAATACGAACACAAAACAGTTGACATTATAACATTTGATAAACTAAGTTTACCAGAATTTCTTTTTTGCATAAAAATGCAGTTCAATATGAACACAAAAGAGTTGACACAGCAACCCAAGTCAAGATTAGTATGCTAAACCTCAACACTCCTTGCCTGCGGCAGCGATAAGGTTTCCGCGGAAAGACTGAAAACTGGTTGTTCCAGGGTTAATACGAAGGTTAGTACAAGGGTTAGTATTAGGGTGACGGTTAGTATAAGGGTTTGATTTTGGGTTAGGATTATTTTTCAAACCTTTATACTAAACCTTCGTACTAACCCTGGAACAACTAGTTTTCAGTTTTTCCGCGGAAACCTTATTTTAAAGTATTAAACAAGTAATAATAATAATAATAATAATAATAATAATAATAATTTTTTTTTGCAAAAAATATATTATACTGTATCTCTCTGTGTCTCTCTGTGTGTCTCTGTGTCTGTGTGTGTGTGTCTCTCTGTGTCTCTCTTTGTCTCTCTGTGTCTCTCTGTTTCTATCTGTGTCTCTCTGTGCTCTCTGTGTCTCTCTTTTGCATTATACAATAGTCTCAATGCTCTTAACAATATATTCTTAATGTTACTTATAAAACTAATTACAGTTTCTTTATAAGTTCTATCTATCATGCGGACGCATCCGAGATTTAAAGCCTATATATAAATTACCACTATGAACAAAAAACTATTAATTTAAAAAAAGAAAAGTCTGAAGTGCTGACTTAAAACTACTTAAAATATCAATGCTTCTAATTTCCTGTGGTAATGAATTCCACAGTTTTGGTGCTGCAACCGAGAATGTTCTGTCTCCATGAGTCACCGTTTTGCATTTTGGCTCAAGTAGCATATTTCGGTTAGATGATCTTAAAGTACGAGTAGGTTTATTGCAGCTGTCAAGTTTTGATGTTATAAATGCATGCACCAACTTCTCACAGTCCTTTTTACTCAAATGTTAAGTAGAGACCAGTAGAGCGCTGCGTAGACAGTGTTTTGGATATATAGCAAAGTGAAAAGGTGGTGAACTGCCAAGATTTTTAGTAACGAAATACTAACGTTTTGAGCAGAGCCCTTCGTCAGAGTAAGACTCTAGCGATCACCCTTAAAATATTTTTTCGCTTTCGAAATTTTCGCGCCAAAACTAGCTGTCTGTACGCAAAACTTATTACGCGGCTAGGCAGATAATAAGCGAACATAATTTTGTGTACAAACAAGAAAATGAAGCCAGGCACATAATAATTGTTCTTATTTCATCGTTATTAGGTAGTGGGCAGAGTACTTCAGTTTTACAATGCGACACCCCCTCTTGTTGTGGCTGCGTTGGTGTTGCAGCGTCCCCGAATGGCGTTTTTATCGCTTTGTTGGAAAATAGACGAAAGATGGTGGGAAGAAAACATAATGCAACTGTTGGAAATTGCCAGGTTTGATAATATTTTTGACAATTACGATATCACATGTGGTATAAGTTTTTAAACAACTATCTAAACTAATCTAAATATAATAATTGTATTCTTTGTATTTTATGTAGTAGTTAAAACATGAGCGGCCGATGTATATGGGCAGTTACTTGTAAGTGCCTATGGCTATGACACGAAAATTAAGTTTGCCTTTTTTGAAAGAACACTTCAAATGACAGAGTAACATCTTTTGAGGTTTTTCGTTTCCTTTCTTCGCGTTCTTGAGATATTTTAGTTTGTATAATATGCAAATGACAATGGTGTGACGTACACGTGCATAATGACTTATCGGAGAAGGTTATTTATCTTTGCTAATATAAAACCAAATTTAATTTGAATGAAGCATGTGCGTGAGTATTTCCAAAAACATGAAACTTGTAGAATTTCAAGTGATTTTGTGTGATAATAACAAAGATATATAACCTTCTCCGATAAGTCATTATGCATGTGTACGTCACACCATTGTCATTTGCAAATAATACAAACTAAAATATCTCAAGAACGAAGCAAGGAAACGAAAAACTACAAAAGATGTTACTCTATCATTTTAAGTGTTCTTTCAAGGCAAACTTAATACTTAAGGCAAACTTAATTTTCGTGTCATATATATATAGGCACTTTAACGAACTTGTAAAATGAATAGAATATATAACACATACTTTGTTTGGTGGTTTTAAATGTGATAAAAATCATCCTAATTTACATAAACGTTTCGTTCGATTTTCTCGGCTTAGACAACATTGATTTTCAAAATTACTACGCCAATGAACTTATCAAATGGGTCGTTTTTGAAGCCATTTAGTAAACTTGCAGCACGTGTCTTATCAGATTTAAACACTGCTGCTCGTTTATTAAAACAGTATATATATATATATATATATGTATATATATAAACATCAGGATAAAAACGTTAAAACTTTATTAAAAAATCAACGTTTCGGGGCAATCTCTATTTTGTCTTTTTGCTTTAATAAACTGAGATTCAACTACCTAGCGTTTAATTCCCCTCTTAATAAAATGTCCCTTCATTTCCTTCAACCGTTTTTCAAAAACTTCGTCTGAGTCACAAATCCGCCTAAGCCTTAACGCTTGCCCATAAGGTATGCCTTTCTTGACATGCAATGGATGACATGATTTATATTCCAAATATTGATGTGTATTTGTAGGTTTAGTATACACATCCGTGGTTAGCCTATTATTTCTAAGTTCAACTAAACATCCAAGAATGGGAGCTCACTCTTAGGCCATTCCCATGTTAATACCATTTCAATCAATTTTACTAGCCATGTCATTAGCCATGACATCAGTATTAAACTTAAATTTTTTTACTAGGGGTATTTAAAAATAATACCCCTAGTAAAAAAAATTATCCCTAGTAAAAAAATACCCCTAGTAAATAATCACATCTGGGATGTTTGGATTTTAGTATTCACAAACATCAGTTTTCCCGCTTCGTAGTAAAATTTAGGGGTATTTAGGAACACGTAAAATTGATTGAAAAGTTATTGAAAGGAAATAACACTTGTTCTAGAGGAATTAATGAAAAATCGCACTTGTGTTTGGCGAAATATTCATAATACCACTCGTGCTTCGCACTCGTGGTATTATGAATATTTCGCCAAACACGCGTGCGATTTTTCATTAATTCTTCTCGAACCATGTTATTTCCTATACAAATGTAATGGTTTCATGATAAGAATTTGCATAAGTAAAAAATTCAAGTAAAGCCTCTTCTCCATGTATATGTGTCGTATAGAGTGCATGATACCAAATGAGGTAGAACTTAAATATAATATAGTTATTTCCAGCTTAGTTGAATCAAATTCTGTATTAGATTTCCATTTTCCAGTTAATAATGAAGCAAAAATCACGATAAAAAATTTTAGCATTTAGGATTCCGTGACCGTGGTCAAAATATCGTAAAATTCCGCCCGCTGCTGCAGCCAATCAGGTTGCAGGAAAGGCTAGGATTCCGCCCGCTCACGATACAAAAAAAAATAAAGGAAAATATCGCTATTCGGAGTTTCACGCTGGATGCGAACTCCAGTTTATTATTTTTGAATATTTGTTTATTACAATTAAAATTAGTAATTGTATTGTATGTCTCGAAAGTATAGGATTTGACACTCGTCATTTACCATAACATTTCTTTCATCTGATTCACCATTTACTTCACACTTGAATGCAATCAAATACTGACAAGGTTTTCCTTACTTCTGCGTTAGCATTTTCAGAGTCATTTTCATATCTGTAAAAACAAACAAAACATTGAGTATAAAACATTAAACAAACCAAAACATTGAATATAATAGACCTCTTTCATAATGGCGGTCAGTTTAAAGTGCCCATGACCCCAAATACGATATTACGGATATAGATGCTACATGAAGTGAAAAGTTGAATGCCAAAATATTTTATGATTTGAGCTTTGCGTTGATGTGCTATAAAGATTTGTTTGTCAGAAATGCTAATGAGTGTAACGTCATTTACGGCATTTGGCTTTCTTTTCTGCTTTCCGTGTGATAGACTGGTTGAGGATTTGAGTGAAAAAGTTGACAAAATCTTTACTATAGCGGTCAAGCACATCATCAACGTTTGAGTTAGATTAATTTGCTTTAACAGTAGAATATTGTATCCGAAATGATGCCGTAAATGACGTCACACTCATTAGCATTTCTGACAAATAAACCTTTATAGCACATCAACGCAAAGCTCAAATCATAAAATATTTTGGCATTCAACTTTTCACTTCATGTAGCATCTATATCAGTAATATCGTATTTGGGGTCATGGGCACTTTAAATATTCTTTTATACATGTAATTCGTGGTCAATTTATCCCGGGCTCCCGCAATTGTCTTCTGGACGATCTTTTTTAGTATTAAGGTTAGTATTAGAAAACTCATTAGGCGGGGGTTAGTGTTAGGATCTAAAGGTTGGGACACACAAGGCGACAAATCGCGGGAGCGTGTCGCGGGGACATTTCCCCTGTTGAGGACACTGGAGGCGAAAAGGAAAAGAAAAAGGAAAATAAAATAACGTTATGTGATTGGTTTATTTTAATTTTGTCCCGGGGACTACGATGGGAGAAGTCTCGGGGACATACTTTTGTCACCGCGACATGTCGCACGAATTCAAATCATTTTGAATACATGCAACATGTTTCGGGGACAAAATTTTGTCCCCGCGACAAAGTTTTGCCTAGTAACCGAACTGTACATCTCGATCACCAGCTGCAACATGTCCCCGCGACATGTCCCCGGGATTTGTCGCCTCGTGTGTCCTAACCTTAAGTTGTTTTGGGGTTAGCAGTTCTATGATATATTTCATCATACAGGCGTGTCCGATCGTATGATAGCAGTACAATCTCTCATTTCGTTCCACCTCTCGCGGATACTAAAAAAGATCGTCCAGAAGACGATTGCTTGCATGACGGGGTCACAGTAGACGCCCGGGATAAATTGACTACCATGTAAATTAGCCTTTCTAGCCTCGTTACAAAGCAAAAATTATTTTATCAAACACACGAACGAGGTCTGAAAGGCTAATTTGCATGCATATAAAATAATATTTAGACTGGCCGCCATTATGAAAGAGGTCTATACATTTCAGTGAATAAACGTTTAAAATGTTTTTCCAACCTGCACCTGTAACCTGTAGTTTCGGTCTGCTCAAAATCTGCTCTCCTTTTCTCTATACTTAAAGATTGCACTCCTCTCTGTGATAACAGAAGAGGAGAATAACAAGGAAATGTCGACTTGGAAATCGCGACCCGTCGATGTCCCTCGACTGTGGGATCGTTTCTTCTTCCGAAGAATGTACGAACACGAACTTCCGGAGTCGTTGAATTTCCCGGAAACGTTAAATGGATTATCACATGGTCAACTGCAGTTTATGAGAAACATGATTGCTTTGAGTCCGAGCCAAGCGACTTCTAAGAACAGGAAAGCAGGTGAGCTGAACGTCGAGGGCCAGGAAATTTATTTATTTATTTTACGAAGGTAAATAGGTAATCCAAGTAACAATACTACTCTTGTACAAAACAACAGCACTAATTTTGACCAAAGACAATCCTGCCATACTTTGTAATTATCTAATTATCTGGAAGTTCGTGACGTTACAACTTGGGTAAACCTAATTAAAGTGCACCTGACATCAAAATTTTTTATTGTCTGATTTGGAGGAACTTTTAAAATGATAAAGTAACTTCTTTTGAAGATTTTCGTTTCTTCGCTTTCTTTTTGAGATATATCAGTTTGTTTGATATGCAAATGTCCGGAATTTACGTCAGACATGCATAATGAGTTATCAGAGAATGTTATATATCTTTGCGTTCATCAAATAAAAACACTGAAGTGTGAATAACACGTGTGCGTGTTTCTCCCACAACACCAATTTCGTTCGAGAATGAAAGAGATACACACATTTCTCCAATAAGTCATTATGCATGTGTGACGTAAATTCCTGACATTTGCATATCAAACAAACTGTTATATCTCAAAAAGAAAGCGAAGAAACGAAAATCGTCAAAAGAAGTTACTTTATCGTTTTAAAAGTTCTTCCAAATAAGACAATAAAATGTTTTGATGTCAGGTGCACTTTAAACTACTCTGTGGGTAGTCGAGTTTCCACGGATGCTTTTTAAAATGTTGTGGTCAATTGAAAAAGGAGGATATTTACAAAAATCGAGTTTCAGACGTAATAGTTCTAACACGAGTAAGCGTTCTTCCTCTGATTTCTAAATACGGACAAGCCGGTTGAAAATACGAGGCGCGGCCGAGTTTTTTTAACCGGTTTGTCCGTATTTAGACATCAGAGGATGAACAATTACGAGTGTTAGAACTTGCTTCTCAAACGAATCCATATTTGTGAGAAAATCGAGGTTAAAGTTGGCGAAATTTGGCCGTAATCTTCCTCTTATTTGTAAATACTCATTAAATATTGATTTCGTTTGAATTAATGAATTATTAATGAGTTTGAGAATTATAAAGGCATGAGGATGTGGTTGTGACGTCACATTCATATAGAAAATACATCCAAAATGGCGTGTTTTATTTATAATTTCATGCTACGAAGTTCCAAATATATTAGCATATATTAGCAACAGAACGATAGATATGTTATGTATTACCTCGTTCTTTTAAAAACCTTGCTTAACTTTCTGAATAAAAACAGAAATTTAAAGCAGGGTTTTTTAAAGAACGGGGTAATACATAACATATTTATTCAATTCAATTTATTTGCCACAATATTTACATAATAACATGTTTACATATATTATTCTAAAATAAAATATGGTGGGGAGGTGGCCTCAAGTAACTGTCAGGCTTATTGATTGAAGTCACCTCATATCCTTTGTTAAAATTACACATTAATCACGTCGTGTCTGATTATACAATTTAATATAGAAGAAATTCCATTATTGTTTTCTTAAAGTGCCCATAACCTCAAAATGTTTTATTGTCTTGTTTGGAAGAACTTTTAAAATGATAAAGTAACTTATTTTGAAGATTTTCGTTTCTTTGCTTTCTTTTTGAGATATATCAGTTTGTTTGATATGCAAATGTCTGGAATTTCGTCAACATGCATAATGACTAATTAGAGAAATGTGTATATCACTTTTATTCTCGAACGAAATCTTTTAAAATAAAGCAGTTTGGTGTTGTGGGAGAAACGCACACGCGTGCTATTCACACTTTAGTGTTTTTATTTCATGAACGCAAAGATATATAACATTCTCTGATAACTCATTATGCATGTGTGACGAAATTCCAGATATTTGCATATCAAACAAACTGATATATCTCAAAAAGAAAGCAAAGAAGTGAAAATCTTCAAAAGAAGTTACTTTATCATTTTAATAGTTCTTCCAAATAAGACAATAAAAAACTTTGAGGTTAGGGACACTTTAAATGTAAATAAACTCCTTGAGTTTTTTATGTTGGAAGATAATGATTCCATATTTTGGGCCACGATAAAGTATAGTGAACTTTTTCAGGTTGATACCTGAGATTTGAGACCAGATCTGTCGTTCTGTTCCTAATACATCTATCGTTCTGTTGGTAATATATGCTAATATATGCTAATATATGCTAATATATACTAATATATACTAGTATATACTAGTATATACTAGTATATACTAATATATACTAGTATATACTAATATATACTAATATATACTAATATATACTAATATATACTAATATATGCTAATATATGCTAATATAATGCTAATATAATGCTAATATAATGCTAATATAATGCTAATATAATGCTAATATAATGCTAATATAATGCTAATATAATACTAATATATACTAATATAATGCTAATATAATGCTAATATATACTAATTAATGCTAATATAATGCTAATATAATGCTAATATATGCTAATATATGCTAATATATGCTAATATTTGATGTATGCTAATATATTTGGAACCTATAACATGAAATTATAACCATACTTTGGCTCTAAATGTTACAACAATTTTATTTTCACCTCATTGATTTGCTTTTCGCAACTTTTGTTATTTGTTACCCAATAAAAGTGGTCGGTGAAGATGAATCGAGTCGAGGCGTGGTTTCTTCTCGTGTGGAAATGGGTTTCGAAAATGACGTTCCATCGCCAGACAATCCATCGCTACGCAGTTTGATTATGGTCGACAAGATTGAGGAAACGATCGTTGCGTTGCTGATGCAGAAAGTTTTGATGGCGTTTTTGCAATGTATGCAAGATAGTAACGCCACTTCCAAGATTTTCGCAGGCGAGTGTATAATTGTTATTTGTAGTAAAGTAAATGGTTTGAACCCAGGAATATCATTAGAAATGTGACGTTGATCGTCCAGGTTGTTGTAGTCTTGAGAAAGACTATTGTTGGTGACTGACGTTTCGACGGCCTCAGCGGCGGTCATCTTCAGAGTCAAGTAAAGCGTGTTTGCCTATAGTTGTTGGTGTATACGTCTGACGTTGCTTGCGTAACGGATGTAATTGTTGGCAAGTCGTTCGCTCTGTCGTCCAAAAGATCGTAATAAAGTAAATGGTTTGAACCTTGGAATATCATTAGAAGTGGATCGTCCAGGTTGTTGTAGTGTTGAGGATATGTATATAGTGTTTCGATTCTATTTCAGAATCATCCTCAAAATCATCGGACCGGAATTCCCGAAGGTGCGAGTTCATCCCGCTTGAGTCAGCAATTTTCCATCGACTCAGTAGTGTATAGGTTAAGCCTGTTTTCCACTTCACCATTTTACTCGCCGCTAGCGAAATATTTCCACAATGACATCATTTTTTTCAGTTGTCGACCAATGAAAACGGGAAAAATTGTGTCATATAGGCGAAATATTTCTTTAGCGACGAGCGAAATGGTGAAGCGGAAAACGGGCTTAAAACATGTCGATTAATTTGCATGTTACCCTGAGGATGAGAGTCAGACTATTGTTATTTTGTGTATTGTACTACGAGACAGGGGAAAGTGATATATTTTTCATATTTCCTCTCTAGGGGACCCTTTGATTTGGGGCATCTGTCGTTGGCTTGTCAAGAAATGCCCAACAGAGACAGTAGTCAAATTGCTTGAGGAGATCTTGCGGATGTTGAAGCCTAAACCTGTGTCCGTAGAAAAGAACGATGACAGGCAGATGGATGTTGATGTAAGCAGCTCATGTCAGAGCTCGCCAAATTCTGCGTCTGTGCGCGAGGGGACTGAGACCGACGCCGGAGTTTCCACCAATGTTTGCGAAGAAATCCTGAAACGAAAGACGTCGCTTGAAAAGTGTATGTGTGGCCAACCCATAGTGCTCCAGGAGCATAGATCCGGGCGCTGCGCTGCTGGTCACGTGTGGCCTCGTTGCTGTATCACGTTCAAACTTCTCGAGGGCGTGAATTGTCGGGTGTGTGAAAACTGCAATGCACATGCGCTCATTCCAGATCCCTTTGGTGACACGCCATTGAATTGGACTAAAAATCTGTTGAATGAAAATGTGTCGTGTACTTACTGTGGTAGGTTGTTTGAGTATGTCAGGTGTTGACATTCAAGTTTAATCGTCATAAATCGTTCACTGTCAAAAGTTGCACGCATCATTTTTTGTGGTGTGAAAAATCGTTTCCTTGAACATGTGTTTATGAAATAAAAAAGTCACTCGCTGTTTTTTAAAATCAAAGTTTTATATGTTAGAAATACCTTGGGAAAAACCTCCATCATTCTGCAGTATTTTTTTGTCTGCCGCTATTAATTTCGAAATATCTTCTTCGTCGAAAGAAGCAAATCCACCGCAAGCCATTTGTAATTTGTTTGGATCGCTCCGTGCATGACATCACAATACTGGACATTGAAAATTAACTGGAGAATTAAGGTGACAATAGTTATAGCGCATTATATAAACCATTGGGTGACAATTGGGAAAGAAGTTGTTCTTTGGACCTGATTTAATACGCGCCAGATGTTACGAAATTTTCGTCTTTTCAGATGGAGTGTGAAACCAACTACACAGCATGACGAGCTTGGATGCGCTCTATCCTTTCACTACGAAATTTATCTTCTCTGAATTTATCTGAATTTTATCTTCTCGGGTTAAAAATTGTTTTTGTTTAAATGTAGCTTATCTCGAAAATACCAAATATACGCGTAATCAGCCGGGGGCAGTTTTTGTGTAAACTATTTCTATTTTTTTAGTTATAGTAAGGTTTGACTTATACTAAGTTTTTTTGCAGCCTCTTCACTTGACTCAGGTCTTCTTTAGAGCGAATGCCAACATCATGTTATCTGAGTCAAGGGCGTCAATCCTGGGGGGATGTATCCCCATAGGCGTACGGGCAAATTTTGTCGGGGGCGCTGAGCATAACTTGCCCGAATAAATGATGACGTCAATATTACTGAAGAACACGAATTGCCATCGTTTAGCCTAAGCATTATTACACATGCACGTTTTTCACTAATCTATATGAATATGCATTGAAACATGTACATTAGGGGGTCCGGGGGAATGCTCCCCCGAGAAAATTTTGAGTCTTTGATTCCCTGAAAGTGTATTTCCTGCAATTTGCGGGAACTCGTTTTTGCAGCCGCGGCAATATGCGGGATTCGAAGTATTTAATTACCGTTAAAGTAACACAGATTTTCCAAATTTCGACCGCGTGGATATCTCTCCCACAACGCGCATAGGGAATGCGTTGCACGACAACAAAAGAGAAAGAAGGAAAAGCAATAATTAGCCACAAAACCAAATGTATTTGGTATATTCAAGTTGAATATACGAGATTACGTTTAGACAACGCCCGGACCAAGGCCTGGCTATAACGGACCAAGGCCTGGCTATGAACAACAATGAAATCCCAGATTTCCCTCAGTGAGAATCCCGTTATAATGTCATTAAGTTGCATGCAAATATTAGAATAATTTAATACAGGACCCTATAGCTTTTGCCCGAATGACAAGATCATTTTTGCCCGAATAGAGCTATTTTTTCGGACAACTGGGGGCGCTGCAGCCCCCCGTCTCGTACGCCTATGTGTATCCACCCACTTTTTGACCAAGGGGGATGCTGTATAATTATCCCCTTCAGACTTTTCGTTTTAAACAATTAAAATTTATTTTTTTAAACAATCTTCTCCAGTATTCCTCTTTCTGATTCTGCTATTAAAGTAAAATTTATTTTTGATAATAGAATCAAATCAAACAGATGTGAAATGCCTGAACTATAGGCTATACGTATAATATAAACTGCAATGGTTTGCGCGTGGAAGCCCCTGCTCAGACGACGTCTCCAAAAATCCGACATATTGTTGCTCGGTTCTCGACCATAAAACAATTTACATATAAAAGTTAAGAATTTCGTATTGTTTCTACATAGCCATTATCAAAAATCAACGGCACTGCGTGTGACAGCATAGACAACGTTGATGTGCGTCAACTGGCAAAAGTATTTGCTGTGCAATCTGAAATTAATCCGTAGGAACATTTTTGGAGCTTTCTAGTAAGTTTGATCGACAATGGTCATGAAAGCACAATCCTCATGCAGGGCCAAATACTAAGTAAGCAGGTCCGAAACTGTACTCTTTTGAATAATGATACCCAATGTAGAGACTATATAGAGTTGGCAATCTCCATCAGACTCCAACAGTTAGTTATTACAGAATACATTTAAGTTTTGATTTCTTGTTTAATCATTTGAATATGTATAAAAAACGCTAAAGGTCTGATGACAATTCGTTTCAAGTTTAAGCATGATATTAACCCTTTACTGACTACAGTAGTTGCATTTTGTTATTAGTTTTGTGTTCTGGCCAGTATTACGCCACACATTTTACTTTGGCAAACAATGCAGTTGGTTTCGTTTGAACCGAATCACTTTCCGAAGCACCAACTTTTTTGCTAGTTTTCACATCTATAATCAACTATATATTAAATTATGTTTCTCGTTGTTTATGATATAAAACAGCTCTCAGAAAAGCGGGAAACAGCGTTTCAAAGCCTTAAAAAATCAAGGCGGCCTTCATCCTGCCAGACTTCTCGGGTTTTCGTGGGGGCATTCATCCCCCCCCCATGCACTTTCAGACACGGATTGTCGCCCTTGATCTGAGTGAACAGGACAAAAGCTCTGCAAGAAATAATAATGGTGTCCTTACTATAACTGGAGAATGTTGACCAATAAAAAACGAGCATGAAGTTTGAATATATAATAATTTGTTTTATTATATGACAATGGCGTCCTTTTTTCATAATAAGGTGAAGAGAACTGGTCAAATTCTGGAGCGGAATACACTAAATAGCGGAGCGCGTTAATGCTATTTATAGAACCAAAACTCAGACAAACAAACCAAAATTGAATCTATAGTCGTTTTGCAAGAATAAACAAGAATAAATTATAGACTCAGACAAACATATATACTGACGTCATTACCGCGCTTCGCTATTCCGTATTTCGTTTAGAAGAAGTAAAATCTGCCTAAATCTCACATCACCTTTTGTTTTCACCTCATTAGTTTGCTTTTCGCAACTTTTGTTATTTGTTGCCCTTACCCTTAAACCTTGATAAAACACTCGTTTTCGTATCAAAAATATAGGCACGCTCAACGTGCATGTATCAACTGCTTGACGCAACTAGGAAATATATGTGTAAGGCTGCACAGAAAATTCCTTGATTCTTATTGATCGGATTTCCCGTTTCATTCTTCCGAATTTTGATTGGCTTCGAAGCATCTATTGTTACTTAACTTCCTTACTTACAGCCCTCCCAACATTATATCTACTGCGCATGTGCAGTAGATACAAAACCGGCAGAACATTATTATAAGTAATACAATGGTTTTTAAGAATATAGTGATTAAATCTCCCGCAAACCGAGGAATGTTTGTGAAAGTCCCGAGGGAAAGCATGAGGGTGAAGCCCGAAGGCGTCCCGAGGGACTTTCACAAACATTCCGCGGTTTGCGGGAGATTTGATCACTATATTCTTAAAAACCATTGTATTAGTTTGTAATACCATGATGACCGAGGTGAAACTAGTGTTTTCATTGTACAAAACTAATTGACAGTAGGAGTATTGTGTAATACAATGCATGATCAGTGATGTATTCAACAATTTTCCATTGTAGGAAATTAATATAATTGTGTGAAATGTTTAGTGAAAAGTGAATATTAATAAGTCGAGTAATTAACACTTTATCTTACTGTCATTAACATTGTAGTGTAATTATTTTGTTTGTTGTGTAAAACGTATTAACAAAACTCTTTGTCGTGTCTTTGAATTTTGGCTCATGAATTTTAATCAGGGAGAAATTAGAAATCTGCCCGGCTTTGCCGGGAGATTTAGAGATCTCCCCGCTAAAGCCGGGAATATCGTGATTAAACCACCCGGCGAGAACAAAAGAACCCGAGGTCATCATGGTATTATTCTTTTAACAACCTATTGTGGAGTTTGAAAGCCCTACGCACCTGAGCCAGAGGAGGTGCGAAGGTCGTCCCGGCATGCATTGCGCTTTGTTTTCGTATTTGCTCTGGCGTAAAGTTGGCGGACAAAATATATAGTTTTTCAGTGGTGCTTTTTTGTTTCAAAACCTATGTTTTAAAAGGTAAGCTTTCTATATGATGTTTTTAGTTTAATCCAACAGATGTTACTCTGGGTTTTTTTGTCGTAGCGTACTTGTTTCGGATCAATAAACAATTTTTTTGTTGATGCCTTCACGGGTCACAAAATTTTGCTGTAAAGTGATAAGCGAATATATGTACTTATTTAACGAAATACGAACGCAAACACAACACTGGATATGTTATTATAACAAGCTGAAAATTCTCTTTCAGTTAATAGTAAAAAATGTCTTGTTGCTCCATGAACTTAATTACAGTTAGACGTTGAAAAACCACTATTTTTCAATTTGCGAGAAAATCGTACTCGCATAACACATCTCTGTTCCGCAAAAAAAGTAGGCTTTGGAACTTGAATTTTGTGCAGATTATAGTTTAAGCCTTTTACTCTGTCGTCAGTAACTTTTTAGATATCGGAGAAGAATATTTGCGATGAAATATCGGTTTCTTCACGAGGACTATTTCTTGTTGGTGGTTATATTGCATTTAGTTGCCTTGAATTATTCAAATATATTTACCGTAATATTTGATGAAATCTTTAAAAAATTTGTTCGGTGTGGATATGGAAGAATTTGCTTTCTTTTAGTGCAAATTTTTTTCTTGTTGCTCCACAATTTAAATGAGAAAGAGGTCTGTGAAATTCCGCATCTTCTCAATTATACTTCGCCATTCGTCAGATTGACAGCAAAACGTGCCAATTTACAATTGACAGCATGACGTACTGTTGTTTTGGTTTACGTTTCCCCGCTCTCTTACTTTTATTTGGCGCTCGAAATTCTTTGCCGGTTGTCAGAACTACTAACTAAGTAATTCGTCTATTGGTATTTGATCCTTTCAGGAAACATAACAAAACGAAATGTTGAAGAGACTAAGGGCAAATTATGTTGTGCCATTGTAAGCTCAAACGTTTGTACTTTGCTATCCTTCAACAATGATTATATGTGAGTTCATCCTCTCCCCATTGTCCGTGTTTAATAACAATAATCCAAGTTGTTTTGTGCATGCCTCCTTTAAGATTTATTTACTTCTTTACTCCATAGTATCCCATATGACATTGACATACCATTTGTTGTTGTAAAATACAGAGAATTTAATGGAATTGGTATCTTTTATGTTTTCAGGTTCATGCTCAATTTTTATTTCCACAGAAAGTTTCCTCAGAGGCCTTCTCCATGAAAAAAGAGCCTTTTGGTAAAATGTTTTAGGCCGGGTCTCAAGCACAGGCTGGGGAATTCAGAATAATAAAGTTGCATAGCAGAATTGCCTCTATTGCTTGATTTGTACTTCTGAGATCTTTTAAATTAAATAATTAATACATTTTTAAAGCTGTGTGTTACATTTGAAATAAAATTACAATGATATTACAGCCACAAGTCTACATAACAAGTTGGGGCCCGGGGAGAACGTGCCCCCAGTTCATATGCCTGTGGAAATTTAATTTCTAAGTAGTCAGACAATTTTCCTGACCCTTTACAAAGGCAAGAAACTGTAGGTTATACCAACAGTGATTTTTCAAAACAGTTAAGTGCTATTAAGAGTCCAAAATTTTGTTGTTGATACACACAATACTAGAGATGTACAATGATGTACAATTTGAGGTTTATTGTCAATGCCTTTATATATGGAGCTTTTCCAAAAGGTCTCCATTGCCATCTACAACAAAGGTCTAGATGTTTGGAGTGGTCTAATAATAAACTGCTGAATAGGTAATTGTAATCATATTAAATACCTGTATGAACTCACTCTGAAAATTCCATACAAAAATGTCAAATATATCCCATATTACAATTTACAAAGAAAGCATGATTTTATAAAGTTTGATTTTAATAGTCTATTGAATAGTTAATATTGAAATTTTATTAAATTGAGAGGGGGCTTATAAAGGAAATAACTTTGAAATCTAAAAACAAGCACATTTAAAATTTGAAATGTAAAATCAAGAATGTTAATACTCGACTATAAAAGCTATAAAAATCGTTATTGATATATCTCAATCCTAACATTAAGTCGTATAAATAATAAAAAGTAAGGATAACTATATAAGATTTTTAAACTTGGTTAGTTTGAGCACCAAAAAGCTATCTCTGTCAGTTGACTCAGATGTACTGTTACAATGTTACAACTATTACTACAATTATATTCGGCCAATACATTCAGTTTAACTACAGTTGCTGGTTCCTGCAAAAAGATAATCCATTTCGAATCCGTTCACATTGCGAATCGGCACAAACAGGGCAATATATTTACAAATATCAAACTTAGAAATCTGATGTGGGTATAGCGGTATCTTTAAAATAGTATACATGACAAACTACCAGACGGAATATTAAACGTTAAAGTGCTGCTTGGGAATACAATGAATATAAAGAAGTTCGTGTGAGCCAAAAACTGCAGTGTTCTTGCCATGAACAGTCTTATACCACGACCGGTTTTCAAACCGCCATTTTAAAACCATGTTCGCTTCCCGAAGGTTCGTTGAACAATGAAGAATTTCCGGCGGGGAATCGATAATATGTATCAAGCGCAATGCATTTTGGGAAGACCTTCGTACCTCCTCTGCACCTGAGCCATGGAAGAGAAAAGGCTTTTAAATACTTCCACCATGTTAATAATTGTCCGAGGTGTATAAGACCGTGTTTTTTAGCCATCAGTGGCTCAGAGGTGTCTGGGGCTTTGAAACTACCACCGCAATAATCCCCTCGCTCGCCTTTTCAACCCCCCACCCCTAGACTGCCAGAGTTTCTTATTCCATCCTCCGTCAATAAGATTTTGAACGTTATCTCGGCCAATATTTACATGATTTCAATTCTGAAAACAGATTTGGAATTACCGAGTCTAAGTACATAACACACGTACCTATTATATTACGAGAACGTACATACCCTTCGTATAAAAACCTTTATCAGAACTATGGTCAGATGCACCACTCGCCAATGGGCGCCGCCCTTCGCGTTGCAAAATATTGTCCGGATCACCCAAAACGACTTTTTACTTCCTTATAAGGAGTCGGTCCTACCATGCTCCGCTTAAATATATAAATATATATATATACAAACCTTCCGTGAGAAATGAACCCTGCCGCGGCGAGATTAGCACTCTCGCTTGCAAGGCGGGACAATACATTTTGACATCATGTATAATTATCTATATAAGTAATATCGTAATACTTAGGGTTATATATGCACTTTAACGTCAAATACCATGCAAATCATTAATATGTTGCAATAATTCATTGGACCAATGATTGTTGGACCGGCCAATGAGTTGGGTGAGATTTGGCTATTATATGAATGAAACTCGCTGCAAACGTCCCAAACCTCGCATAGAGAAGACAAGTGCACGTTGTAGCAGATGTAAAGGAACATTATTTATAAGTTTAGTACAATATTCTAGCATTATGACAAATCGAATAAAATCCACGAGGTTTGCTGTGACATGCCTAACTTCCGCTGCATACGTACCGGAAGTCGAGATTAAGGCATCGCAATCGGATTACTTCCGCTGCAGACAAAAGAATTAATATGCTGCAATTTTGGCGAACATTAATTCAAGGGTGTGGGTTCCGTTGATATCGCAACCTTCGCTTTGGGGATATACTTCATGGTAACAATACATATAGTCTCCCACCATATTTTACGGTTATTATTAGGGTTAGGGTTAGGGTTAGGATTACAGTTACGGTTAGGGTTAGGATTAGAGTTACGGTTAGGGGTATAAAAAACAGATGGAATCCGGTCTAGTGTTACCATGAAGTATATACCTCGCTTTGAATCGGCGCTTCTATTTTATTTAGCTATTCGGAAATAGGAATCTTATATTCGCAAAATCTTGAGAATAGGATGCAATCGGATCCATTGGTTTTACTTGTTTATATAAAAGTATTGTTTTATATAAAAGTATTTGTTCTGTGTAGGCAGTGTAGAAATACAAATCGAAAATGTGTGTAGGAGGTCTGAAGGCTCTTTGTTACATAATGAAACGTAAAATGAGGGCATTTCAGCTGGAAACCTAACTTTTTATTCAAAATAATAAATTGTTTATAGTATATTCCAGTTCAGTTGGGTTGCCTGGGTTACTGTCTTGCGTGACAAGAGGTGTAGTTATGGTGTAAAAATTTGTAAATAATATTAAGACGTTTTAGAAGCATTGGGAGCATATTAACTACAAAATATTAAGTCGAGAAAAGTCTTAAGTGCTGACTTAAAACTACTTAAACATTTGCTTTGGTGATGATTCCAGACTTTGGCAGTGGCAACCGAGAATGTTCTTTCTCCATGGCTAACGGTCTTAGTTTTTGGCACAAATAGCAGATTTCAGTTAGATGATCTTAAAGTGGAAGTAGGGTTATATCAAGCCAGTAAATTGCTGATATAAATAGGTGCCTAGGCCTAGCCATGTAGATATTATCCTTGATCTTACTGACAACCAGTGAAGATTACTAAGCACAGGGGAGACATGATCTGATTTTTTAACCCTCGCAATATGTCTGGCAGTTGTATTCTGAATTCGCTGAAGCCCACCTTCTTGTAGAAATATTGGAAAATTGGTTTAATTACCGGAAATTGTCATAAAGAATAAGGTCGACTTCTCCAAACATGCGCAGTTACATCCTTTTGTGTCGTCTGCGCAATGCACATGTTCTCCTCTTCCTGTTGTATATAAACTTTTTGGCACGAACGCAAATTGACCAATTCATGGTAAAAACGTGCCGTTTTCGCCGCTTTAGCGGCATACTCTTCGCGATACTACAACGGTGACATATTGCCGTATCGTGTTATGGCGTCTTGCAGCCATTTAGCGGAGTTCACCAAAGACGGTTTGTCGACTTATCGTAAAGTTTGTGCGTGGTTTGTCGTCCGCTCATCGAGGGAGGCCCGGCGAAAGAAGGTTTGGGACGTTTCTGTATCAACTTCGCACGCTACAACACTGGCGTGGGCTTTTTACGAGCTTCTCTTTTCTTTCTTAGGTGTCCTGTTCGTGTCACGAATGCGGTACCTTCTCCAACCGCCTTCACTCGTGTCTGTTCTGTGTGTATTTTGGTTGCTACTCGGGGGGGAAACACATTCACGATCACGCAATGAAAAATAACCATTCTCTCGGTGAGTAGAACAGCCACGCCGAGCCGCTTTCCGGAGCAAGGCGCTCTTTATTGATTTATTGCTTTTCTTATTTTTTGTTTGAATTGCTTTCAGCCGTGGACCTGACGTTTGGTGCTGTATATTGCTTCACTTGCGGTGATTATGTTTATGCAGAAGGCCTGGAAAGAATCCTCAGTGAAGAGAAAGCGAAAGGGTGGAAGTCCAATGGTATGTCTTTGGGCGCAGTGCGACTAGAATTAGAAATTTGCTGGTAGTTGCCATCGCATGTCAACTCTCTCATGAACATCGACTTTTGCAATACTGGACTGCTCTTGTTTTCAGTGTTACCTGAGTTACTGCACTGTAACAGTCCTACTTGGTATCAATTAAACATCAATTACACACCCCATTGCGGTTCCTGATCATTTCTTTCGACTTTTTAATCCTTTAAGCATCAGTATAAGCACACAAATTCTCCTTATTGGTCTCCAAATATTTCTTATTGTAGTCAGGAGAAGTTGTTTTAAAAACAGTTTATCTTTGCTGATCATTTCCTTTATTCTCATTTGCATGCACATGTATATGTGATTTGGTTATTTTAAAAAACAATTTAATATTTGCTTATCTATATACCTTATTCATTTGAAACTTCCTAATCCTACAGAGAAATCTGGTGTGATGCTAGATGCGAAAAAATCCTTGTCCATGATTAATTTGGCAGACAGTGGCAACGTTGTTGTATTATTTTGTCTGCAGCCAGTGCCCATAGAGCTTGACAGCTATTACTTGCACTTAAATCAAGTTTAAATCAATTTGTTCTTTCGAGTTCTGAACTCCAATTGTGTGGAAAGTCTTTTATAACTTCTCATTTTTCTGCATTTAATTCTTGCTTATATTACATTTATTTTTGCCTCTTTTTTATTGGTTTATGTAATTTATGTCACCTTGTAAGTTGTAACTTTATATCTAGATAGTCTCTAATATCTAAATTAGTCTCTGACAATGTTCTGAAGTAAATGCAAATGTTAGATCTATTAAAATTTAATACGTATTTACTGAGTGGGGGTCTTTGCAGCAAAATTATCCTGCCCACGGTCTTTCGGTATAGACAGAGTGACAAATGAGTGAGGACTGTGTGAAAAGAAGCAGGGCAGGTTAATATTGTCGTAAAGACCAACCAAACAAGGTTAAGGTTTTTATCATATATGGCTCTTTCAAATTTCCTCAATTTATTTGCAAAGCAACTTTTCATTTGCTTTGTAATGATCAGTCTTTACTGGTTTGTAAACATTGTTTAGAAACCAATCAGATTTTCAAAAAAGCTGTGTTACTGTTAAGACCGCCCACAAGCCAAAGCCATAATATTATAATAATTGTTTTTTTATCACCTTCACTTTCTTAGGAAATAAAATTGCCCTTTATGAAACCTGGTTGCCAGGCAGAAAAGATGTAGAACTTCTTAGAAGAAATGTGAAATATCTGAGAATTTGTGATAATTCAATCATAGGTGTGTGTGTCGTGCATTTAACATTTCAATTCATAGATGGTCTAAACATAATTGATTTATGTGCATGAAGAAGAGGAAGTTTTGCAGTCTGCTAGTTACCACATTACTGGATGGCTTATGTAACTTTAATAATCAATCCATTATCCAACTTAATATTAGGCAGCATTTCTTTGAAGTACAGGTACCTACCGGTACAAGATTTGTTTCCAGTTTTCTGTTGTTATGCATGTTTAGAATTTAAGACATTGTTTTTAAGCTAATAGAACAATTTATTATAAAATCTATCACAGAGACTTTGTCCGAATTCAGCTAGAAAGTGTACTGATGACATCAAGGTGTTTGATAAACAGAGAGTGAAAGAGAGTGTATTTTTAAAAATGTCAAGAGATTTGGCAATTAGTGCAGTTGCTGGGAGTGCCAGCAACACAATATCTTCCACCGTATTTTATAGCTTTCTCACTAATTTCTGCCGTATTTACACTACTTACAAACACCTCAACGTTGCACCATTAGTCACACGGCATAATATCATTTTTAAGAATTTTTCTAAAGATGTTCTAAATGCATATTGAATATTTAAAAACTGAAAAAGTTGAAAGACCATTTCTGTTTGATGTACAGTGTGACATATTGATAGCAACATACAAAAGTATAAGAGAATACTGAATGGAATGCTTTTGGTATATCCTAGTGTTAATGTGATCCAGTATGTCATGCAGCTAGAGGGGGTGCTGTATTCGTGTATCAATCACTAAAGATTAGAAATAAATTGTGAAGGAGGTTTAAAGTGGTTCTCCGATGAAAAATTTACATAATCTCAAAGATAATAGATATAATGGTAATTAGTAATCGTGCAGAGTTTCACTTCAAAATTCGTTGAAAGAAAAGTTATACACTCACTGTATATACTACTATAGCGTGGTAGTTGGGGTCCATAGTGGAGAACGTGTTATAGATGAACCACGTTATTATTAGTTACCGGTATTGGGAAAATCTTGTTCCTAGTACTCTTGCCACTCGGTCCTGGTGCAATATTGTGGAAAGAGTACTGGGAACAAGCTTGGATACTGCCAGAAGCATCTTTATAACGTCCTGTAATAAAATCAAGTCCAAGGAGTCCTAGGATAAACCATGTTATACCGAGTCGCACGTTGTAACGATGCGCGTTATAGCAAGGCTCCACTGTACTTTATGTGTGAAGTTTTTATTTTGAAGCGCCGTCATTAAAGTGGCCGAGTGTGAGAAGAATGAGTCGAGGAGAGCTTATGATGCCATAGACTCAACAACTACAAAATGGTTGTTGTTGTTGAGGCTATGACATCATAGCGTTTGTCACAGAATGAAATGTATAGATTAAACTTAATGAAAATTTGGATTTCAATATGTACGCCTTTATAGACATGTCCATATGGACACACCTGGAAAATTTATACTGTATCCAGAGTTCTCTGTTAAGAATAATTGCCATAGTTTTGTGGTCTAGAAGTAGCTCCCAACAGTAGCTGTTCAAAAAGTTCAACTTGACTGTTACATTCCATTACTTTATTTAGGTCTTCGAGGGCTGATAAATCTTGGTAATACTTGTTTTATGAACTGTATTGTTCAGGCATTTACCCATACTCCTTTGCTAAGGGATTACTTTCTTGCTGATCAACATAAGTGTAAGAAACAAGATGGGAGTTGTGTTGTGTGTGCCATGGTATCTTTGTTTCAAGAGGTAAGTTCACTGCTCAACCTAACCCCCAAATAAAAATAATATATATATTATATTTATATAAATTTATTTTATAATATTTTATTTTATTATTATTTTATTTTATTTATCATTTTATTTCATTCATATTATAATATTTAATTTATTTTATTTTATATAAATATTTATATTATATAATAAATATTTATATATATATAAGTTATATATATTATACGTATATGTACATGTATATGTAATATTTACAAACCATGCAGGACAGCTTTATCGGATATAAATGTGTGGTGATAGCCGAGTGTTTCAGAGCCAATAAAGCCTGTACTGCAAGGTTGTAAATGTCTTCTAAACAGAATCCTTTCGTACGTTCATTGGTGTAGTAATTTTGAAGCCATTAATAACCAGGGAGAAATCTAGAGCAAGTCTATATCAGATATATAGATCTGATATGGGTTGTGATTTTCAAATATATACAAACTTTATTAACAAAAATACACCTTCAGATCAAAATGTTCTTAGTATTCAACTTAATTTACATAAATAAAAAAGTCATAAATGTCAAAGTTCTATATGCATATTCAGTCCCAGTGGAATACATGTTTTCAATTTCTCAATCCAAAAGCCTTCCCTTTTTGTAACCTGTGCTTTTTTAAAATTCATCTGATTGCCTCAAACGGAAATCAAACCTAAAGTCTCTTGCTTTATGTACTAACGCTCTTACCACTTAGCTATTGAGATAGTCAGAATAGTCGTAAATTTTCAACGCCATTTTTCCCCCCATCTATAGCAGGAGACAATAATAGCATGTTCACTTCACATAGAGCTGAGCATCTCTCTTTGAACAACTTCTTTCCATAGCGGGACACTATAGCTGTTGTATGTGGAAAGAAGTACAGTAGAACCTGAGTTTTACGACCACCCCTTTGCCAAGCAAAAGTGGTTGTAAACGACAGGTAGTCGTAAATGGTAGATAGTGATGTGACGTCACGCAAGCCATATTGGAATTTGGAAGATGCTATTATGTTTACGACTATATTCTGTGTTCACTAGTCGACTAAAAGATGACATAATTTAAAACCATTATAATATTTCTTAATAAAGAAAGAAAACCAGAACATTTTTTGAGAAAAACCACAGTTTGAACTCTAGCTTGCTGGGCGATATGCCGTATGCGCGCCGTGAAAGAAAACCCAATGCATACGTACTTCATCTTTGATATATACTGTAGCAAAAATATTTTATTTGCAATTTTACAGCAATTTTATTTGATCTAAAAATATGGCAGATACGAAAATATAATTTACGAACCTCACCCGCGGGGTTTTCGAACATTCATTTTGTTAATTGTAACGTATTTCGTTTACATATTATAGTGGCAGTTTTAATTTGAAAAAGTCGCTCATGACAGTTTAAATTTCGCATTTGGGATGCTAAAAAGTGGTAGCTGATGATACCTGTTTCCTGTATTCGCACGCTGTCAAAATTCTTGCATGTAGAATTTACTGCAAAAGACGAACGCTTATATCGTAAAAAGTCGCTCGTGACGGGTTAAATTTTGTTTTTGGACGCTAAAAAGTGGTCGCGTTTGGCAGGTGGTCTCTAATTTCGGTCACAATTAACTACAAATCGTCCGTGCTAGAAAAAGTGGTAAATGGCACGTGATTGTAACACATCCGGTCGTAAAAATTGTAATTATATTGTAAAGCTCTATTTACATCATGATTGAGCTGGTTAGTGGCCTTACAGTATCTGTTACTGAGACCCTGTTAGTAGGGTCTGCATGTTGCCAGTCTGGATTTCAAAACCATAATAGTATCGTATCATTGCGTCGGTATTTCATCCCAACAGTTGTTTGTCGCCATTTCAGACCATTACAGCTCTTCCATGTCGCTGTCAGAATTTTGAGATATTTTTTCTTTAGTTCTATTCTGGTGAAAGGACTCCTCACATCCCCTTTAAATTACTTCATCTGGTGTGGACAAATGCTCGTCATCTCGCTGGCTATGAACAGCAAGATGCTCATGAATTTTTCATTGCAGCCCTCGATGTTCTCCACCAGTATTGCAAAGGTAATAGAAATTGAAAACTTGAATTGATAAATCATATCAGCAGTATGATGACTAGGAGAGAACACAGATATAAAATAAGAGTTAAACAGCTCGGAAATTTGCTGAGGTGTAGATCATCACTAGATGCCAGCAAGTTCTCGTGATTCGGGTCAGCGGGTTCCATTGACATGATGTCAGGGAAGCTAGATATTTTGTTACCAACTTGAATTGATATATATCATATCAGCGGTACTGTCAAAATGGCACACCATATAGCACAGGTGGCGGATGGTATTTTTTATTGGTCTGCGGTTTTTTTTGGGTTGCTGTGATATTGGAAGGGGTGACGCGGGTGGGGGGCTACAGCTACGAGTATTTCTCACACCACTCAACTCTGAAGGATCTCCTTTATTATGGGAACTTAAAGGACTTGTTAGAACGAAATTGTTCTGGAAGATCAGCAGTTGTATATTCTAAAATGATGCTGGAACCAGGTTGTTGTAGTCTTGAGAAAGACTTTTGTTGGTTACTTGTTCTAAGGAATTATGGTTAAGGAAAATTGCGAGTGTTGGAATGTATACATTTTAAGACCAAACCGGGACCATTTGCGAAAAATGCAACATCCAGGCCATCCGGCTGGAATAGAACCCGCGATGCTAGTGCTCTTAGCTGACCGCTATAGTATCTGACCACTGAGCTACGGAGGCCGTTGCCGAGGGCCCAAGAGCCTAGTCACGAGTTCCTAATCACGAGATCCTAGCCGAGTGCCTAGTCACGAGTTGGTTACTGACGTTTTGACGGCCTCGGCAAGCGAAGATGACTGCCATTCACTGAGGTCGTCGATACGTCAGTCACTAACGATAGACTTTCTCAAGATTACAACAATTATTTCATATTTTTGCATCTCATTGATAATCAGTAATGAGAAAAGGTGGTGAACTGCCGCGAATTTTAGCAACGAAATACTGACGTTTCGAGCGGAGTCTTCATCGAATTAAAATGTGATCGAATAAAATAAATAATAACTTAATAATTAATATATAATTAATATTAGAGAGGATTTAATAAATAAGAACTTAATATATAATTAATATTAGAGAGGATTTAATATTGTCAAATACATACATGTATATGGGGAAAGTGACTGCCCCAACCGGGAATCGAACCCTGGTCTCCGAATCAACGTTGATTCGGAAACGTTGATTCGGAGACCAGGGTTCGATTCCCGGTTGGGGCAGTCACCTTTTCCATATATGTATTTGACTAGCTAAATATATGCCAAAAGGTGACGTACGTCAGAGAAAGTAGCCAATCAAATGCACGGGAACTTTCTAGCATAACAGATGTTTCAGGCTTTAATAACCCTAACCTAACCCTAACCCTCAATCCTAACCCTCAATCCTAACCCTCAATCCTAACCCTCAATCCTAACCTAACCTTGAGGCTTGATCCTAACCTTAAACCTAACCCTAACCGTAGCTAACCCTAACTGTAGCTAACCCTAACTTAACGAAAAATAAAGACAAGACAAAAACAGAAAGGTCCTTTTGAGTCATGCCTTTTAGCGATCCTCTTAATTGTGCTCGCGCCGGTGCCCCGGTGTTGTCACTTGCCCTGCCTTGTTGAACATTCTCTCCGATGAAGTAATGGAAGAGGTAAATAGAAATGGTATCTCTTCCATTAGAGCAATGGTCATCGTCTCCATCGATGATAGTCATCGTCTCCATCGATGATAGTCATCGTCTCCATCGATGATAGTCATCGTCTCCATCGATGATAGTCATCGTCTCCATCGATGATAGTCATCGTCTCCATCGATGATAGTCAATTCAATCTCTTTAGACAGACGGTCACGCGGGAGACAGCTGCTGGCGTCTTCGCCGATGTTTTTAAGCTCGTTAACACCCCACGACAAGTTTTGAAAAGGCAATGGCAAGATCGTGAAGCTCGGATCCTTTATTTGAAACGACGATGCAGTTCTATTTTTGCGAATTTTGCTATCAAAACGTGATTCATTATTATTCAATATCACAGTTTGTTATTGTGGAGATGCCCATCTTCGACCGATTTTTCGGGGTTTTCAGTTCTCCGTTATTTCCGTTTTCCTGTTTTTTCGGTTTTCCGGTTTTTCGCTCGAAGCAACATCAATAAAATCGGTTTCGAAAAAACATCGTATTTTTCCGGTTTATTGATTATCCGCCTCACCCTATGATTAACCACTTTACCCTGGAGACAAACGTATTGTCATATAATCTAACTGTTAAATCTAATCTTCTTTCAGATGATATAGATGATTCACTCAAGTCACAAAATCCCCATCACTGTAATTGTATTATCGATAGGATCTTTACTGGAGGATTACAATCTGAGTTGAAGTGTCAAGTGTGCAACAGCATTTCCACAACAGTTGACCCTTTCTGGGATATTTCATTAGACTTAGGAAATGCTTATTCTTTAAATAATGGTAAAAACAATACTTTCGTTGGGTCAACGGGTTCAGTGCCTAGTCCAACTCCATCAGGTAATTATGGCTACATATGAATCAAAATCTGTACAAAGTTGGTCTAGTGGCGAAATAATGAATAGGAGGTCTAACGTTTTGAGAGAAGGCCCCATAATCATAATAATAGCATTAAGTACAATGAAGGTTTATTTGCATATTATTGTATTATATATATAATTATTTAATTATATATATAATTATGAAAAATAATTATAATAATATATGATAATTATATATATAATTTGAAAATAATTATAATAATATACGATAATTATAATAATATACGATAATTATAATAATATATGATAATTATAATAATATATGATAATTATAATATGATAATTATAATAATATATGATAATTATAATAATATATGATAATTATAATAAATCTGACTTTCCCAACCGGCAATCTAATCCAAGGTCTCTGAATCAACGCATCGGCGCTCTGACCACTGAGCTATTGAGACAAGGTCAGGACAGTCAGAGATTTTCATATTTAAACATCACCGTTACTCTCAAATCTCCACAGGAAGACATCTCATCTTCACAAGGTAGAGCGGAGCCTCTCAAACGACTTCCTTGAGTAGCGGAGCTACTCACAGCTCTTGTATACAGGAAGCTTTATAACAATTTTAAATGAAGAGAACATTGAACATTTTATAATTATTATACATGTTAAATCCTCTCTTCATTTAAAAAATATATATATAAACGACACAACGCGTTTGAATTTTGCTTTTATTTGCGACATGTATCGGTGTAACAAGTGCTACTGTGATGAAAATACGTGAAAACTTGAAAAGAGTTGTAACTTTCTAATTTTAATTTTAATCTCAAAAGATTTTTCCCAATTCAAATTAGAAGTACTATATTTTTGCAATTCTTTCTACGTTTGCCATTGAGCGCTCGTCGTCAGCTAGTACTCGGAAAGTAATGAGTAAAAGTACGAGTAGTGACGTCATCCAATCAACAGGGAGACTTCTAGACACGGTTTTAGATATTGTAGATATTATCACTGTCACTTGATGACATTTATAAGTCTTGCAGTGTACAAAGCGAAGCAAATTCAACTAGCATGTAACATGGATGACGTCACGAAAGCAGACTTTAAATAGTATAGTTTTATTTCAAGTGGCAAATTTAATTTTTAAAAACTCACAATTTTCATCGCAGTAGCACTTGAATAACTTCCTTCTTTACATACATTTTGAAAAATTAATTGCATACATTTATGACGTTGGTGACATCATCGTTATTGCGTCTTATCATACCGTCCCATATAATCCACCAATAATCCACCAATCAACTGTCTGTATTAGCATCATGTGGCAGCCCAATATTTTACGATGTAGGACAGCTACATATTGGGCAGTAACCTTTGGACTGTTTACACGGGCTGTTCACGTGCAAAGCAACGTCACTCGCGTGCCTTTTATCTAAATCGAAATTTCATTGGTTGAAGTACTTTCTCGCGGAACGTGATGTGTTTCTCGAGTCTTTTTATTATTCTTTTTAACGACCAACAACCTTTTGACTGTTTACCTGCGAAGAAACATCTTTGTGTTAAGATATTTTGTTCGATATAATAAAACACCTTTTTGATTCATCTTCGCCCAATATTACAAAATATTTAAGTCTCGATTTGCATTATTAGGCTCGACCTTCGGTCTCGCCCAATATTGAATTCTCGACTTAAATATTTTGTAATATTGGGCTCAGAGGAATCCAATAAGTAATATTATTATTTATTTAAAATAATTCGTGATCGCTGATTGGCTAACAGCCAATTGTGAAATCGTCATCAACTCATTGCCCTACCAAATATGGAGTTGTGACATCAATGGTGCAATATGACAAAAGATTATTGCACGATTGACGTCTCCTGGTGCAATATGAAAAACTAATATTGCACGCTATGACGTTTTTCCAACGATGCAGTTGTTAAATAGTTGATAAAGTTAATCTTTTAAATAATAATAAAAGTATTTTTAAATAAAACAATTATTGAATTCGGTTTTCGTATGATAAGAAGAATTATCAAGGGCTCAGTTTGTGTTATCCGCCTCAGCCTTCGCCTTCGGCAGATAACACAAACTTCTTATCATGCTCAACCTCATTCAATAATTGATAAATATCTGGCAGTTGTTGGTTCTTTCCTGTGCTTCGAGGGTTTTTCTCCCTTCGTTAAACTCAAGATCCGTGGTCAGACATGAGTAGTATGGTGACTGCCTGGAGCACCTTTAATATTCATTTTTGCAATTCAGCCACCAACTGCATCTATGGAGCAGGCTAAGTTTTGTGTACCATGTTACATCGTGCTTCCTGCGTTTAGTTTGAACCAAAAGCTTTTGAGTGTCAAGTCCTTTGAAAAGTGCGGAGTTGATTATTTTTGTATTGTTTTTTATTTAGATGAGTTTAGCTTGCTATCGTGTTCCGCTGAGATCGATCATTTTGATGAAAGTTATGTCCCAAGGTCACTAATTGAATGTCTAAAAAGGTGGGTTTCTTTTTAATTGCATAATATATCACCTAATTAGAAGCGATTGATTGTAGATAATTACTGTGATGCCCTTTTATAGTGCCCATGAAACGAAATTTTTTTTTAAATAATGACGTATTCCGATTTTATCGCATTTTGGAAAATTTGAAATTTGTCGCGACTTGATGCAAATCATTTAATAAAAAACCAAACTGTATTTCAAAAATCGCCGACATGTTGTAGATCGTTTCTCCGGCACAGCCATCTTGGATTTGATGACGTAACACGGCCGCACTTACTGTCGCATTGTATAGAGTCCGTTATTTCGGGGGAAACCATGTTCGCTTGCAATGTTCTCGCTTGTCTCGCTCTCAATTTGTTCACGTAATTGAGCGATACAGGTTTCACCAGGCGTGTTCCCCTTCGTTCCATTTCATTTTTCATGTTTTACATTTCTCTTCAGATTTACTAGAGTAGAGAAGTTAGGAAGCGAAGGCAAAACCAAATGCAATAAATGTCAAAGCTATCAGGTGAGCATATTGAAGTATAACCTCGACCTAGATACTTGGTACATATCAATAATGGTTTTCATCCATTTCACTTTCTATTCCAATTCAGGAAGCTACGAAACAATTATCAATGAAGAAGTTACCAATTGTCGTGTGTTTTCATCTCAAGGTACGATCTAATGCCCTTACTACTAACCATTCAAAGGTCATCTGCACTCAAAAAATGAATTACTTTTAAATAAAAGGCCTTTAAGTATATTTTCTCTTGTGTCTGTATATTTACTTTAGCGTTTTGAACATTCGAAAAAATCCAAGAAAATTTCCTCGTTTATTCCGTTCCCACTGGAATTGGATATGAGACCTTTCATGTCGACCAGGTAGGCCCCTCCTCGAGATAATAGGGAACATAAGTAAACACAACATTAACCTCCATGTCCTTTAAGCTACTGTATGTTTACACACTGCCATTAATCGGACCTTTTGATTGCCGGTGAGACGCTCTAACCTTTGAGCTACCCAGACTCAGATGGAGAACGAAAGTTATGTATATATGATATTTATAAAATAAGTCGTGTCTTACGCACGCTGTGATTGGTCAGTTACCGTGTTTATATCAGGCTATATAACATGGCTGCATTACGCCATCGTGATACGCCATCAATTAGCCATCATACGCCATCAATTAGCAATCATACGCCATCAATTAGCCATCATACGCCATCAATTAGCCATCATACGCCATCAATTAGACATCACGGCGCCATCATACGCAGTAAGGAGAATTTACGTGTTGATAAAAAGATAGTTGTACATTTTATTTGCCTTCTACGGGTTATTTTATAAAAGAAATAGAAAACATTTTTATCCGTGTTCCCATACGTTATATAAACACTCGTGGAAGTTTGGGAGAACTCGAAATCGCGTGGAAACACTCGCCCTACGGGCTCGTGTTCCCACTATGATTTCTCGTTCTCCCAAACTTCCACTCGTGTTTATATAACTGCATGTAAACACGGAAAGTGTTTTCTATTTCTTAAATAGTGACTGCTGCATCGGCATTATACATATATAAATCGAACCAGAAACATTTTCTGAGGATTTGAGCTTGACGATCGTCCATGTATCGTCTGTCTACTCCAAGCTCTCACATTCACTATATCATAAATATATATAAAACACACCCAAGCATTACACTGATATGGCTCTATTTGCCGCCGTTGCCATCCTCCGTTGTCGGCTCGGTTCCCTAATATAATACAAGGTGTTCGGAATTGTTGTTCATGGAGGATAACCGTAGGACATCTTAGCTTGTCTGTAGTTGAGGAGCCAACGACAGCATGGAATCTATTTGAAGAATGGTTTTCGATTTCTTTTAGTGACCAGCTAGGAAAACATTGCATAGAGAACAAGAGTTCTTGTTCGTTGAGTGATTACAGGTTTGTTGTTTTGGTTGTAATGAATATATATTTATCAGGTCACGTTCATTAGTATCTACTTATTAATCGAGTGCGAGGTATCTGCTGGAAAATATTTTCTTTAGTATTCGTAGGGAAATACTTTACCGTACAGACCGAACAAATGAGGCTAATAAATAGTTTATTTTATGGCTTTTAGTTCGTTTTGTTCTTTGTTTTTAGCGTTGTTATCATTGCTTTACCTTACCGCTTCGTGTTTTCACCTGTTGCTATTCGTTCCGAATGAAACATTCGTCTTGTTTTTACGTATAAACGGCATTAAAGAAAAGCAACACTGTTCCAACATGCTTCATTGTTCGGGATTTTTCAAAAAAAGATACCTAGTTCTCTTCTATTAATTTGTGACATTTGTGTTCAAATCAACAAAAAGGTTTTCCCACCAAAACCGTCAGAAAATCCGCAATAAAATCCAGACGAACTTTTTTAAGATAAAGTCCAGATTCTAATCCCATGTGAATAATTAATTTTACGTAAAAACCTTAGAAGATTATAGGAATTTTTATTTTATTTGTGACGATATGATGACGTCATCGTGTGACATTACCAAACGAAAGAGTTTTGCCCACGTATACCGCATACAGACTATCTTGATGGATTTTTAAATCTGTGAAATTCTTAGCAACGGATATTATGTCTGCAAATCTAAATACGTCCGAACTCTTGGTAGTTGAGTTTCTTAGCTCGTAACATTTCTTCTTACTTAGATATTCGTTATTTGCTGTCGTGAACCACAGTGGCACTCTGGAAGTTGGCCACTACACGTGTTTCGTTCGGCAGAAAAAAGACCAGGTTAATTGTTTTAATAGAATTTGATATGTAAAGTTGTAAAGGTTTTACTGTGCAAACTGGTAAATTGTCAATGCTCAGAAAAACTACCTAACAACAGTTGACAGGAAATTTACTGCCACAACACGACTTGTAGTCCAACAAGTACTTGTTGTGAACATACGACTCGTCCCAGGTTTAAATAACGTAATTAACCTTGCCCTGTCATCTGAGTTCTATACTGGCTCAATGGTTATACAGTGTCTGTAGGCTAGCATTCAGAAGATTGCGAGTTCGAGTCCTATTTGGAGCTCAGAATTTTTCACAACTTACTTCAGCTTACACAACAAAATTAAAATAAAGTAAAATTACCTATAACTTAACCAATTTGATATAACTACAATCATTGACAAAATTAGTTGGAACAAATTGACGAAAGTATATGTCCTAATAATTGTTATGGGAAATTTAATAAATTACTTTAATAGAATACCTCCCTCCCCTGTTCAATGTTGCTCTTACAATGATGGAAAGCTATTGGAAAACAACTGAGAAAAACTGTTAACGTTTGGGGGTTATAATTACAACATTGTTTAGGGGGAAAGAAACCTTTTGTGATACCTTTGTTTCAAAAATTTTGTCAATGACTGTGGATACAGCCATGCAGGAAGCGTGACTAATGGTGGAGGGGAAATTTTGCGAATACTCAAAGGGGAACTGTAGTCAAAGACCCTCAATTTCATAAATGTTAATAATTTATTTCTTATCATTAAAAACTAAACATATAGTTGAGATACTGACCTTCGTAATCGAAAGTATATCCCATCTTATTGAAATTCGTCTTCAAAAGAGCCAAAATATTCGACGTCAAAGAATCCAACTTGACTTTAACATGAATTAGGCACATGTTCTAGTTTTCAGAATGTTTATCATCGGGATTAGGTACATGTTCTGCTTAAGGATGAGCCAATAATCGGAAATTAATCGATAGAAGCCGATAATCGCCAACTTTCGGCCGATCACATCAACATATATCGGCGGTCCGATAACATTAACATATATCAGCTGTCCGATAAGTACCATACGGGGTTTTATACTTGTGAATTTCATTTTCTTTTTTAAGAAAAATGCTAAGTTGTAGTGATTCCAAAAAGAAACTGTCAAATTTAATTAACTTGATAAGGTTCATCATGTTTAACACGTCGTATTTCTTGTTTGGTGAAGTTTCGTCAATCGTATTTCATTTTACAACTTAAATTCCGTTTTGCTGATAACTGATGGTTAATGATCACATTATCTTTGCCAAGCAATATACAATGTTATGTTTTGCTATTGTTTTGCGGCAAATTCAAGTGTTGGGAATATCGGTATAACCATGATTATATAATTATATAATCTGATCAGGTCGTAAATCGTATCGGAATTTATCGGATCGGTAAATTTGTCATCGGTATTAGGCACATGTTCTGCCACGAAACGATTCAAGAGCACCTCCTGTCATATAGAAAAGACCCTGGGTACTAGATATCTGATGGTTAGATCTAACTGTTAGTTTGAAAATATTTTCTTTCCTAGTGGTTCAAATGCGATGACGCTTGGATAACCAAAGCATCAGTTGAAGAAGTACTAATGAGTGAGGGGTAGGTAATGGCTTCGAGTTAAGACAAGTTTATAGTCATACAAGGCGGAGGCTCATGGAGTTGGGTTTTCTTCCAGCTGTGGGCTCCGGTTATTCTGATTTGCACTTAGTGAAATCATGAGCATGGCATCACTATGACAAAAAATATGGCAATTCCGATGAAACTTTCGTTCACAAATTTCGTTCACGGGAAACATCGTCTCAAAGAACCGTTCTCAAAGAAACGTTGCCCACTTCTTCCGGGCAAAATTGGTCGCTTAGCGTATATGAAATTTAATTATAAAAATTTTTAAAAACCCTTGGCATTTAGTATTTTGTTAGGGTAGCGTAGCTTATTCGGTTCTAGAAAGTTTTAAACTCGCGTTTGCTCGACAGTTTTGCGGTTTTCAGTTTTCATCAAGAGTACACCCTGGGGACGAAGTTTAGCCGAAGTTTAACCGTGAAGTGGAATTAACAAAATAATTGCAATCCTCTAGTCTCAACGAATTAGAATGCAGTAATTTTGTCATGTACAGTACATAATAATGTTATCATAGCCTGCGTGGCGGCGTTAGGGGGAGGGGGAAAGGGGAGGAGGGGAGGGAACGCCTGCACGAAAGACCCATGTTTTTGGATTTCCGCCCACATGAAAAACTGTCAAAAATAACCAATCAGCGACTAGCGGGCTTTCCTCAATGATTAAAACATTTCACTTCGGGCCGAATCGTGAAATATCCATGTCTGAAACTCCGTAAAAACTTGACTGCATCTGGTGGAAACAAGATTTATTTTGAAAATTTATTCAAGCAATCGTGTAGACATAAAAGCACAGTGTTGATTCTGGCTGAGACTTGTGAATCAATCGGCTTTGCATTACTACGCAGTGAAACTTTCTCCGAGCGGGTTTGTAGGTCTTGCGGCAGAAAATATAAGAAATGCTTTTGAACTTTATAACTTTACGAAATCAGTATTAACACATGCGAAAGGAGACAGCAATGTTCCACCAACGGGCAACGGATAACATCAATAGCCCTGATAGAATGAAGCGACATCTGACTACCGAACACCGTAACTCCAGAATGGGATTAATTGGCCAATAAATATCATATGCAAGACACGGCCGTAGAAACCATCACTTATATACGTTTAGCCGTAAGTCTCTATTCTGAAACGACGAACGAATTCTCCGAAGGCCCAGAGAGCATTGTTGAAACACCTGAAGACAAGGACAAGGTAGAAATCACAATAATATAGCTGCTTCCCCTGCCGACTGATAACGTCTCGTAAATCTACCAAATCCATAATCAAACTCTTGCCAAATCCCGTTGGTAATACCATCAAAACATATTTTCCTGCCAGCAGCTCCCTCGTAGCAGCTTTTTGTTCCTGTTTTAATTTAAACTACCAACACAGTTTTTCTAAAGTCGCCAATTTTAAATGTTTATTTCCTGACAGGAACCCTGAATACTAATGAGTTGAGTTAGCCAATCAGAATTTAGCGTCCTCTGGTGGACGTAGAAATCCAAAAACATGGGTCTTTCGTGCAGGCCATCCGCACTCACCCCAGTCCCCGGCCCCTCCCCCTCCCCTAAACGCCTGCTTCGCAGGCTAATGTTATCATAATCGTTAGTTTTATTAATTTTTGTTAATTTTATAAAGTGCAGGTTTGACTGCATGCATGTAGTAATTTAATGTCCATGTTTTTCCATGTCCCTGAGTCTTTCATTTTTATTTTTCAAGGTACTTATTATTTTACCACAAGCAGGTCTTGGAGTACGAATACTAACGCCCTCGTGCATTCCACTCATCCTCCTTCAAAAGGCAGTCGATCCTGAGGAGAGACTGGTGATAGGGTGAAAGAAAACAATTGCGCACTAAATACTCTCGCTTACCATAGGTAGGAGATTATTGAATGATTTGTAAATAACTATCCTTGAACTAATGCAACGCAAATTTACTGAACGCAACTGTTGGTCTCCTCTAGCTTTTCTCTTCTTACAGCTTGATTTGTCAGGATAAGGCGGATCCAGGGAGGGGCGCAGGCGGCGCGCGCGCCCCCTTTAAAATCCCGCAAACAAGTGTTTTCTGTTTTTTACTATATGTCAAGTCAAAGAAGTCGAAGATAAACGCAATATTATATGACCTATTATAAGCACAATGTTTTGGTAGCTTATCCAATTTTCATTGCAAAAGCTAGTTTGCATGATATTTTAACATGGGTTCCACGATAAGTTTTTTATAAACAGACGTTTATGTTAAAGTGTTTCATATTCTTGATGCTGCTTTTTAATCGTGCATTTTTAGCAACGGCGTGTGCCCTAATTTCGCAAAAGTTCTTATCAGAAATCGCCGGAAAAGCACTTCGACGCCGCGAACATACACCACAATATGCTGATTCTTCATATGCGCCCCCGCCCCTTTCGAACAACCCTGGATCCGCCACTGATAAACGTGTTGCGCTGCGTACGCTGTGGAGAAATACAAATCTAAAACTCTTAAAGGTTGGTGTACTGCCGAAATAGTGTGTAGGAGGTGTAACGTTTCGTGTGAAGGCTCTTTGTTGGAGTGACACCGCCACTGCAACATGGATGGGAAGCACGCGGGTGGCATGTATGCAGTAAGCGTGTTGCCCTTCAAGGCCTCACCACTGAGGTTTGAAGTTAAGACCTGTTGGACCTCTCTCCTCCGCAGAGGCTTCTCTTTTGGCGGCGGGCAACAGGGGAGGTGAAGGCGCGCGCGGGAAGCGACGCCTGTTGCCTGTTACGGAGGAGATCAGAGCTGTTGGATGGGGTTAGTATTTGGATGGGTGACTATCTAGGTATACCTGTGTTGACTTCCGACCTTCAGACTCATGTGAGTATAGAGTTGTTGGTTCTTCTGTGCTTCGAGGGTTTTCTCCGGTTTTGTCCCTTTTGTACGTTTGATATGCATCCTTCGCAATTCAACCACCTGCTGTAAGTAATCGTGCATGATTAGTTTGTATCGAAACTGCGCAATATAAGAATGAAATATTATTATGGCGGTCTCCAACTACCTCGGGAGTCCGACAGGGCGGACATAAGTCCCCGTACTTGTTCAACCTGTACACGGATTACATTTTACGAATTTTTGAAGACTGCTGCAAGTCGGAAAACCTGGAAGGTGACTGAAAATGAACATTTCTAAAACCGAGACGATGCTGCTTACCAACGAAACAGTCGACTACGTACCACCAACGCTTTGCTATCAAGACGACAAACCTCTGACCAACACCTCTGTTTCCGATACCTTCAATTACCACATGTTTTCCGATACCTTCAACTACCACACCCCTCGAACTTTTGAAGAAGAAATCCTGAATTGCCTCAACTCTGCAAGATCCAAGTTCTTTGAAATGAAGCAATTTTTCACTGATCGTGACATAAAACTCCATATCCAACTTCACTCTTCATTTTACGATCCAGACTGACGTACGAAGTACAAACTTGGACCTTGGGCTTAACGGTATCCAAGATGGAACGGATATAGCAACTCAACTGTATGCTGGAGTAAACAACAACAACATATATGCAGTTTCCTGCAACTTTATAATTTGAGTGTGTTGTATCAGTGTATATACACTGATGTATAGTGAATGTGGGAGAGCTTGGAGTAGACAGACGATACATGGACGATCATCAAGCTCAAATCCAAATCTCGGCAGCTCAAAGGTTAGAGTGCCTCATTGGCAATCGGAAAGTAACAGGTTCGAAACCTGTTTTTGCCAGGATTTAACCAATCGGCGCACGAGAAACCCCTGGTCAGCGAGGCCTGCGTTCCACACTGACGAAAGGTCTTTGCTCGAAAAGTTATACCAACCTTTTAAAGTGTTCGATTTGTAATTCTATTTTCGCGGTCGGTGAAAACAACAAAGATGGCGGCCAGGAGAAATGTTTTGGTGGTTACATTTCAGTGTTTTGGTTTGATCGGTTAGCTTGCTTGTATTCACTATACAAGCCACGTTTAATACTTTAGAGTTTGCTACACATTCGAGAAATTTGCTTTTGCAGGTCGCTCGTTACGTGTGCCGTATATGATGATACGATTTTTATCGAACAATAGACGCTTTCACGGTTGAAGATGAATCATGGATATAGTCAGGGCAAAATTCAAAATAAATACCTGAACCTTAGTAAAGCGAAAAGGTGGTGAACTGCCGAGATTTTTAGGAACGATAAACTGACTTTTCGAGCGGAGCCCTTCATTTGTTGGTAGCATTCTTCCAAAAGTCACATGATTGTAAACATGGCGGTGTTAGAATGTGGAGAATTTATTTTCGGGGTGATGACGAAAAAGAAGCTGAAGACGAAAAAGAAGCTGAAGATTTCCGCTGAGACTGTCGCTAAAAATCTCAGTTATAAAAACTCGCTCGGTACAGATTTAAATCGCTGCTGCGCAAAGGCTGCCGAGAAAAGTCGTAGTTTGTGCGCCAGGCTACAGCGACTACCTACCAGTGTCGTTACACTGTCTTAAGCCTGTTATGCAGTCATCGCAAGAACTGCGAGTGGGTCAGCATTAGATCCCATCCATCTCGGCTCCAAAATCAAGAGGCCCAGCTCAGACAAGTTTCTGTAGTTTCGTTCTCAGTCCACTCGATTTTGGAGCTTACGATGGTGTCTAATGTTGACCCACTCGCAGCGAGCACGTTTTTGCAATGGCTGAATAAGAGGCTTAGGGCCGAATTTACACGAGTGCAAACCTTTCGTAGTATAGCTGGATTCGTTTTGCCGTTCACACGTGAATTCCGCGGACACTATTGGATCCGGAATCTAATGTGAATATTTTGAATCCGAACACTAGGGAAGTGACTCCTGTAAACGGCTCTGGGATGCAAAATACGCTGCCAGATGCAGCTAGCTACCCACTGTGTACACGCGTAAAAACGCACAACTTGTGGTTACATCACCGTGTACCGGTAAACAATGGACACAGACTGTCATACGCCTCATCAAAGTTATTTTTTCAGGATTGAGAAGCAGAACAGCATCCAAAAACTCTAACCATAACCCAAATAAAACTCTAGTCCTAACCCTGAAATAAAGAAATACTAACCCTACTTCTAAACCCAACATTTCAATGATGCAATATTCTGTGTTCCAGTACACCGTGAGCTGACCCAACTTTTTTGTTGCAAGTTGTTAACAGACGTGAACAAGTTATTCTCGACAGGCGTGAACAAGGTTGTCCTGCACCCTGTGAACAAGTTGTCAACAACTTGTTCACGTATGTTCCAACACGCATGTTCATGTATGATGAACCAACACGCATGTTCATGTATGATGAACCAACAGACGTGATTGAACAAGTTGTTCCAACACGATGTTACATGCATGATATAGACCTCTTTCATAATGCGGCCAGTCTAAATATTATTTTATATGCATGCAAATTAGTCTTTCTGGCCTCGTTACAAAGCAAAGATTCTTTGGAATTATACAGGCACACGAACGAGGACAGAAAGGCTAATTTAAATGAATATAAAATAATATTTAATTTGGGTGTCATTATTGATAAATTAACATAACCAACCTCGTACCCAGGGCATTTTGCCTCCACGATCAAAGGTCGGCTGGTCACATGACACCCATAATTTCTGGGTGTTTAGATATGATAATTTTTGTGGTCTTTGTTCCATTTCCTTTGTCTACTTTGTTGACCTGAATAATTGAGAAATTTCAATGCTCTTCAGAGTTGTTCATGTCAGCATTCGTAGGCATAAAAGCAGCTAACAAGCTTAATAATCCACCATACATCCGTGGTTATCTCTTACAAAAGTATGAAGTATATATCTAATTTAGCGAAAGCTATCGCTTCTAATTTGCTGTAAAATTTGAAGACAGCATTCAGATTTAGATGAATAAATTATACTCGGCTGAATTAATTGAGTTTTATGACAAGCCAATCCTAGCCTGCGACGCAGAAAAACCGCGGGTTTGGACGTCTGCGTCGCAGGCTAGCCAATCCATATGGACTTATAGTACGTATTCCATATAAGGTCATAACGGACGGGACTGGGAAGAGCAAATACGTTGCCCTAACGAGCATATACGTTGCCCTAACGAGCAAATACATTGCCCTCGTACCAGCCCACTGGATGCGGATACGTAACACGTTACGATATGCTCGATTATCCGCTCTTTCTAAGAAAATTACGTTCGCTCGCCGGATAAGCTGTACGCATATTGTAAACTGATAATGTACCTTTGTTTTAATATATATTGTAGCTTTGGGAGTTGATTATTTCTCAAGAAAACGTTCGTCGAAGACAGCCGAAAGTTCGTTTACAAGATGGTATCCGTAATACGAAAATTATATTTTTGGGCATGCTCGATTACCCGCTTTCAAAGAGAACTAAGTTAGCTACCAGGATAAGCTGTATCTATGTTGTAAATAGATAATTTAACTTTAAAAGAATATATTCTATAGCTTTGTGGGAGGGTTAGGACCTTTGTTGTTTTGGGGTCGGTTACAATCTAATTAACTTGGAGGCTGGTACGAGGGCAATGTATTTGCTCGTTAGGGCAACGTATATGCTCGTTAGGGCAACGTATTTGCTCTTCCCAGTCCCGTCCGTTATGACCTTATATGGAATACGTACTATAGGTACCTATCAGCCAATCGCATTATAGAATGGACCAGCCGATCCCAGGGCCATTTTCGCCGACCCTCCATGCCCTGGGAATGAGGTTGTGAAACAACATGTCTGTCGGTTACACAGTCACTCCGTAGCCAGATTGGGTAATGGTTAGGATATTACGGGTTCGTTCAATCATATTAGATCTTCCGACAGGTGCTATAACACACCCCTTCTGTCATCTGCTTCACTGCATTTATCACCAATCCGAAAACACTCGTTTCTTGCCATGTAAACGTAATATAATTATCGCGTAAATGTAATCGGTGTTCCAAAATATTTTGCGCGATTTCAGTTTCGATTTCACGTATGTATATATCTTATTATGCTCTGTTTTACGACAAAAATAATGTTATAATACAATATATATAATGTTAAAATATTATAATGTTAAAAACTCCAATTATTCCAAAGGAGTTCTATTAATGTGGACGAGCATTCCAAACGCCGTTGGTCATGATTTCCTTGGTGTGGTACTATTCCCCTGCAGCTTATCCACAATTCCAAAAGACTTGTACAGTCTGTTCTGACGGGTCCCTTGCATTCGACAGAGGTCCTTGCCGTACTGTAAGTCGTGTTTCAATGACTTGTGTTGTTCTTCTAGCTCCTGGCGTTTCTCATGTAAAGCGCGAGTTTTGCGGATCAAGTTCAACAGTTCTTTTCGTAGCTGCTTGTTTTCGTCTTTTACCCTTGTCGTTTGACTCACAACAGAGTGCCTTGCCTCCTATAGATTTCAATTGAAAATAGTTGTTGAAAACGGTGTATTTTAACTGCAGTATAATTGGGGTAGTTCGTATGAAGCATGAGTCTCGACTTAGTCGTACAAATCGAATAACTATATTATTCTTGCACAAAACAACAGTCTCCTATAAAATAATGAATAATTTCACTAGAACTTTAAGGTCATCATCTGAGGCAGTGTTACATGCATGTACCAGCAAGTAATTTGAAAACCTATGGTGATAGAGCTTTCGCAGTGGCCGCACCTCGCCTTTCGAATGAGCTGCCTAAACACATCAGAGTGTGTGACTTATTAGCTTCTTTCAAAAGACAGCTGAAAACGTTTTTATTTCAGCCGTTTTTAACAATTATTAGTTTTTATATTCTTAGAATCATTATTAGTTAACCTATCACAAATATTGTAATTTTATAATATCGCGTGATACTGTAATGTATTTAATTTGTTATATTCCATTTTGTATTTAACATGTATTTAATTTGTTATATTCCATTTTTTATATATATTTTTATAGCACAGATTGTAAAGAGCTTAGATCTTCTTGTCATAGACGCTATATAAATTAAACTATATATTATTATTATTATTCCCCTAGAATGACAATCGTCATTCTAGTCGAAACTAATCCTAACCCGCCTAGAATTTCAGGCTCCTCAGTCCTCACCCAACAACCTAGCCAGGGGTTAGGGTTAGTGCATACCACAGTACCGCCCAGATTAACAATTAAATTATAACCACTCATTACTCCTGATCATGTGGCAATTCACATGACATTGCTATTTTTATTTTGATAATCTTGAATCAAAATAAACAAGACATAGTTTGTAGAGAATTAGCTAGGGCCTCAATTATCTTCACCTGGTTTGCTTGTTTTGCCATGGCTTGAATCCTTGTATCAGATTGATCTTGAAATTGTTTCTTTTCCTGTAAGAATTGCGCTTTTAATTTTTGAATGGTTTCAGAATGTTTGGCACGCATCTGTTGCACCTCTTCTTCGAGGGATTTGATTTCTGCTTCTTGGTCGTATTGCAAACGCTGCAAAAAAATTAAAAGCCTCGTACTCATAACACTTCCTTTTGACCATTTCCTGTCCAATGTATATACTGTATTAGGCTCACCAAAACTAAATAATTATCATGTTTTCAATTTTCCCACCAATTGTGTTTTTCTTCCAGTTTGTTAGCTTCGTATCATTATTATCATCATCATCATCATTATTATTATTATCATCATCTCCTACCTCCAAAGGGCCTCAATCATTATAATCTCCGTAAAAGCAATCCATTCAAATGTATAACAGATCGTTTCATTGTAGAACAGATGTAAATCATTCATTGTAGAACAGATCGTTATAAAAACAGTTTTATTCCAGCCAATATTCTTAAACTAAACCCTTGACTGTAAATAGTTCTTGGCTTGTATATAATTTACTGTTAGTTTCGCAGTTGCGTTTATATGGAGACCGATTTTTTCCATATAAACGCACATATCCCGGTACACCGGGATGAAGTGAATTGAAATTTAAAACGTCGTCTCGCCAGGTAAAATATCCAAAAAGTGGCAAAATGAAAACATCATTCGTTGGGATGCTTTTTATGTGAATAAAATTAGTTTTTGTTTCATTGAGAAATTATCAACATTTTCACGCATCGCGGTCACCCGAGACATCCCGGTGAGGCTCCTGTAGTATAAATAAGCTCCGAATTCTCTGGAAAAAAACGAAAATCAAAATAGAAGGCCGAGTGTCTAGGCTGCAGTGTACCGAGATCATATAAACAGGCCCTTAGCTGCAAAGTGATTTAATAAAACGGTCTTAATAAAAAAAAAAGTATACCCCTCCCCTAGCCTGTGAATGTCATTTCGGGATTTATATGAAATCACACAGTACATCATGTTGTATTGGTCTAAAACGGGAGGAAGGTACCTTTGGATTCGAGTTGAAGTTGGAGTTTAAAATTCATTGTGAAGAATTTCCAACTGACATCCGTTTGAATCGAACAATATTTCGACATTGGCAGACAAAGCGAAGCGGTCAATGGCGATTTGTGATCTGTGATACAGTTTTTTACGAAGAGTATGCATGTTTACGTAACATATTAGGCACATATCTTATCAGAATTAAATATTGGCTGAAATAAGGGGAATAGTTTTAAACACGATAAAACACCGCACCTGTAATTTCATGATCACAAACTTATATAATATATTCAAATCAAATATCTAAAAAGGTTGGTGTACTGCCAAAGTAGTGTGTGAGTTGTCTAACGTTTACCGGTAGTGAAATAATAACTGAGTGAGACTTTCATTAGAATAAATAATTGCGTTAGACAACTCGCACATTACTTCGGCAGTACACCAACCTTTTTAGATGTTTGATTTATATATTATATATACCTGATATTGCTCCAACTCTGCCAGTTCTTTCCTGGCTGATGAAAGTTCAGTTTCCTTTTCAAGCATCTGGTCTTTCAAGGCTGTGAGACAAATATAGATGACTGAATACAAGCTGAATATATGTCTAAGGTAGGGGGATATATGATAACGCGTTTGACAATAAATGTAAAGTAACTATGGTTTGAGTTCAAGCCTGGATGTTAGCATTGTCCGCTACAAATATTCCATTTCTAGAGATTTGACAGTTATGCAATATTAATTGTATCTGTCATTTTGTCTGAAGACTATACTCATGCAATAAATATATCGTACAACAGCTAGGATAATCAATGCTTTAATCAAACTTCGAAATTTTCCTTCACCATAAATCCTTTCAACATGTAGTTTGATCGAGTGAAATGCCAAATATTACGTTATAAGACACCGTTCACAGTACTCAAAACAATATCTTCGTCTGTGTTGACTGTGACCCTATCCCCTGACCCCTGGTATTGTTATCAGCTTCAATTCGCATATCCTACATTACCCTCCTGCGTTGACGCGTAGAGGCAACCGTGTTCGTAGTTTCCGCTTGCTGCTGGATTACCGCTGGTTCATCGTGTCGTTGCTCCTGGACCGCATCACTTTCTATTTGCACAGCTGCTTTGTCTTCCTGATGGTGGTTCTGGACACGTTTCAGTCGGTTGCGATGTACGCAAGCCGTCCTTTCCTGTTTGTGGTTTGATCATGTAGTTTACGCTCCCTTGCCGATAGAGTACGACAAACGTACCTGTCCAGGGCTTATGGAATTTCCTGCTCCTGCCTTTCGGTACTGCAGTGCTGTGCAACCACACAATCTCACCAGAATTCAGTGGTTTTGTTTGCGTAACGCCATTACGCTCGTCGTACTTCTGTTTCTGCTGGCTCTGTGCTTTCTTGATATTCTCCACCATTGTTGCATGGACTTCTTTGAGAGTGTGCTCCAGCTCATCACAATAATTAGAGATCAGCTTGGTTTCGCGCTCGCCATGGTTGCCCAATAACACAAGTTGGAGCGATAAGCAAATAAAGCCAAGGGTAGATGTAAATCCCAGTCGTTGTGGTCACTGTTGACATATGATGAAATAATTGCTTTGAGAGTCCGATTAAATCTTTCAACTTGGCCGTCGCTCTGGGGATGGTATGCAGATGTTCGTAGCTTATGAACGCCCAATAATATGAATACCTCTTTCGTGAGCTCCGACTCAAAGTTTCGCCCTTGATCAGTGAGCAGCTTCGCTGGAACACCGTGTCGAGCGACCACGTTGTCCACAAATGCACGAGCTACTGTCTCTGCCTTCTGGTCCACCATCGGAGCCGCTTCGACCCTGCACTTTGTAAAGTGGTCACTCATTACCAAGACATACTGGTGCCCTCGTGCTGTCATCGGGAGTGGTCCTACGATGTCCTTGCTCACATCCAACCTCGTACCCAGGGTCTTTTAGATAAGACCCTGGGTACGAGGTTGGCTCACATCTCCATTGGTTCAGAAACTCTGATATTTTCCATCGGGGCTAGATGAGATGCTGACGGGGGTTTCCGCTGACTGCATACAGCACACTCTGCAACCCATAACTGCACTTCGCTTGGCATTCCTGGCCAGTAGTACCAAAGGTGCAATCTCTCAAGACAGCGATTAATGCCCATGTGGCCAGAGCTCGGGTCGTTGTGGGATAATCTGAGTAGGTCCGCACGCATTTTTCGAGGGACTACTAAGACGTAGCCTGCGAAGCAGGCGTTTAGGGATTGGGGGAGGGGACCGGGGTGAGTGTGGATGGAACGCCTGCACGAAAGACCCATGTTTTTGGATTTCTGCGTCCACCAGAGGACGCTAAATTCTGATTGGCTATCTAAACTCATTAGTATTCAGGGGTTTCCTGTCAGGAAATAAACATTTAAAAATGGCGACTTTAGAAAAACCGTGTTGGTAGATTATTTTCTTTCGAAAGCTTTAACCGATCTTCAGTTCGTTGCTGGTCGTAGCTTTACATTAAAACAGGAACAAAAAGTTGCTACGAGGGAGCTGCTGGCAGGAAAAGATGTTTTTGATGGTATTAGCCTCCCACTGCATACATTAGCCCGCACAAACCAACGGGATTTGGCAAGATTTTGGATTTGCTAGAGTTACCAGACGTTCGTGCGAGCGCGTGATTATCAGTCGGCAGGGGAAGCAGCTATATTATTGTGATTTCTATCTTGTCCTTGTCTTCAGGTGTTTCAAAAATGCTCTCTGGGCCTTCGGAGAATTCTTTCGACGTTTCAGAATAAAGAGACTTACGGCTAAACGCTCGGAGAAAGTTTCACTGCGTAGTAATGCAAAGCCGATTGATTCACAAGCCTCAGCCAGGTGCTTCCACGTCTACACGATTGCTTGAATAAATTTTCAAAATAAATCTTGTTTCCACCAGATGCAGTCAAGCTTTTTACGGAGTTTCAGACATTCGGCCGGAAGTGAAATGTTTTAATCATTGAGGAAGCCCGCTAGTTGCTGATTGGTTGTTTTTGACAGTTCTTCATGTGGGCGGAAATCCAAAAACATGGGTCTTTCGTGCAGGCGTTCCCTCCCCACTTCGCCTTCCCCCTCCCCCTAACGCCGCCACGCAGGCTAACTAAGACGAGGCCATCCTTCCGACCACTTGTTACAACTCGTCGATGTATAAACACTCCCTCCACGATTTCCAGCTGTTTCCACAATTGTCGATAACGACGAAGTTCGCTATTATCGGTCCAATCATTTGGTGGCTCTTGTTGCTCAGTGGTTGTCAGTCGTGCCTAAAGGACGAGTGAAATGGCGGGGTCTTCCTGTTGAGACTGACGGATTTCCTCCATGGACCAAGTTTACTCGACAACGGTGGCCCCAACGCCGGTGACTACAGTGAAATGGCGGGGTCTTCCTGTTGAGACTGACGGATTTCCTCCATGGACCAAGTTTACTCGACAACGGTGACCCCAACGCCGGTGACTACAGTCTCGTCCTGTGCATTAGTGAGGTGAGGAGCAGTATTTTGTAGGGGAAACCGTGAAAGGGCGTCGGCGTTACTGTTCTCACGACCAGGTCGGTGTGCGATGTCAAAGTCATATTCTTGCAGTGACAGGATCCACCGCGCCAAACGGCCTTTAGGCTCACGTAGTCCCTGTAGCCACGTTAAACTTTGATGATCAGTTACCACATGACATTTTTTCCCCAGCAGGTATGGCGGCCCACACAATGGCCAAACATTATTTTTCTGTCGTGGAGTAGTTCTTCTCGGCCGATGTCAACGATCGACTAGCATAGGAAACCGCGTGTTCCATGGATCCGGGACGTTGTGACAGCACTGCCCCTAAGCCTGCGTCACTCGCATCGGTATATACGGTGAATGGGACTGTAAAATTTGGCAAGGAAAGGATGGGTGCAGTAGATAATCTGTTCTTGAGCTCCGTGAAGGCTGCCTCTGCCGATGGTGTCCAACAAAATACCCGACCCCCTTTCGTTAGTTCGTGCAGAGTAGCTGCTATATCAGCGAAGTTACGAACATACCTGCGATAATACGATGCCATTCCAACAAATGCTCTTACATCGGACAAGGAAGAGGTGGGAAATCCCGTACCGCTTGTACTTTCTCTGTATTTGGGCGGATGCCAGTCGCGGAGACAACGTGGCCCAGGAACTGTACTGACTCTTTTCCAAACTGACATTTTGACCTTTTGATCTTCAGCCTCGCCTCTTGGATGCGGTGAAGGATTTTCTCCAAGATGTTCTGGTGTTCATCCCAATTATCTGCAAAAATGATGATGTCATCGATGAATACCATGCAACCATCGATCCCATGTAGAAGTCTTGTCATCATACGCTGAAAGGTTGCTGGAGCATTCGTCAGGCCAAAGGGCATAACTGTAAACTCGTAATGGTTGGAGCCGACAGAGAATGCTGTCTTCGCGATATCTTCTCTCAGAGGCACCTGCCAGTACCCCGAAGCTAAATCTAACGTGGTGAAGTTGCGAGCACCCCCGAGTTTGTCGAGTATCTCATCTACTCGTGGCATCGGATATGCGTCCTTTCTCATGACTGCGTTTAGGCGTCGGAAATCGACGCAAAATCGATAATCACCGTCCTTTTTAGGGGCCAGTACGATTGGCGATGACCACGGGCTTTTACTCGGCCTAATGAGGCCTCGAGCAAGCATCTCTTGTACTTGCTGTTCCACCACTTTGTTTAAATGAACAGGAATCCTGTATGGCCGTTGTTTAACTGCTCTATTATCCCCAGTATCAATGGAATGTTCAGCGTCACTGGTTCTTCCCAAAGGATCCTCCGGTCCATTTAAAAATACTTCTGAATATTGTTCCAACAGAACAGTTAATTTGTTAATAGTTGGTGCTGCTGCTTCAATTAACAATGGCGTCTCTCCGGAATTCCATGACAATCTCTTATGTCTCACATCTACGACCATCCCCATTGTTTTCAAGAAATCAGCTCCAAGAATGCACTGATTTTCCATGTCTACTACCACGAATGTGTATTCGTAAAGGAATATCCGTCATTCCAATCACGTGAAGACTCTGGCCACCCACTCCTCGCGCTCTCAGCTTGCATGTTGTTATTGGTCCACGGACAATATCTTTGTTTACCAGCGACACACTTGCTCCAGTATCGACGAGGCATCGTCGTTGATGTTCACACACCGTGGCTTTAATGAAAACTGCTGTTGGTGAAACACTATGGATAGATATGGCACGGTCTTCATAGGCTGACTCCTGGCCTAGTAGCGGGCCAGCCCTCGGTAGTTTTCCGGATTCGGTTGTTGTGGAACCTGGAAACGATACTGGCAGTCTCGAGCGAAATGATCCGGATGGCCACAAACGAAACAGTAGTTTGCATTTCGACGTTGCCCGCGGCCACGGCCATTTCTTGGCTTGCTTTGGTGACATTCGCTCGCGATATGGCCCAATCGACCGCAGTTGTAACACTCGCCTTGTCTTCCTCGGCGGGGGTTCTCCGTCCTTACTGCTGTCACTTCTGCCACTGCGTTCACTGATTTTGAAAGCTGGTCGACTTTTTCGGTAAGGGCTTGGACATTTTCTTTCAGCTTTCTGGAACTGCGTTTAGATTTCGTATTGTACAATCTCAGATGAGAGACATTTACGCAAACTTTGAAGACATTGCGCTAAGTTTGGATTATGAGACGTTACGCGAAGTTGTACGGTGGTAGGTACAATTTTTTGTGTCCCCGTTACAAATTTATTTATGCTGATCATTCTGACAGGTACAACGAAATAATTATTTCCAGGCTTGGAGTTATACCAAACCCATATAGATAGCAATATGTATCAGAAAAATATACAAGATAAAAGTAGATAATTATTATAAATAATAGCTACAAATAATAAATTTCCAAAATAGCATGGTTTATAAACATATTACTGATGTTTCAATAAAGGGCCTTTCATCTGCATGGTGAGAAGTAGGTGCTCACGAGCCAAGCCATATTTTAAAGAACTATAATAGACCTTATTCATAAATGGTTGACAATATAAAATTCTTAATTTATATGCATATTAAGAATCCTTTTCCATTTTGTACATGAAAACAAGTTCATATATAGGGCCAATTTATATGCATATAAAAGAATAATAATTCAGCAGCCATTTTTGAATAAGGTCGATCTTGCAAGATCCTGAATGATCCTATCATGATCCTTCAATGATCCTATTGGGATCTTCAGGGCATTCCTCTGGGGAGCGTGCGCCCAGATGAATCTGGGCGATGCGCAAAAAGTGAATTTGAAGAAAATCGAGCGCTACTGTTCGCTGAAGGGTTGTGAGGCGCCAACGCATTTTCAATTCAAAACGGTGAATATGGCATTTAGCGTTGTGACAAACATTTTATCGGATAAACCCCTTTCGATGAAACACAACACCATCAATGAGGCGTTGATTGTCTACGGAAACGATAGATTGTGGAGCAGAGAAGAGAGAGAGGAGATTTTGAATCGTGCGGTGGAAATTTATGTGGAAAAGAAGCGGCGCCGAAAGCCAACGAATCGACCAGCAAAGAGGCGGAGAGTTGAGGAGAACGATTCAGAAGATTCAACAGCGTGACGACTCAACAGAGGGAGCCAGTGCTCAAGCGACTTTGAGTCTGAAATCGAATTTCCTCAGGACATTGACTCTGAAATTTCCAATTAATTAGTATTGTACCACGGTAGTTCTGTTTGCGTGTAATATAAGTTATTTATAATAACTTATATAAAATAAATTATCTTATTAACAACATTTAGAGTTTCCTTGATGTGAAATTGTTGTCCATAAAAGGCAAAATAATAATCGCGCAGTTTTCGGGCGCGCGATTTTCTGAGTTGGAAAGCCCTGGATCTTGACAGGATCCTGATCAGGGTAGTAGTATATAACATGGCGGTACCAGGACACTTTTCAAAAAACGAGTCGTTTTTAAAGAACCATCATATTTTCATCGTTTATGGGCATGTGGCGGAGATATTATATAGTGGTGTTGATGCATGGTTGAATCATAATATAGCGATGTTGACGCATGGTTTAGTCATTATGTAGTGATGTTGACATGTGTTTGAGTGATTATATACCACAACTTAGTGGGGTATCAGACCACTTTTAAAAAACGGTTTATTTCTTGAAAAATCATCATATTTCGTCGTCTGTAAACATGCGGTGGCGCTGTTGTATGTTGGTGTTGGTACACATGTGGTGAAGCTATTATATAGTGATGTTTGGTATGGATTGTTATAGCCCATTCAGATAGATCTTGATATTAGTTCAAATATATTTTTTCGATACGTGTCGTTTTGCGAGTCGTCTCGAAATGTGTCGTTTTTAAATTGTCTTGAAATGTGTCGTTTTACGAGTCGTCTCGAAATGTACTATAAAATGTGTTGATAAATTGAATCGAATTTTGAACTATTTTGTAATGTCCATATGCGTAGCTATTAATACCATCCCCAAGGATGTATCTCTTATCGTCGAAACAACTCAGTGATATTTTGTTTATCTCATAACTACCCAATTGATGGTTGTTACTTCTTATGGCTCTCATCTTGTGAGATATTTGTTTGTTATTTAATAAAACATCCTTATAGCTATCGTGTCTTATGTTCTTTCTCACAACGCTCTTCTTGATACCCTTAGCAGTCTTACCACCTTTTCCATCTTCTTTTAGGTAGCTATACATCTTGGATCTTAGACCTACGAACTCAATGATGGGGACTCCTGACGTTTCGTCTTTCATTTTACCAATAACTTTCTTGTTTGTGGTATCAAAGTATGGAGATGACTTATCATATCCACTAAAGTCAAACATGCTTTTGTCAGCGTAGATGTCTTTATATATGTCGTCCGTCTCAACCTCATATGTTAAACTGTCTGTGTCAGTGAACAGTAACTTGGAACTATATTTCTTTTTCACGTAGTTGTAGTGAAAGTCGTACATCAATAATTTCGACAAGTCTAGAATACACATACCTACATATGCTGGCTTATTTAGAGTTAACGTTTCTTTGATGCTGTGTACAGCTACTAAGTTGTCGTTAAATATCTTGCTGCTTACAAAGGTAGGCTTAGAGGCTAGCTTCTTCAGTTTATCGTCACTTGTCACCAGTTTAACGTTAACACGTTTTCGAAGATTCTCCATAGTCTTCCCAAAGACGCTATTGTTCATCAGTTTGAAGAAATCCTTTTCAAAGTCGTTCTTAGCGTCTGTTCTTTTAACTGTGTTAAAGTCAATATAATCTTTCAACCATGGAGACTGGTTAAACTGTAACACTCTATATACTTTGCTTACCTTCATTCCTAAAGACTTATACAACTGCAAGTTCCTATAGTGCACTACATATCTCTTCTTGTCGTTAAGACTTGGTATCAACTTGCTTACCTCTCCTATGGATATATTGAATTTGTCTTTTATTGTTCTGCAGTAGTCAGACAGTTTATCAACCTCTACTTTAGTTCTCTCAGGGGCTAAAGGATAGTCGTTGTGAAGATCGTGTAACTCCTTTGGATATTCCAGATCGACCTCTAGTATCAGTCCTTTGTCTGAGTCGTCTTTATAGTTATCAAGGTTGAACTTCTTGATCCACTTGAATCCTCCAGTTGGTAGGTACTGATTCATAGCCCAACCATATAGATTATTAGCGTCTAGATATACTATGTATTTCGAAGGCTTGCTACTATCATAGTCCTTCATATATTTATTATTAGCCTTACCATATCTATGCGTGATACAGGAGACACCACCTCTCATTCCTTTCTCAATAAACTGAAACATGTCAATATCAGTCATCAATTCTAGTTTCACTCCTGTCATTTTTAGTGCAGCGTCCCACGATAGTCCAGGTGATGTGAAGTAATGACAAGGATCTAATTGATAGTACTGCTTACACGTCTTTCTGAAGTTCTCGAACACATCAGACAATAGTAACACATCGGTCTTGAGATACACATCGTGATACTCACCCATATTATTCAAATCGAACGTCTTCCACACTTCTTGTGCGTGTTCGTAATCAGCGTCTGATATATGTTCGTCGTTCAGTGCACTGTAGAAGCTTTCCTTTGAAGGTAGCTTTACGTCTTCGAACTTGTCGAAACTATCCATATAGTCATATGGGTACACACCCTTTCTTGATACTAGTTTCAGTTCCTTATCAGTGAATACCTCTGATGTGTTTTTCAAACACTCTTTAGGAAGGTTGTTAACCAAGCTGTCTAGACTAGAACCCATGAATTGGAAACTGTCGATGAATACGAGACTTTTTCCTAGCATGAAGGCCATATACTTCTCCATGTTATTTGGTATAACGTTTATGTTCTGCCCAAGTCCTCCAATATTTTGCATTATGAAGTGGCTATCATATCCTCTCAAGTTGTGAAACACCACTGGTATTTTATTGGTCAGTCTATAATTTCTGTTGCATAACTGATGTGCCGAACCTCTATATTTACCAGTGACATGACAATGATCTCTAACTCTTGTATCCTCATCTTTATATATTCCACCACAGATGTGACATTCAGCTGCTTTCTCGAAGTTAATCTTATCAGAGGAAGTCATGATCATGTCTTTACTAAAGTGTTCCTTTTTGACATTGTCACAATACTCAACCTCTTCAAGCATTTTCTTCATAAACTGTTTAACTGCGTTCTCACCGCGGAACGTCTCAACAGGCTTACTATACTTGTTGTCATAACAGCAGACTACCTTGTAACCGTACCCACAGTCCGTATGCTGTTGATACTTACTAGTATACGACCCCGTGAGTGGTGCGGCGGTGTCTATCTTTTCTAAGATCGCCTCAAAGTCTGCATATATGACGAACGGAACATCTAACTGTTTGTGGAAGTTTCTGTATTTCAACATATTGTTTCCTTTTTCAGGCATCTTAATTGCCTGCTTTCCGTTAACCACTATACAATTCTCTACGTGGTTCTTCAGTATAGTTTCTGTGCTAAAGCACTGTAAGCAGTATCTACAGAAGTTTTTCTTATGCTCATGTTTCGTCTGGTTGAACATAAACCTGTTAAAGTCCTTAATATACACATAGTGTTGTTTCTCGTCCTTCGTTATTAGTAATAGATCCATATGATCTTCATTACTTTCTTTGGATACATATATTGGGAACGGTTGCTTGTTTTCATACCCAAACACGTTAATGTTTATATTATTTTTGACTTCTATTTTGTTGTACTGTTTAACTGATACTGGGAAGTCAATCCCTTCGTAGTCTACAGTGTTAACGTTTCTCTTATGTTTTGATACTCTCTCTGGATGCACATCTACTGGGTTCTTGTGCTGTATGTGGCACCACATAAAACACTTTTTGTCTTTGTTCTTTATATTGATTAGACCCTTTGATGCGTTCCTCAGTTCTGTTGGAAGCTCAACATAGCTGGATCCTTTTAGAGGTTCGTATACTACCACGTTCACGTAGTGGCTATCTATGTTGTCTATAACCCATCCAGAACCCTCTGATATCCACACAGCGATTCGGTTTATTATCTCCTCACTAGACTGTTTTGTACACTTATATATGTCACTAACACTATATATCGTCTTAGCATTACAGTTGAAGTATGCTACCTTATGTGTAGTTCTGTCGTCATCCAGCTGTTTCTCTAGCGTCACTTTTAGTGTCTCGACATATTTCAAACCTCTCAGTCTATTCAACTCTTTTGTCAGTATTAGACTCACAGCGATTCTCGACTTATTTATTTGCTGTAGTGGATCCCTACCACTGACTATTTCGACACTATATGATATAGTGTACCCTCTTAGAGCTGCGTGTGTCTGTACAACTGCAGGAAACTGATTAGGTTTCTCTAAGAGTGCTCTCTGTTTCTCAATAAAGAGCTTGAGTTTTGATGAGAAGTTTCTCTCCTCCAACACTAAACGTGCTGTTCTGGCCCTGGTGATGTGGTCTATTACACCTTGTCTAGATGCTATTCTCAGCAGATCCATCCAACTATATCCAAGTGTTTTAGCTTCACTCAAATACTTAGTAGACAGCTCTCCTAAAGGATGCATCTATATCATAGCACAGGTTTTATTACATCCAAAAACGACTCGTTTTTATTATAATAAAATGGGTCTAATTCCTGGAAAATCATGTATATTCCTGGAAATGAGTCTAATTCCTGGAAAGTTATGTATATTCCTGGAAAATCATATAAATTATAAGGATGACACCTCTAACTTTCTCAAATGTTTTTTACTCCTTACATGTCTCCACCTAGAGCAAAAAGGATATAGTCTATCACATGTTTTACACATATAATCATGAGTTCTTATCCACTCTTTGGTTTGTGCTCTTTTTGCTACTAAAGCTTCTTCTTTGGTTTGGTAAATTCTTGGTCTTACCATTATATAATACTATATGTTTTGTTACGTTGAGGAACGACAGGACCACCAAGTCCCGAATCAGGACCTCATGTATAAATGACCCTTCTATCAATCACGAACATACTATCAGTAGGGGGTCGCATGTAGTGTCTTAATATTTTACTACTAATTGTATGCTACTAAGACATCTTAGTTGTAGTCTTCAAAGGAGGCGTCGAACCAGGAGACCACCAAGGTCCCGTTTTAGGACCTTGGTCAAAATGACCCTTCTATCGATCACAAACATACTATCAGTAGGGGGTCACATGTAGTGTCTTAGTATTTTACTACTAATTGTACACTACTAAGACATCTTAGTTGTAGTCTTCAAAGGGGCGTCGAAACGACGGGGCATAAAAACATACACCCAAGTACAGCCTATATATCAGAGCCAGGAGTGTGTTCCACATGAAATACGATGAGATCTGACACCCTAAAACAGGGGGGTCAGCTTTTATCGCTCAAAATCTCAGGTCCCAATTTGGGACCTGAGATTTCGTCGTCTTTTATGTGGGAAACACCTCTAGCTCCAATACGAATATCGTGTTTGATTGTACGTTTAAAGGGGTGCGTGATTCGCGCCCCCCTTTAAACACCACTCGTTTGATCCCACATATATTGCCAACGTGTACACTGATAGTCCACTTCACGTTTTATACCCTAGTGCCTTAGCAACTTCTTTTCTGTGAAACCATCTATTAGAAAGACAGGTCAGTTACACATAATATAACCAGTTGGTCAAGTGAGTACTGCAATAGGAGATTCGAGAGTGAAACCACGCTATCTAATCATCAAAGATACTACGTGTAGTACTCTATCTATGAGATAATCTGTGAGATAACTGTGAGATAACTGTGAGATAACTGTGAGACAATCTGTAAGATGATCTACAAGATGATTTACGAATAAGATACTACACGTAGTACTCTATCTATGAGACGACTTAAGATAACTGTGAGATGGTCTGTAAGATAATCTATAAGATGATTTACAAACAAGATACTACGTGTAGTACTCTATCTATGAAACGATTTAAGGTAACTGTGAGATGGTCTGTAAGATAATCTGTAAGATGATTTACAAACAAGATACTACACGTAGTACTCTATCTATGAGACGATTTAAGATGGTCTGTAAGATAATCTATAAGATGATCCGCAAGATGATTAGATAGCGTGGTTTCACTCTCGAATCTCCTATTGCAGTACTCACTTGACCAACTGGTTATATTATGTGTAACTGACCTGTCTTTCTAATAGATGGTTTCACAGAAAAGAAGTTGCTAAGGCACTAGGGTATAAAACGTGAAGTGGACTATCAGTGTACACGTTGGCAATATATGTGGGATCAAACGAGTGGTGTTTAAAGGGGGGCGCGAATCACGCACCCCTTTAAACGTACAATCAAACACGATATTCGTATTGGAGCTAGAGGTGTTTCCCACATAAAAGACGACGAAATCTCAGGTCCCAAATTGGGACCTGAGATTTTGAGCGATAAAAGCTGACCCCCCTGTTTTAGGGTGTCAGATCTCATCGTATTTCATGTGGAACACACTCCTGGCTCTGATATATAGGCTGTACTTGGGTGTATGTTTTTATGCCCCGTCGTTTCGACGCCCCCTTTGAAGACTACAACTAAGATGTCTTAGTAGTGTACAATTAGTAGTAAAATACTAAGACACTACATGTGACCCCCTACTGATAGTATGTTTGTGATCGATAGAAGGGTCATTTTGACCAAGGTCCTAAAACGGGACCTTGGTGGTCTCCTGGTTCGACGCCTCCTTTGAAGACTACAACTAAGATGTCTTAGTAGCATACAATTAGTAGTAAAATATTAAGACACTACATGCGACCCCCTACTGATAGTATGTTCGTGATTGATAGAAGGGTCATTTATACATGAGGTCCTGATTCGGGACTTGGTGGTCCTGTCGTTCCTCAACGTAACAAAACATATAGTATTATATAATGGTAAGACCAAGAATTTACCAAACCAAAGAAGAAGCTTTAGTAGCAAAAAGAGCACAAACCAAAGAGTGGATAAGAACTCATGATTATATGTGTAAAACATGTGATAGACTATATCCTTTTTGCTCTAGGTGGAGACATGTAAGGAGTAAAAAACATTTGAGAAAGTTAGAGGTGTCATCCTTATAATTTATATGATTTTCCAGGAATATACATAACTTTCCAGGAATTAGACTCATTTCCAGGAATATACATGATTTTCCAGGAATTAGACCCATTTTATTATAATAAAAACGAGTCGTTTTTGGATGTAATAAAACCTGTGCTATGATATAGATGCATCCTTTAGGAGAGCTGTCTACTAAGTATTTGAGTGAAGCTAAAACACTTGGATATAGTTGGATGGATCTGCTGAGAATAGCATCTAGACAAGGTGTAATAGACCACATCACCAGGGCCAGAACAGCACGTTTAGTGTTGGAGGAGAGAAACTTCTCATCAAAACTCAAGCTCTTTATTGAGAAACAGAGAGCACTCTTAGAGAAACCTAATCAGTTTCCTGCAGTTGTACAGACACACGCAGCTCTAAGAGGGTACACTATATCATATAGTGTCGAAATAGTCAGTGGTAGGGATCCACTACAGCAAATAAATAAGTCGAGAATCGCTGTGAGTCTAATACTGACAAAAGAGTTGAATAGACTGAGAGGTTTGAAATATGTCGAGACACTAAAAGTGACGCTAGAGAAACAGCTGGATGACGACAGAACTACACATAAGGTAGCATACTTCAACTGTAATGCTAAGACGATATATAGTGTTAGTGACATATATAAGTGTACAAAACAGTCTAGTGAGGAGATAATAAACCGAATCGCTGTGTGGATATCAGAGGGTTCTGGATGGGTTATAGACAACATAGATAGCCACTACGTGAACGTGGTAGTATACGAACCTCTAAAAGGATCCAGCTATGTTGAGCTTCCAACAGAACTGAGGAACGCATCAAAGGGTCTAATCAATATAAAGAACAAAGACAAAAAGTGTTTTATGTGGTGCCACATACAGCACAAGAACCCAGTAGATGTGCATCCAGAGAGAGTATCAAAACATAAGAGAAACGTTAACACTGTAGACTACGAAGGGATTGACTTCCCAGTATCAGTTAAACAGTACAACAAAATAGAAGTCAAAAATAATATAAACATTAACGTGTTTGGGTATGAAAACAAGCAACCGTTCCCAATATATGTATCCAAAGAAAGTAATGAAGATCATATGGATCTATTACTAATAACGAAGGACGAGAAACAACACTATGTGTATATTAAGGACTTTAACAGGTTTATGTTCAACCAGACGAAACATGAGCATAAGAAAAACTTCTGTAGATACTGCTTACAGTGCTTTAGCACAGAAACTATACTGAAGAACCACGTAGAGAATTGTATAGTGGTTAACGGAAAGCAGGCAATTAAGATGCCTGAAAAAGGAAACAATATGTTGAAATACAGAAACTTCCACAAACAGTTAGATGTTCCGTTCGTCATATATGCAGACTTTGAGGCGATCTTAGAAAAGATAGACACCGCCGCACCACTCACGGGGTCGTATACTAGTAAGTATCAACAGCATACGGACTGTGGGTACGGTTACAAGGTAGTCTGCTGTTATGACAACAAGTATAGTAAGCCTGTTGAGACGTTCCGCGGTGAGAACGCAGTTAAACAGTTTATGAAGAAAATGCTTGAAGAGGTTGAGTATTGTGACAATGTCAAAAAGGAACACTTTAGTAAAGACATGATCATGACTTCCTCTGATAAGATTAACTTCGAGAAAGCAGCTGAATGTCACATCTGTGGTGGAATATATAAAGATGAGGATACAAGAGTTAGAGATCATTGTCATGTCACTGGTAAATATAGAGGTTCGGCACATCAGTTATGCAACAGAAATTATAGACTGACCAATAAAATACCAGTGGTGTTTCACAACTTGAGAGGATATGATAGCCACTTCATAATGCAAAATATTGGAGGACTTGGGCAGAACATAAACGTTATACCAAATAACATGGAGAAGTATATGGCCTTCATGCTAGGAAAAAGTCTCGTATTCATCGACAGTTTCCAATTCATGGGTTCTAGTCTAGACAGCTTGGTTAACAACCTTCCTAAAGAGTGTTTGAAAAACACATCAGAGGTATTCACTGATAAGGAACTGAAACTAGTATCAAGAAAGGGTGTGTACCCATATGACTATATGGATAGTTTCGACAAGTTCGAAGACGTAAAGCTACCTTCAAAGGAAAGCTTCTACAGTGCACTGAACGACGAACATATATCAGACGCTGATTACGAACACGCACAAGAAGTGTGGAAGACGTTCGATTTGAATAATATGGGTGAGTATCACGATGTGTATCTCAAGACCGATGTGTTACTATTGTCTGATGTGTTCGAGAACTTCAGAAAGACGTGTAAGCAGTACTATCAATTAGATCCTTGTCATTACTTCACATCACCTGGACTATCGTGGGACGCTGCACTAAAAATGACAGGAGTGAAACTAGAATTGATGACTGATATTGACATGTTTCAGTTTATTGAGAAAGGAATGAGAGGTGGTGTCTCCTGTATCACGCATAGATATGGTAAGGCTAATAATAAATATATGAAGGACTATGATAGTAGCAAGCCTTCGAAATACATAGTATATCTAGACGCTAATAATCTATATGGTTGGGCTATGAATCAGTACCTACCAACTGGAGGATTCAAGTGGATCAAGAAGTTCAACCTTGATAACTATAAAGACGACTCAGACAAAGGACTGATACTAGAGGTCGATCTGGAATATCCAAAGGAGTTACACGATCTTCACAACGACTATCCTTTAGCCCCTGAGAGAACTAAAGTAGAGGTTGATAAACTGTCTGACTACTGCAGAACAATAAAAGACAAATTCAATATATCCATAGGAGAGGTAAGCAAGTTGATACCAAGTCTTAACGACAAGAAGAGATATGTAGTGCACTATAGGAACTTGCAGTTGTATAAGTCTTTAGGAATGAAGGTAAGCAAAGTATATAGAGTGTTACAGTTTAACCAGTCTCCATGGTTGAAAGATTATATTGACTTTAACACAGTTAAAAGAACAGACGCTAAGAACGACTTTGAAAAGGATTTCTTCAAACTGATGAACAATAGCGTCTTTGGGAAGACTATGGAGAATCTTCGAAAACGTGTTAACGTTAAACTGGTGACAAGTGACGATAAACTGAAGAAGCTAGCCTCTAAGCCTACCTTTGTAAGCAGCAAGATATTTAACGACAACTTAGTAGCTGTACACAGCATCAAAGAAACGTTAACTCTAAATAAGCCAGCATATGTAGGTATGTGTATTCTAGACTTGTCGAAATTATTGATGTACGACTTTCACTACAACTACGTGAAAAAGAAATATAGTTCCAAGTTACTGTTCACTGACACAGACAGTTTAACATATGAGGTTGAGACGGACGACATATATAAAGACATCTACGCTGACAAAAGCATGTTTGACTTTAGTGGATATGATAAGTCATCTCCATACTTTGATACCACAAACAAGAAAGTTATTGGTAAAATGAAAGACGAAACGTCAGGAGTCCCCATCATTGAGTTCGTAGGTCTAAGATCCAAGATGTATAGCTACCTAAAAGAAGATGGAAAAGGTGGTAAGACTGCTAAGGGTATCAAGAAGAGCGTTGTGAGAAAGAACATAAGACACGATAGCTATAAGGATGTTTTATTAAATAACAAACAAATATCTCACAAGATGAGAGCCATAAGAAGTAACAACCATCAATTGGGTAGTTATGAGATAAACAAAATATCACTGAGTTGTTTCGACGATAAGAGATACATCCTTGGGGATGGTATTAATAGCTACGCATATGGACATTACAAAATAGTTCAAAATTCGATTCAATTTATCAACACATTTTATAGTACATTTCGAGACGACTCGTAAAACGACACATTTCAAGACAATTTAAAAACGACACATTTCGAGACGACTCGCAAAACGACACGTATCGAAAAAATATATTTGAACTAATATCAAGATCTATCTGAATGGGCTATAACAATCCATACCAAACATCACTATATAATAGCTTCACCACATGTGTACCAACACCAACATACAACAGCGCCACCGCATGTTTACAGACGACGAAATATGATGATTTTTCAAGAAATAAACCGTTTTTTAAAAGTGGTCTGATACCCCACTAAGTTGTGGTATATAATCACTCAAACACATGTCAACATCACTACATAATGACTAAACCATGCGTCAACATCGCTATATTATGATTCAACCATGCATCAACACCACTATATAATATCTCCGCCACATGCCCATAAACGATGAAAATATGATGGTTCTTTAAAAACGACTCGTTTTTTGAAAAGTGTCCTGGTACCGCCATGTTATATACTACTCAGGGTAGTAAGAAATGACACATTGGTTGGTCAGCAATTATTTATCTGAATCTGTAACTTGGTCTGGAAATTTAAAACAATGAGCAAGCAATAGAACAGCAATGAGCATATTTACTGGTACATATATTATTATAGCTTCTTCAGTTGCACATATTCATAGTAATGTTGATGCACATCTTTTCTTACCATTCTTTTGTTGTTCATAAAATGCAATCATTTCTTGTTTCTGCTTTTGAATTTCATTCAGTTGTTTCTGATTACTATCATTCAATGAGACAATGGCCGACTGCCTCTTCTGTGTTTTTCTTGACATGTAACCCATGTATTCATGCTGTGAAAGAAACATTTAAGCCATGTTTTAAACTTTAGTTTCCAACTATACCAAAATATTTTCTAAAGTGATAGACCAGTGTCATTATTCCAATCCAGAATTTATTAAATTTGATTATTTGTATGCTATATTTTGATTATAAAATTGAATAAAAGGCTGCGACATTATATTTAAAGAGATTTTAGAGCAACCTGGTTTGTATTTCTGTCTTTAAATGCGGTTTCAAAAGTGGACGGGTATTCTATAATTGCTCCCACTTCTCTCTCCTCCACAGAGGCTTAGAAGGGGCCTAGGGAATAGGGACCACTTGGGAACATATTGGGCATGAGATGAAAATCGTAGGACAAGCATGGCAAAGGTCCCAAAGGAGGATTGCGAAGCATATTTTTTTCTCCTCTCCCCTCGGCTCCATCCTCTTCCCCATGCCCTGCGCTCCACCTAGTGGTCCCTCTTCCCTAGGCCCCTTCTAAGCTTCTGCAGAGGAGAGAGGGTAGTAGGGTACACTTCATGTTTTACTATTCTGATGAAGGGTCTTTGCTCAAAACGATAGTCCTACACACTATTTTGGCAGTACACTGACATTTTAGAGTATTTGAATTTGTATTTATTTTCTACAATGCCTACACAGCACAATCTTATCACACATTTGAACCTTATGGTTATATATATGTCCAGTGTCCACTACATACACTTTCTAGTCTGGTCTGTTGAGCTTCCTCTTGTAGCCACTCATTCTCCTTCCGGCTTTATAGTGATATTCCATTAAGGATATAAGTTAGGACAAGGTTGCATGTGACTCTGTACAAGAATTTAAAGTTAAGGCACAAGTTTTGCCTGTGTAGGGAAAAATTCACTGCTTTGGGGTACAAATTAAAATTGTGCACAAAGTGTATAGTTGTTACTTGTTGGTTTCATAAAAAAAATGTAATGGTGTTATTGGCACCCAGGAATCGTGAATTGGGAATGTGTTAGTTACACGAATAGTCTTCACCTCGGCTACTGATGCACTGTACGTTTGTAAGGGTTTTATGTAGGCTGTATAGACTCTACATTTTTGCTAGCTCAAATAAGCTATAGATAATTGTTAGCTCAACTGAGAAGCCGGAAATCAAAGTAGAAACCTATGAAGACATAAAAGCGTCTGAGTCGGAAAACACAGTAAATGTAATTACTCTTGGTCACTACATGTGACCTATCTTATTGAAGAGTTATACTATAAATGATAAGTCTAACTGTTTTCCAACTCTGAAGCTTTTATGTGATGTTCATGGCCTTATACAATTCATGCATAGCACTTTGAATACTGTAACCATGGATATAGACAATATGGGTCAATGGGCCTTGTAATTTAATATGTGCACCAGTGACGTGGGGGGCGACTGCCTATAGCTCCCCAATGGTCCAATATCGTTCTTGTGAAAAGTAAAAATTGTAAACACTCAAAACTGTAGACCTCCTACTACACACATTGGGCTATTCCATTTAATACACCCGTACCCCCCCCCCCCCCGGTAAAGGCTGTTTTGCCTTGGAATTCTTCAGGGTAGGGACTATTTCTACTAGGAATTCTTCAGGGGTTGATTAGAAAAAATTGAATTCTTCAGGGGTAACGATGTAATAGTTGTAAGACTGGGATTCTTCAGGGGTAGCTGTTGTAAAAGTCAATGTCCTCAGGGGGCTGTTGTAAGATACAAATTCTTATGAAGGACAAGCGTTTATCTATTCCCCTGAGGGGGGGGGGGGGGGTACGGTTATTAAATGGATAGCCAGTTTCAGTTCTGGTTTATTGCATTTTGACATTAATAAAAGGATACAGTTCGTCAACTTTTCTTTTCACCTCCGCTAAATCTTCAGCCACAGTGCTGAACCTATGGTTGACCAAAGAAATGTGTATGTGAAATGTGTCGATATAATGTATAATAATAGTGTAGTGTTAGATAATTTAACTGGGCGTACTTACTGTTTCTTTAATAGAAATTCACGCTCAGTTGGTTGAGCTTCAACTTTTTCTTCATCACCTTCGGCATTCGTATTTCCCTTTTTAGCCTTCCCTTTTTTCTTTGGAGGCATACCAAAATCACTTATATTCACAACTCTATCAGACAAAATATCAAATTATTGAGTATGTTGCCTTGGCAACCGTCATCTTGCGCGTTTTAACCGAAGCTCTTCCGAGTATCAAACGACAATATGCCGAGAAAGATCCGCGTTAATAAAAACAAATAGCTGCTAAGTTCTCTGAAGACAAAATAACTGGATGCAATATAAACTACAGGAAAATGAACTTCACCACAAGAGTAGAGTAGAGTAGACTAGACTAGCCTCGGTGAGAATGAGATAATTTCTGTTCTTTATGCCGGATTACAGCGGCAAGCAATCGTCTTCTGGACGATCTTTTTTAGTATCCGCGAGAGACATCATAGAACTGCATGCTAACCCAATGGGTTTTCTAACCCTAACCCCTGCGACACAGGAAAACTAAGTAAAAATCCAATTACTAACCTTAATACTAATAAAAAACGACTGCTTGCAGGATAAATGGCGTGCTCACCCTCCCTCTCCGCCCGTGGTGTTTTTTATTCTGGTGTTATCCATATTGGATTAAGCGACCATAGTTTAGTATTTGCCCTAAGAAAAATTTCTGTTATTAAAAAACAAGAAAACAAAGTCGAAATTAGAAATATGAAAAGATTTGATAATCAAAAATTTGTTGATGATTTGAGCAGACAACACTGGGAGTATGTATACTTTTTCGCTGAAGATCCTAATGATATGTGGGAAATCTGGAAGCAATTATTCTTAGAGGTCTTAGATAAACATGCACCAATTCAACACAAAAAGATTAGAACAAAAAAAGTTCCTTGGATTACCAGTATTATAAAGGATCTTATGAACACAAGGGACAGATTAAAAAGAAAAGCCATTATTATCACAAACCTAGAGATAGACTGGTTAAATTATAAAACAACAAGAAACAAAGTTAATATTCAGCTAAAAAATGCCAAAAAAGATTATTACTCCACTAAAATTGCTGGTCAAAAACACAACCCTAAAGAGGCGTGGAAAACTATAAACAATATATTAGGTAGACAAAGCAAACCAACAGTAGTAAATGAGTTAAAATTAGATGAAAATAGCTTGACAAATACCAAAGATATTGCAGAGGGCTTTAATGATTATTTTTCAAATATTGGCCCTGATCTAGCTAGCAAAATTGATTCGTCAAATTTCAACTTTGAAACGTATATTGAAAATGCTAAATCAGAATTCGCTGCATTCCAGCCAGTCACTGTCAAGGAGGTCTACCATCTCTTACTTTGTCTCTCTAGCAATAAAGCTACTGGAGTTGATAAGATTTCTTGTAAAATTATTAAAATAGCTGCACCTACCATTTCAGATTCATTGACATACATATTCAATCAGGCTATTACTCTATCCCTTTTCCCTGATGAATGGAAAACAGCTAGAGTAATACCTCTTTATAAAAATGGCCAACGAAACGTGCCTGGAAATTACAGACCAATTTCAGTTCTGCCAGCCATCAGCAAAATTATGGAACGAATTCTATATGATCAACTATATAATTATTTAACAAAATTTGGACATCTAAGCGATTGTCAATTTGGTTTTAGAAAATTTCACTCTACAGTCACAGCATTACTGGACTGTACAAATGAGTGGTATATGAATTTAGACCGGAAAAAGTTCAACCTAGTAGTCTTAATTGACTTAAAGAAAGCATTTGATACTGTTGATCATCAAATTCTATTGAGAAAACTGGAGTTGTATGGAGTAAAAGGGCAAGCTCTATCTTTTCTCAAATCTTATCTCTCGAATAGAAGGCAGAAATGCCAAATTCAAGGCTCTGTTTCATCAGAGAAATTGATCAAATGTGGTGTACCACAAGGCTCTATTTTAGGGCCACTATTTTTCCTATTATATATTAATGATTTGCCTCAATGTCTATATAAAACAAAACCTCGGATGTTTGCTGACGACACTAACCTGACCGCTTCTGGAGACTCTATTACTGACCTTGAAGCTGCAGTGAATTCTGATTTGGAAAATCTTAGAAAATGGTTAATCGCCAATAAACTTAGCTTAAATGTAGCTAAGACAGAGTTTATGTTAATTGGTTCTAAACAAATGTTTAGAAGTATTTCAAATTTGAAACTAAATGTTAAAATTGAGAACGAATCAGTTAAACAAGTTTATGAATCCAAAACTCTTGGAGTGACAATTGACCAGCATTTATCTTGGAGTAGTAACACTGAGAATGTTTGCAAGAAAATAACATCCGGTATATCGGCTCTTAGACGACTGAAAGAATTTGCTGATAAGCAAACCATTCTTTCTGTGTATAATGCTATTGTTCGGCCATACTTCGATTACTGCTGTGAAGTGTGGGATGTGTTTGGCGAAACACAATCAAAAAGACTCCAAAAACTCCAAAATCGAGCTGCGCGAATTATTATGAATATGAACAATGACACAGATCATTCTGTTGCTCTGCAAGCATTGGGCTGGAAGCCACTTAAAACAGAAAGAAAGAAAGGGAAAGCAAAAATAATGTACAAATTATTAAATAAAATGGGTCCTAAGTCACTCACTAATCTTTTCACATATAAAGGTGAGAAAACAAATTATCACCTTCGGGACATTTCAAGTAGCCTTTGTTTACCACAACCGCGTACTAATAATATGAAAAAAAGTTTCATGTATGACGGAGCACACCTTTGGAATTCTATTCCAAAAGAAATTAGAGAGAGCAAATCCCTTTCTGCCTTTCGAAAGAAAATCGCTGTTCACATTGATTGATTGATTGATTGATTGATAGTAAATGCAACTTGAAGTACTGTACCTGTGAATATAGATTACTGTATACTAGTTAATAACTTAGATTTTATCTAATACATATAATTTTGTAAATAGCTTTTAAAATTTTTTATCTGTATATTTTTGCACACGCCCCCCATGGAAATCAGCTTCGGTTGATGGGGTCAGCGTGTATAAATAAAGTTTTCTATCTATCTATCTATCTATCGTGGTGTAACGTTTTCGGTAGATTTTGAACGTAATCTCGGCCAATATTTTCTCGATTTCAATTCTGAAAACAGATTTCTAATTACCGAGTCTATAAATACATAACATATGTGTCTATTATATTACGAGAACGTGCATACCCTTCGTAAAAACGGTTTATGTACTTAGAAATTAGTCGGCAATCAGGCTGACTCTTCGTATATTATTTTGAACGTTATCTCGATCAATATTTAACTGTTTTCAATTCTGAAAACAGATTTGGAATTAGCGAGTCTAAATACATAACATAAAGTGGCGAAAATATGCCTTTTTGGTGGCAAAGTCTCAATTTCCGACAATTTTATTCGCTATACTGAACCAGTTTTTTGCACACAAAAATGGACAAATAAAGAAACTAAAAAAGGTTTTGATGCACAAAATGTTTTTAACCTTTTATGTCGCTGCATGTCGAATACTACTCTTTTTAGACTTCTCGACATATTTCGACGATTTCGAAATATTATATTTGATTTGGTTTGCAGTTGTATACTATCGTAATAAGTTTATATTTAGTTTAGTTTATTAGATTTATCACTCTTATGGGTAAACGGAATATCCCAACAGGTTAAAAGCCCAATTGATAGGGGTTCCGAGGGCCTACGATATAAGTTCGTTATCCGAGAAGACCTGAAAGTCTTACCATTTTCTGGTATTATTGCAAAGACAGCATTTTCTCCTCAATTATTTTTAAGACCTTGAGTGGTCCGACACAGGATTTGAACCTGTCTCCAAGCTCATAAACGTGTGTGGTAACCACTAGACCACAACAGCTGGTTCAGTAAAGATGGCACCTCATTTTGCATGTTCGAATACGCGTGGACAAGCGCTGGTCCCAGTTTCCGGCCAGCCGCAAACATCTTCCGCGTATGGCAGGATGGCGGTTAGCCCCCACCCACCACAATTTCCGCCACTGTTAACATGCGTGCCTTTTATATTACGCAAACGTGTATACCCTTCGTAAAAACCTGTTTATGTAGTTCGTCAGATCACTCAATGGCCGTCGCGTTGTCTGCCCAAATATTGTCCGATTAACGGATCACCCAAAACGACTTTTTACTTCCTTATAAGGAGTGAGAAATGAACCCTACCTTATTGGCGAACATCTAGACCGTTCCGAAGATGACTAATAATTATGAATCGTGAATGAAAAATGTTACAGATGCATTGTGCATATTGGCATATATTGCATTATTCTATCGAACGGATAAAGATAAACCAAGAATCTCCAGTTTTGACCCCGTTTTGAATTCGACAGTCTGTGAGATAAAAGCTAGGCAATGTATGCATGTCAGAGAAAATCCAACTCAGTGGATTCCTTGTCCGACTAATTCGACTGGTAAGCAACGTTAATAATTATTAATATCGAGATTCCTCGTGTGTTAACACTTGCACGTTCTTCGGTTCTTGTATATTGTATTATTAAGTCGGTTGGATTCCAAAAGTATAATTTGATTCGATTTGTCCGGCCCTTTCAAACCGCACGATTGAATTTTTCAAAGGCTCTAAATAACACGTGTCCGAAGGACGAGTTTGAGGTCTTTGAAAAACTCACAGGTGCATGTTTTTCAAAATTGTACATTAAACCGTGCTATTACTTATTTTAAATAATATACAGGAAAATGTTTGAGACAATTGCACTAATAATTTCCGAGTTTACACTACAGTGCTCCGTCCAGTAATAGGCTTTCACCATTACCAAAAGTGCAGTAATTTATGTTGATTGGTAAGAACTTGGTTATAATTATCATTTGCGGAACAGGGAAGGTGAAGAACGTGTTGTCAAGATTTTCTAGAAGAAAAGCTCGTATAGTACCATGCCGTTTCAGAGACTTTAGATTTTCAAAATTGTCCGGGGGGGGGGGGCATGCGTCTAGACCCCCAGAAGGTCTCAGCCCCTAATATACAGACTATGTTGTGCCGCCTATGGTTTCTCATAACCTTTTTCCTTATTATGCATGAAAGTGATTAGTGATGGAGAGAGTTTATGTAGATATAGGTGTGTCTTAATATGTAAAAGGTGCTCCTCTCAAGATGTCCAATGTACATGCAGAGTCACCCCAATTGCGCAGGCTGTTAGCTCATATTTTTATCTTCAAATGGATGATGGACGGCCATGAAAGTCCCTCGCACTGGAATATCCTTTAAAAAGGCCCTTCTTCACACTTCTATATGATACTCCTGGTTAAATAAGGTTAAATATTTTTACTAAAACGACTAATTTAAAATAATGGCCTTATAATTACTCCGTCAAGATAAACAAACATTTATACATTTTCTTCTTTGTTTCCAACGATTTTTGTAAAGTTTGAGAGTTTTCACGTTATACAAGAATGCTAGTCAGATATAAGACTCTTGCAAGGTGATAAAAATAAGTACTCAAATGCTACAACGCGGTGGGGAAAACTGCACCGAAAAAAGCAAAGATCCATGGAAACCCAACCCTTGTCGAACGTTTTGTACAAATCGGGAGATTTTAACCCGCATAATGTTGTCATTTTTGAATAACCATGAATACCTAGCAACCAAACACAGTGTGATAACAGCAACGAAAAACACAGGTTCATCAAATTCATTCCAAGAATTGTCCTCAGTTCTCTAAATATTACATAAGTAATTAGGAGAAGCAGAAGCCAGATGATAGAAATACTGAATCCAATCAATGTAAGAATTCCAAGAGCGTAATTACTATACGAGGAGGCTTGTGTTGTGTGACTGTGATATTATAACTTCTTTGATAAGGTATAGACACATGGCGATTGTTGCATGTCTTGGGAAAATCTTGTTTTCAAAACGATGCTCCTCGCTTCTTTCTCTATCAAAGCTGTTCAGAAAGCTTTCATTTCCGTTATCAATAGCTTCGTTGATTTGGTATTCTCCAAAATGAAAAGTTTTGTTCGTTCCGTTGTGATAAAGTGATAAATTTGAAAGAATGACATACTCATTACGAAAGAAGTGGTACAAACTGCATGAACCTCCAGTGCAGTGAGAAAGAACCAAATTACGACAAATACTAATGTTTCCTCCGCCAATTTCAAGAATAGTATTCACATATTTTTCTGTTTTGTTGTTAAACACTTCTCCCGTTTCTTTGTCCAACTCGTGATATTCATCGCGTTTGAGTACCATACCCTCAAAGCAAGCGAGTTGTTTTGAAATCAATTTAATAACTGGAAAGCTATAGTTCCTGTAGTTTTAAGAAATGTTTGGATTTATCAGAGATGTTCATGTTAGCGAGATTTAGTTGGTTAGCACCAAGTCTTGATATGGTGTCAAGGTTAAACGAAAAGTTACAACAACGTAGTTCCCCTTTCAGTCGTGCTTGTGAAAATTTATGGCTGATATTTGGGATGGCAATAAGTTAAAGTTCTTAGTCGAAGTCGTTGTAAAATAGTGTCGAACAGTAGAAATATTGTGAGTGGCAGGCGACAACTGAAACCAAAAAATCACCAGAAATTCGTTTGAACCACGTGAGAAATCCCGACAGTTCACCACGCGTTAAATACAATAGAAAATCATTCAGGAAAGGCACCAGTTTGGGATGTCCGTTGCAAGAGGCACATGCTTTGTTTTTGAAATATCTAAAATTTCCAACAACTTCTACATAGGACCATTTAAACAGTCTATGAGAAACATTCTCGCACCGCTTTTGTACTTCGTTCCGGCACAGTATCGTCTCGGCTGGTCAAACGCTGGTCCAACATATTTAATGTTCCACCGTTATCGATAATGAAGCGAAGTTTCGCATCCAAATCGTATTTTCCCGGAGGAGTTACAAAGGCTTTCATCCTTATATTCCAAGTGGAATAATTTTGTATGCCATGGCAAATGGCGCAGTGTTTGTTACGATATGTAAATTGGTTGTCAGCCACAACAGGAAGATAGTCTTCAATAGGATATGAAAATGATGGTGGAGGATTATGACATTTTTTTTTGGTTTCATCAGAAGACCAAGAGGATGGACACCGTTGGATCATCCAGACGCCTTTTGGTGTAGTTACGAGACAATCTTCTTTGAACTTCAAACCGATTCCCACACACTTCCACAAAGAGAAGTTGTTTTTCTCCTTTGTCACCGCAGACGTACACACACAGTACACCTGTGTACACTGCCGATCAATGCTACCGCGTGGTGAAACGTCTGTGAGATGAAAGCTTCGTGCAACGTGAAACCGTAAATGATCACACAAATCGTACACTTTCGAAAACGATAAGTTTCTTTGTGTAACATCCATAAATGACACTTAGTGTTTTATGCAACCGGGCCCTGGATATTAATAACACTGGGAGGACTCAATATCTGAAGGGTCATGGGAAATATTTCTGCATCCTTAACTATGGCCCTCTGACTATGGCCATACATTTACACAGTAGCAGTGAGTACTTGTTTACACTCGAGAGTAAATATAAAGGGATATTATATTACATGACGATCGTGGCATGTTGGCAAACGGGGTAAAATTAAGTTTGTCTTATTTAAATGAACTCCGAAAATTATTAGGAATGGCAATATTTCGATGTAATAATGTTAGGTTTCACGAAGTGTCGTAATGTGCAAAGTTTCATGCGATTTCGTTGAATAATTTCAAAGATATCAGCACTTGATTTTTTAAAAATGTGTAAAACTCTTTACGTCATATAGGTTATTTCATTTGCATATCACAAAAGTCTAAATATGAAAGAGCTCTGAATTGTTATTCCTAATAATTTTAGGAATCATTAAAATAAGACAAACTTAAAAGAAAATAACAATAAAAGATACATATCGATATGCCACTCGCTAGCGTTATAGATCAATGGCGATATATGGTCTGGAAACTCGATAAAAGTCTTTGTTCTGTGTACGGTGACGGTTACTGCAGAACATGTTGTTTTAATGGGTATATAATGAGCAACCATCGACATAACATTACCCGGTGGCTTTCCATACACCGAGGTAACGAAGTGAACAGGGTGAACAATTTAAAAAAGATTTGACTTCGTTTAAGGCATTTCAGAGCTATTATAAAGCAAAAAAGAAATAGCCAAAATTTCGGTGGCTTTGCATCGACCCCATTTGGAGAGTGATCAGCACCAGTGGGCTCTATTTTTAATTGGACAACATAGTCTTGTCCTTGGCTTGACTGCCATTGTCACAGATATTAATTAGTTTTTCTTATGTCATTGTTTTTTATGTATATTTGTATATAAAGGTGGCACCTTTCCCGTTTGGGTTATATATACTTGTATGTGGTTTTATTTAATTTTCCCAATAAAGTTATTACATAATTGTACAAGTGTCTTGATCCAACAAGCATTACGTCTCACGTTGATCTATAAGTTTACGCACACGCCAAGGTTGGGCTACCGTAGCACAAAATACTTGTCAAATATAAAAATTTCGACGAGAAAGGACAATATAAGCGATTAATGTTTCTCTTTATTAGAAAAAAGTCTAGCTATACACCAATAACTATTCTATCAAATTAATAAAGCAGCAAAAAATCATCCAACCAGTACTAGTAGAACAAAAATGAGAACATTTATACAAATTTAGAAGTGGTGTACTATTATTAGGGCCTTAAGATCCACGACGACAACGAAAGAGATATAAATTTTAGCATTTGAATGAAACAACGGTCGATTGACTTGCGTATTTGACACTCAAAGCTTGTTTTATGATCTCCAAGACGCTTCAATATTTCTAAAACGATTGTAGTGTCTGTGTAATTTAAGTCAGTCTTAACCGTCGTCCTGAAGACGTAAAAATGCTTCAGTGGCCGGTTGTAAACAGAACGAGGACGGCGTTGAGATTACTCTTGAGAATAATAAAGATTCATTTGTTTGAACGACGTCCCCGTCCTACGTTGTCGTCGTAGATCTTAAGGTCCTTAATATAAGCACAGTGACTTTTCCCCCCATTAATTTAAGGCAAATAATTAAAGCACGCAACACCAACAAAAGTCGTCGGTTTTCATGCAACTCTTCACTGAAGTTAAAAGAATACAATAAAGTTTATATCAAAATTAAATTTGGGAATGGTTGTGAAGAAAGGAACTTTTCAGACTGCGGATAAGCTTTTGGCCACGGCCTTCATACAATTTCAAGAAAAAAACAGGACTTTCTGAACGCACGAATGCCGTTGTGATTAAAAAGTATCTAAAAGTACGTTTACAAATTGCGATTAATTGGGCGATTTACATGATATTAAACACGAAAATAACACGCAATTCGCGGCAAATGTCCCAATAATCTCGCGAGTTAGGGGATGTTTACAAGAGGCCGGCCTCCTTACGAAAACAAAGCATGACTTTTGCTCTGGGACGTACGAAGACAAAACAACGATAATTTTTCTTCATTTCCTCTTTTGTTTTGCTCTTGCCTTATGCTTCTTATGCTTGGCTTATGCTTCTTATGATTATGTCCATCTTTATGTCGCAGGCTTGACTTCATTCCTTTGTTTTGCCTTGTCCTTATAATTATGATTTCGTGTGAACATGCTAAACAACTTTTTGAAGGCTCGTAAAGGGAGGTCGAATCCGCGGTACTACAGCGGTTAAACTCGTCACAATCACAACCTCTGAGGGTTAGTATTGGGTTTAGTATTAATTAGCTAGCTAATATTTACACGACTACCTCCTAGAGGATGTGATTTAATACCACTGTTTAATACTCATCAATATTTTTGTGTTGAACCGCTGTGGTAACACGGTTTCGGACTCTCTACGTCCGGCAGAAATTATTTTTTTTGGGACCACTTTCCATGGGAAGCCATACGATTGGCTAACCCGAAATAACCCTAATCCTAACCCGCCGCTTAGCAAGAGGTTTATTTTCCCCATCCAAAGCCCCCTCACATGTACACCCCTGAAGGCATTCTGTGGACTGCACATGCACAGTCAAGATCATAAAGTGATCCCAAAAATAATTTAAAAACTCTTCCCGTAAATCCCGGACGGGGGGTTAGGATCTATAATCCTATTGTTTGTTGTCGAGTATTTGACAAGGGTGGCCCGATTAACCACATTGTGTAAACGTAACTTAAGACAGCCGGATAAGGTATAACGTTGCTCTCTAGTCTGACTAGAAAAATGTTTTGAACGATTACTTTAAATATGATATATAAAGGATATTATACGAAAAGAATGCGAAGAGACGATTTTTATCTTCGAGTGTTGGTAATCTCTCTCACGAGCGAGAAATATTATCACTACGAGAAGATAAAATTCGTATCTCCAAGTGGCCATTTAATTTTCTGTTTATTATAGTGAAATCGATGAAATAACCATGATAACACCACATGTGAAGATAAAAATGATATCGACTGCTCACAGTGAAGATAGAATTTTTATTTTTTTCTGAAAAGAAAACCTTAGTATTTTATCGATATCTAGTATATGTAAACAAGTATTGTGCTGCGTAGTCATGAGTGTTGAAATACAAATCGATATCTCTAAAGCCTGGTTTCCATTTGGTCGCCAGGATCGCAATGGTGTCATAATGGTTGATGTAATAGAGTGTCCATCCATAATCGCCAATGAGTAAAGACTGCTTTGCATACAGCAGACAAAAGACAAGATAGATTAACACACTTTTACATCGACCACTATGACACCGTTGCAATCCTGGCGACCAAATGGAAACCAGGCTTAAAAGGTCGGTGTGCTACCGAAATAGTGTGGAGGAGGTGTAAAGTTTTGAGTGAAGGACCTTAAAGCTTCACTGTCTTATGAAGAACCTACGCCAGAAACATTAGACCTCCTACACACGGTTTCGGCAGTACACCAACCTTTAAGTGTTATCGATTTGTATTTCAAGGTTCACAAAAGGTTCGACAAACAAGTGATGAAGGATTTTTGGAATGTTTCTGGTCATATAACAGTTTGTTTTAAAGGGTTTTTGTGGTTGAGTTTCGTTTTTTGTGGTTGTTGAGTTTCGTTTTTTGTGGTTGTTGAGTTTCGTTTTTGAAGAGGGAAAATGCCGCACTGTGTTGCTTTTGGGTGGACGAACATGAGAAAAAGGACCGCATACTTTTGGCGAGTCATTGGTAATGGGGAGCCCGCAGTCCAGTTATATATAGAGGTCAATGCGCACACCATACGGACAAAGACGGCGACTTTCGTTTTACTTTACCTTTGTACCGCGGTTACTAATATTTTTAGTGACCTTAAATACTAAATTTCTGTTAAATCACCTTAAATATATCACGTTAATGATTTCGAATACTATTTAATTTTTGTTAAATTATCAAAAATAAACTAAGTCAGGTAGATACCGAGGACGTCTGCTCTTAGTCTTAGCTAGATATATATTACTTCGGAGCTTTTAACTGGCTTAAAGCTGAAAAATTGCATCGCGCTGCCGCATAGCGTTGGATATGCAGCGGTCTTCATAAAGTTACGTTCAAAACATTTCTACAGAAAGAATAGCATGGTCAACCACACAACTACATTCTCATAATTTAAATTATAGCATGCAAGTAAAATAGACTGACATTTGTGAACATATCACAAGCACATGAACCACGATTTGAAAAGTGAATTATAAAACTAGCTTTCAATATTCATTGTTTTATCTCTGTTACAGAACAAGGCACGACTGCTGCTCAACCAGCGCTTGTTTTCCTTAACCGAGAGAGCCTCTATTGTATGTTTTCTAACTCAAATCACTTGTAATCACGACGGTGTATTTATATGTGCAAGGTTTTTTGTTCGGACAAGAAAGGCAACTGATTTGAGTTGCAAAAGTACACTAGTGGCTTCGAACCAGAAATGAATTGTCTGTGTAACATAAAAAAAAGTTAAAGGAGGATGCAACCTTTCTTTTTCTTCATCTGAGGACTTGGGCACAACACAGCCCGTATAGCTTCATCGAAGACGATTTTCAAACCCTTCTGGGTGAGGGCAGAACATTCGAGATATTTTACAGCTCCAATATCCTTCATCATCTGAAGACCCTGCGGATATGTAATCGGAGCCAGTTTTTTCTCCTTTAATTTCTCGATCGTGTCTTTATCATCCCGTAAATCCAGCTTTGTGCCAACCAAGACGATTGGGGTGCTGGGACAGTGATGGCTGACCTCAGGGTACCACTAAAAACAAAATAACACTTTAAATATTGGAAACTTCAAATTGAATGCTCCTAAAGTGCCTATGAAATGAAAATTTTAGTCTTATTTATTTTGGCCATGTTTAGATGAACTCGTAAAATGATGAGTAATGGTAGACCTAAACGTTAGACCTCCTATCATTTAGAGTATTCAATTTGTATTTCTATACTGCCTACGCAGCACAATATTTGCCTCCAAGGGCTCGTTCTCATCATCCAGATTGTCTGCGCAATTTTTGAAATGACTCGGACGATCTGGATGATTATGTGAGAACGAGCTTTAAGGAGATTGTAATTCATCTACTGACACTGTATAGTAAATTGTTTGCTGCTCAAGCTTTAATAGAAACTCAGAAAAATGTTTCTGAGAACTAGACGGGAATCGAATACGCAACCTAGATCTCCTGAGTAACCAAGCTGCAATTACCAAGCTGCAATTACCAAGCTGCAAGTTACATTTAATATATATTGGATAAAAGATATACAGACAAATTGAGGCTGCTGATTTACAGTAGCAGTACGTATGTCGCACGTACGAATGACTACACAACGTAGCATTTGCTCTGCCATCCGAGTTCTTGTAGCCAATGATGTGATCAGAAGGTTGCGGGTTCCATTCCCATCATTCTAGGGCTCAAAAACATTTTTGAGCAAGTCACATTTAATATTTAGCATCTACTGTTATCTAGCATATCCAACCTCCAGTCATCATCGTTCTTGCTCATCGAAACAAATTAGATAAGTATCTATAGGTCAGGTTGATCACGGGACAACTATCCCACAGACCATAAGTATAGTAAAAAAATGTATTGTGGTATCAACTTCTTAATTGACCATATGGGATTTATAACTACCAAAAGGTTGGCATACTGCTAAAATAGCGAAAGCACTTTGTCAGACAGTGAAACGTAAAGTAAGTGTGAAACTTGAAAATGGTGATGTTTTCACTTATGGCAAAGCAAGAGGCTGAGTTGCAGGTAAGCAGAAACAGCCACACCTTGATCCTCTCTTTAGTACTTTGAAACAGTGTGTTGACATTTACAGCAGATATACAGAGATGTTTCTACTGTCAGGTGGATAGTCTGGTGAAGAGTCATTAGAATAGCCATGAATATTGATCACACAGAGAGGACTACTAGAATTATACTTGGTGTCAACACACAAACAAGGTCAGTCAATTTATTTAAAAAGTTAAAGGTGCAATTCTCTTGTGGTTCAAGACATATGTAATTGTAGGCATGTTTCTTGACATACAAAGCAGCCAGTTATGCTAACAAATTAATATGCATTAAATTTCTCTTGACAACACGACTACCATATTTTGCAGTGTATAAGTCAACCTCGGCAAAATTTTTCAGAAAAATCAACAACCTTTAACTCCAATCACGCTTCATAATTTCGTCGTTTTGGTACCTGATGCATAGAGAGGACTGGGTACTAGTATATCTGGTCTATGATTTTCCACATCATTTTATGACCCTTTGTATAAGTCAAGGTCAATTTTTTTCTTTGTCAATTTTGGGTCCTAGAAAATCGACTTATACATCAGGAAATACAGTATTTAAATGTTGCAATGATCACTACTTGTGATGTCATTAAAATGTAATCCACAGTAAAGATGATTGAAGTGTCATTTACCAAACTATTTAATGATTTGTTATTCAGGACTTACCTTGGCTCGGACATTCTCAAATGAGGCCGGACTGACCAATGAAAAACAGATTAAGAAGACATCCTACAAAAACAGAAAATTAAGACTCTTTATGACAGTTTTAGAACCTGATAGAACTTCCAGCCCGAAATTTCATCTCACTGCCGTGCATTTTAGTGATTTTATAAACTTTGCAATCTCTTAAACCAACAAGGGCAATGGCCAACGGTAACTGAAAGTATCACAGCCAAGCCTAGAATTCCTTTAGGCAATCAATTTCTTGAGCACCATTATTTTGCTTTAACTGAGAGGGCCCGCCTGTATGTCATGTTTCATACTTTGACTGATTACACACCATGATCAGCTAGCGATTAATGGATAGGCTCATCTCTATTCTCCTTATGATAATATATTACAGTAATTTCAATCCCCCACATAAAAACTGAGGTAAAGAACCTATTGTACCATAATCCTGTAGAAATAGCCTTGGCTTTAATTATTGGCTAATGCCAGATCAGTTGACATTATTTGGCAAAGACAAAACTCAGGTAATAATTCATACAAACTTTACTTACTGTTTGCGGATAGCTTAGAGGTCTAAGTCGATCATAATCTTCCTGGCCTAATAAAGAAAAAAGCAAGCTTGTTTATGATGATATAATTTTCTTACGTATATTCGTTGGCAATTATTGTAAGCAATTGAGAACCAATCAGAATACAGGAACAAGGTAAATTTTAGCAGAAATAAAATAAGGAATTTGGCAATACAAATCTGTTTCCACTATTTTGTCAGTTCATTACCTTTTAAAATGTTCACATCAATTGTGACCCTCTATGGGAAAACATACCATATCGTTTTCGCAAATGCCTTGAAAACACTGTTCGAACGCCGTTCAGTCAGCTTTCAAACGCTGCTAAACGCCGTTTGAACGGCTGATTAGAACCGTTCGAACGGCTGATTAGAACCGTTCGAACGGCTGAATAGAATGCTGCTAAAACCAGTACCATGTGTTTTAATATCGTAATCTAGAAAGGGAAACCGTCTGTCGTAGAATGCCTCCGCATGCGTCGCTGGCTCTCGCGTTTCTTTTATTCCAATCTTTTATTTCATCAGAAATTACTTTATTAATGAATGATCGGTTCTACACTCATACATTTACAGGCAATGCTGCACAGCTGTGTGCACATTCATTGACAGTCAACATCACTATGCTCACATCGGATGTTTGTTTCTTTGGTTTGCAAACATTTCGAAAAGCGTCTTTGTAAATCGCTATTTTGATCTCCTTAGAAAGCCTATATTTAAAGAAGGATGTGCGTTTGCCCATAGGTTTGCCGAAATTGTGGCAAAAACAAGTTGTTTGACAGATAAGGTGATCAAGTAAATTAGTTTTAAATAGTCTCAAATTGCTGTTGTCAGCGAATATCCTTCTCAGTTGGTTACGCGAATCCCAAATCTGATGATTCTGACACCTGAATAGCCTGCAGTGGAATCTGCAATGACGCAAGCTAAAGGCACGAACCGTCGCGAAGAACGCTTACGATATGTTTGACAGTTTGGTCATGTAAATGCTTGTTGATGAACGTTTAATTGGACGCAAGGTTGAACGCTTGTAGGCACTAGCCAACTTCCAACCGTTCGAACGCCACACACAAGCACTCGAATGCCACTCGCTAGCCGTTCGAACGCTATAGCTAGCCGTTCGAATTTTTCACCAAACCGTTCGAATTTTTCACCAAACCGTTCGAACACCGGTTTTACCAATCTAAGCTAATCTTGAGGACGCTGCCTGGATCGGCAGCCATGTTTGCTATCCCAGGATGCAAATCAAGCTGCAACTCGGGCCCAGGCTTCTCAAAATTTCAATAAAAAGATTAAGGTCGGCATTTTACTGGCCAAAAACTAGGTATTGTTTTTGGCTGTACTGTACCTTTATCTCATTGAATGCTCTAAAAGATTGGTGTACTGCCAAAATAATGTGTAGAAGGTCAGAGCCCTTTGTCAGAAAATGAAACAAAGTCTCAGTTAAAGGGGGAACTAAAGTCTAGACTTTTGATGTAATTTCATATAAAACTTAATCCTTCAAGGAGTTGTACAATGTTTCAAATAATTTTTAGAGAAAAACAATTTCAAAACACCATTGCCTTTGCTAGCCATCTTTCTTTTTCATTGCGAGAGTGAAAACAGTCAGCGGTGTCCGCCATGATTCAAGGTCACTGCTTCAAACCTAAATTCAGGTGCTAACAGGTGTTTTGATCCTTTTCAAAGTAAAATTCCCCAGGTTTAATCCAAAATGTCATCCAAAGATTCTAATAGTAGTTCATGACTTCATGTAGCGTCTCAAGTATTGAAGAGGTTTGACGCAGTGATGTCACTGTTTCCACTCCCCCAATGAAAAAGCAAGATGGCTGGTAAAAACATGTGTTTCGAATTGTTTTTTCACAAAATAATAATTTGAAACATATATAACTCCTCAAAAGGCATTTCAAACCAGATTAAATTTTCTATGAAATTACATCAAAGCTAGACGTTAGTTCCAAAATAAGATGCAACTGGATGTCTAAAGTCAAATGCTTCATGGTAGTCAAATATTCTCTTGTTTGTCAGAGACCTTTGGTTAGATTTTTGGATGCAAGACAGAAATCCAGAAGTGTAGCACCTCTCGTAAGGGCTACGTTCATTGGTCAAGAGCATGGTATGAAGATCAAGGGGATTGGTTTGGCAGGGGGTTAGGATGACACTCCAGGTCATCTAGATCTAGACATATTCATATATTTTTAAACTAGAAAACCAATTAGACAATCAGATTCACTATTACGAGAGGTGCTACAACACCCCAGAAATCTTTGCAACTATTATCGGATATGTACATAAAATGGGGCTTGTGCATCATTCTTCATAAATATCCTACATTTCCAACACTGAAAAAGGTTTTTAATGTGAATATACTGAACATAGGTTTAATTAAACAATAACCGAATTTTTTTAGTTTAAAAAAAATTGTAACAAATTATCACATCACATTATTAAGAAAATTGTGTTGCATGATGACACATAAATTATTGGTAGTGGTTAAATTCCCCAATTCTCGTTGCACTTGCAATCTTGTAGTTTAAAACGATAGAGTAAATTGAAAGTTAATTGTTTTGAAATGTTTGATCGATGCATCCTCATGAAGTCAACTGTAGCTTAGTCGAGCAATTTTAAAATTTGGATATCGAAGGTCTTAAAGTTCTTAAAGTTAGAGTGACTGGAGAGAGAGAAACGGCCAAAGCGACAAACCATTTGTCATTGTTTCGCAAGAACATGCCGATTGTGCGATGGGTTTTAACCTGGAGCAGCTATGATCCTTGAATATTTGTCCTGAACAAAATGATTCTTTGGACATACTTCCTGTTTCGAGCAAATGGTAGCCGGAAAAGGAGTGCTCATAACCAACATTTTAGTCGTCTCGCTATCCTTTCCCAGAGCTAAAATCCAGTAGGATAGAAGGCCAATATTGAGGGAAATAACATCCCAAAAGTCACGATAACGACGACACAAAAATGCGACACGAAATAATGCTTTCACACATACCCGCTGTATCCCAAAGGCCCAAATTTATGGGTTTTCCATCGACCATAACATTGGCAGAATAATTATCGAATCTAAACAAAGTTGAGAAGAAAACTTGAAGTGAAAACTATCTGTCGAGCTGTCAGGGGACAAGGAGGGTTGGGAGTCGAGAACAGCGAGAAAAACCTGACTTCCTTGTGTATGATGTCACTTGAAACTTACACAGTGGGAATGTATTCGCCAGGGAAGGCATTCGTCGTGTAGCTTATCAATAAACACGTTTTTCCAACGGCTCTGTTGAAGAGAATATAAGAATGTTGGTCAGACAACCTCACAGGCTTCACTAACGACAAAGCTAAATAAAACACTGTCAAACAATCTGTATTTGAATAAAACTGCACCATTAGCTGTAATGAAAATCGACAAGCTGACGGGGCGAAGTTCGTCAGTTCCGTGATACTCGAAGGCTTTCTTTCAGACAACACCGAGTGAAACGGCGATCCAAAACAATCACCAACACTGTCACACAACCGCAAAGCTCTCCGAAGGAACTTTTCTGAAATCACTACACAAATAGTAGCGATAATTGCGCATCAGTCTTCGAAGCTCATCTATCTTCGCACTTTCTGCCATTGATGACCAATTATTTTGTACTCACCCATCGCCAACAACAACACATTTTATAGCCTGCATCTTGTTGTTTTAATGTTTGAGTCTGGATGAATTCACACGACTACTGAAGAAAATGAGTGAAGGTTGAAGGGAAAATTACCACCACAAATCTACGCCTTCGAACTAATTCTCGTTTACCGGCTCTCACACCCTTCTTTTTATAACACCCCCAGCAACGTTCCAAAAAAAGACATGCCTGAAACGGGCGTATGCATGTGAAGTATCAACTTCCGTGCGGGGAAACATTCTTCAAAACAACTGATTGTGTTGAGAACGCTTGAAGATTATTTACCTGTGTGTTTTTGTCTGTCAGCGAAACAAGACACGAAGTTTACATACTTAAGCTTTTTACAATCGCTTAGGAGATTCTATAAAAGTCCCCAGGAGCAACTGAATTAGATTGAAAACGTGTCCGATCGCCATTCAAAAATAGGAGTTTTAGTTCCGGGGCCTTGGAAGTTACAATGTATCTTTTTTGAATTCGAACTTTTCAAATTGATTTCAGTACTGGAGTAGTGAAATAAAATAGGAATCGTATTGGAAAATGGCCTTCGTTTTTTCGACTAGTGTATTTATATCTCCATAATTTTGACGTAAACGGACAAATGGATCAAAATCATCAAACATTTCTGCTTATTGCTTTATTGATTGTGCGAAATAGATCATACTGAATAATTAGTCACACGGATTATTTTGCGTGGTATAGAACAAAAGAATAAAAATAAACATATATATAATTTGTCAAGGTTTTTGCGTCCTCTGTGACCAAAGTTCAAAAAGGCATGTTGGTGCATGGTTTTTAAAAAAAACGTCTTTTTCTGTCAAAAACCATTGTCCGTACGTTAAAGGTACAAAACCCGGCCGGGTCACTCCCGGTTTTACAATAGTTTCTCGTACTCCAATTACTAAACACACAATGGCGCAAGTCGGAAGGAAACCAACCTCATTCCCAGGGCCTTATCTCCGCTCCCCGCAACCCCATATATGATAGTTCCTCTAACATAGTTACGTGGGCATCGATATTGGTAATGGTTAGACACTTTGAGTTTGCTTCAGTGCTTTCTAAACAATCAGGCTCCAAGTCGAAAATTCTGGAACTGTCTTTCGGACAATGGCGGCGCCCGACGGGCGGCAATTTCATATTCTTTCATGTACACTGCATTTAAATTACCCCCAAAATCGCTGTTACCAGGTCTATTTATCTTTTTTTCATTTATTACTATTCAGTGAATAAAAGCGCGCACAAAAAATGTAAATTGCGCGCACTCCAGGGGATTTAAGGTTCGTTAAGGGCATTAGGGTACCCTAGGAGAACCTAAATTTGTGGGGAACTTCGAAGTTCGAAGTAATTCGATTCTTGTATTATGGCGCGAAAGTCGTTCACAAACTGATAAATATCCAAGACTGGTTGAGACTCAATATGCCTCAAAAGAGTATCGCGTAAGTTCGACATTAAAACACTCTGTTAAATAGCTTTGTTTTAATTATATGCAATCAGGACTTCTTACTGTGGTAACTGTGGTTTCTGTATTATTCTGACGTTTATTTTGTTGTGCAATGCAGGTCTTTCTTTGCACCGAAACCCAAAGTCAGCAAAGGAAAAGACACAGTGCAGTCAAACGGTGCTACCCCTGAAAACCACGAAGATAATTGGTGAGGGTTATTACTACTGTTTTTCGTCGGTTTCTCACAGTGATTTGAGTGTCAATGAACCCATATGTCCATACAGAACACTGCTGAACCTGCTGGTGCATAATTTTGCTGTAGCATAGCTCATGATTAAGTTATGGCCCATTCCATTTAATTTGTGCACTACCAGTATTGATGGGTTGTCTCTCCAGACTGGGATATCATTAAAGCACCAAAATGTGGCCATGTGGGCAGTATATTTTCAGGACATCTCTATACCTCACTACCCCTAGGGCTAGGATAAATGGAGATGAGTACCCTGCTCCCCCTAGGATATCCACCAGGGTGTATTCCATGTAAACTCTATGCAGGAGACATGCTGAATATTTCCGAACACCATGCCAAGATTACGTAATATAAAAAATGAAGGTCTGGGGAGAGCGATAGTCATGCAGAGATTGCACAATTTTCTGCATTTGAAAACTGAGGAAATAACATGCCTTCTTGTGGCTTAATTTCAAAACACACAAGACCCTGAGGATGAGGTTGAAAGCAATATTGATATGCCTAAACAAGTAACATCATAAAGCAGAAACACCAATCACTTTTTGGCACAATTGTGCCACTACACCAAGCACTTATAGTTTGATGATCTTACGCTGACACGCCAACCATTTTCGTGAGTCCATGCCAGAGATCTCTGGCGTGGAGTACATGGAAATACACCCTGGGATATCCAGAGCCCTAAATAGGGGTTGCGCATACTAAATGAATGGCCCAAAGACTCAGTAATGAATTTGTACTAGGGCCCAGGAGCCTTATAGGGAGATCTGGTTTGCAGGAAGTTGGAAAGTAAATTTCGTTTTTTCTCCATCCATTAGCTGTGAAATCATTCTGTCAGCTGTAAATAACTGCCTACTAATAATATTCTGAGGATGCATATAAGATGCAGACATTGTTAATTGTTGCAAATAATACTTGTGCATTTTAACTACCAATTCTGAAAATAATATTTCTTCCTATGTAAATTTGACTTACGATTACAGTAAATGATATGGACAACAAATAACAAAAGTTGCAAAAAGTAAATAAATGAGTCAAAAATGTTATTCGAATAACTACCCAAATTCTCAGCTATGCAAATTCCAATGACTGTGACATCAAACCAGTCATCATTTTGGAAATTTGATTATAAAAATAACATGTCTACTATGCAAGCTCTGATTGGTCATCCAAACACGGGATTTAAAGGAAACAAAACAAGTGTGTTATTTCTTTTATAAAATAAATACCTAATAATATATGGTTTTCATGTTTGGATAATTGGATGGTGATCCAAATAAGATAACATAATATATATAGCAATAACTTGAATAATGATACAATTATTAAACCTGGTTATTGTAAAAATATTGTGATTTTAAAATCTACTTGCCACTGACAAATCACAATATTTTGTTGTACTTTGTCCAATAATTGTTAAATATTGCCAAAAGGATCCACAAAAACAATTATTGAATGCTGATGACTACACAGGGTTCTCCCGAGGAGCATGTGAGTGCCAGATACCTGGACGGACCAGGCATGCCCCTGTAACTTACTAACTTCCCTCATCAACTTTTGAAATTTAGGGGTATGAAAATGCTATTTTTCAAATTCTAAGCAAATATAGTTCTGTAGATAAATGTAAATCATGTTGTAAATAAAGATGGCAATGCAATACAGTACACATTTAATGATAAATCTGCACTGGATTCTGCTTGGCAAAAAACAATGTCAATGGTTTTTGAAGCTTTGATCATTTTGTGGGACAATCAACCATTGAATCTATGAAGATTTGGCTGAACAAAAGTACAGTTTCAGCTACCAGATGGGGAGAGGTGATTCTAATACATACCAGGGTGCGAAGTGCATCGCAATAATATTTTATCCCCCCCCCCTCCCGGATTTTCCGGTGGCCGTCATGTGGCGGGGGGACTGGGGGGAGACAATTCCCCGTGGATACTTTAACATTTCTGGTATTAAAATACAACACATTTGCAAAATTATTTTATTTGCACTATTATTAAAATTAATCATTCGCAGTTCAGTGAAGTAGAGTCTATTAACAGTAGTCCTATATTTAAATTAGTACAAACAACAGCAATGCATCATGCATGAACTGTACATTTCTTACACAAATCCAAAAATTACATGTAAATATACGTAATACAAAGTATTTAAAATGGATTCATCAATTTAAAGGTACTGACAACTGTAAGAATTAAAAAGTTATTTGCTAGGTTTCATCGTCAGATTCCAGATCATCATTTTCCAAATGTATTGACATAGTCAGTGTAGTGATGTCGATCACGCCATCTTTGAACGAGGTTGTTTTCCGTGTTTTTGGATAGCTATGGCTGGAACAATTCAGTTGTCGAACTTTGGCATTAAATTTAAACCATAATTCGATCGCTGCATCTGGGCAGAAATCATCGATCGACGAACCACGACTTTCTTCACTGATTCGAAGATTCGCTTCAAGTCGATCGCTACCAAATCGATTACGCGAATCTGTCTTCACCCTTCCCATAGTGCTGAACATTCGCCCAAGCTTTGCGTTGGAAAAGGAGTGTTTAATTAACAAAAAAACTTGCATCGCGATTTTGCTAGTTTTTAAACTTTTTTGCATCGCATATTTTAAAAAGTGTATCGCGATTCGTTAATTCGCACCCTGCATACACGCACATCAGTCAATGTTTTGACATCCCAGTCACAGGATCTGAATCATGATGTATATGCCAAGGGTCTATACTACCAGCCGAGGGTCTACACTGCCAGCCTAGGGTCTATGCTGCCAGCCTAGGGTCTATGCTGCCAGCCTAGGGTCTATGCTGCCAGCCTAGGGTCTATGCTGCCAGCCTAGGGTCTATGCTGCCAGCCAAGGGTCTATGCTGCCAGCGAAGGGTCTATGCTGCCAGCCAAGGGTCTATGCTGCCAGCCAAGGGTCTATGCTGCCAGCCTAGGGTCTATGCTGCCAGCCTAGGGTCTATGCTGCCAGCCTAGGGTCTGCTGCCAGCCTAGGGTCTATGCTGCCAGCCTAGGGTCTATGCTGCCAGCCTAGGGTCTATGCTGGGGTCTATGCTGCCAGCCAAGGGTCTATGCTGCCAGCCTAGGGTCTATGCTGGCAGCCTAGGGTCTATGCTGGCAGCCTAGGGTCTATGCTGGCAGCCTAGGGTCTATGCTGGCAGCCTAGGGTCTATGCTGGCAGCCTAGGGTCTATGCTGGCAGCCTAGGGTCTACGCTGCCAGCCTAGGGTCTACGCTGCCAGCCTAGGGTCTATGCTGCCAGCCAGTCTAGATCCTGTCTCAAGTACAGTATGTAATCTTTTATATTTTGTATCAAGAGTTTTGCAGATGTGACCTTCATCAATGTTATCTTCCTTTTGCTTTCAAATTGACAGATATTGTAACATTGACCTTGGTCTATACAACTCTATATCATGCTCAGCTTTATCAAATAATTGCTGATTGTAATATGGTTATACGGTAGCTGCCCAAATCCCATCTTTACCATCTTTACCATCTGTTGTGGTCTAGTGGTTACCACACATATGTGTATATGAGCTGGGAGACACAGGTTCATATCCTGGGTTCGGACAACGACTCAGGGTCTTAACAATAATTGAGGAGAAAGTGCTGCCTTTGCAACAACACGTGCAAATGGTAAGACTTTCAGGTCTTCTTGGAAAACGACCTTAAATTGTATATAGGACCTTGGAATCCTTATCAGTTGGGTTTTCCATTCATCTAAGAGTGATAAACTGAATAGTTGAGCGCTTAAACATGACCCTCTGTCTTGGATAAATAGGGCAACCTTATCCTGTGTGATTGACTCTAAATATTATATATCATACTCATGTGAAGCTTTCTTGTGGGTTAAATAAACAACGAGTTGTACAAAGGTTTTACATTGTGTAATCTAAATGTCTATCATATAGCAATTTGAAATCATTGGAAAAGAAGATAGAAAAAGATGTTCCTAATTCAGCTGATTGCTCACCAATCAAAAGAACCACAAAGCAAAGTTCAAAACGGGTATTAGATGATAGTGATGAAGAAGATACTGTGACACAGATAGATGTTAATGGAGACAAGAACGAAGAATCTAATTCCACTGCGGTAAATGAAGATTCTTCCCCACCGTGTTCAAGTAGAAGAAATGGTGTAACGCCCAAGAGAAAGACTGGTACTGTATCACAGCATATTTAAGTCACTCTGTTTTAATACATAGTACCGGTAGTATTTTATATCTTTTTACATATGCATGTATTTATACGTTAATGACAGACATCGACCTCATGCATTCGCTCTCCTTTGCACAGAGTCTGCTTCTAAATATGTTGTACCAGTTTTGGTAGGGGACTCGTGCAGATTGGTGGAAGTGACAGTTGGAAGTGAGAGTTGCTGGTAATGTGGAAACCACTTGCTGTACTCTCACTTCCACCAATCTCCAAGAGAAGGACTGGTATTACTTCTAGAACATGATGTTAATACACAAATTGCGAATCTTGAAAAATGAACATACCAACAAGTGCGTAAATTTTGTGGTTCGAGGCGGTTCGGGTAAAAAACGAAAACCGTCCAAAAAACCGAAAACCGTCCAATAAACCGAAAACCGTCCAATAAACCGAAACCCGTCCAATAAACCGAAACCCGTCCAAAAAGACCGAAAACCGTCAAAAAACTAGAAAACCGTCAAAAAACAGAAAACCGTCCGAAAAAAACCGAAAACCGTCCAAAAAAACCCGAAAAACCGTCCAAAAACCCAAAAACCGTCCAAAAACCCCGACAACTGTCCCAAAAGACCGAAAACCGTCCAAAAAAACCCGAAAAACCGTCCAAAAACCCAAAAACCGTCCAAAAACCCCGACAACTGTCCCAAAAGACCGAAAACCGTCCAAAAAATCCGAAAACCATCAAAAAAGACCGAAAACCGTCCAAAAAGACCGAAAACCGTCCAAAAAAACCGAAAACCGTCTAAAAAACCGAAAACCGTCAAAAAATCGAAAACCGTCCAAAAAACGAAAACCGTCCAAAAAGACCGAAAACCGTCCAAACAAGCCGAAAACCGTCCAAACAAACCGAAAACCGTCCAAACAAACCGAAAACCGTCCAAAAAAACCGAAAACCGTCAAAAAATCGAAAACCGTCAAAAAAACCGAAAACTGTCCAAAAAGACCGAAAAACCGTCCAAAAAACCCGAAAACAGTAAAAAAAAACAGTATTATAATTATAATTATTATAAAAAGACCGAAAACCGTCCAAAAAATCCGAAAACCATCACAAAAGACCGAAAACCGTCCAAAAAATCCGAAAACCATCACAAAAGACCGAAAACCGTCCAAAAAATCCGAAAACCATCAAAAAAGACAGAAAACCGTCCAAAAAAACCGAAAACCATAAAAAAAGACCGAAAACCATAAAAAAGACAAACCGTCCAAAAAACCCGAAAACCGTCCAAAAAACCGTCCAAAAAACGAAAACCGTCTAAAAAACCGAAAACCGTCCAAACAAACCGAAAACCGTCCAGAAAAACCGAAAACCGTCAAAAAAACCAGTATTATAATTATAATTATTATAAAAAGAGTTCATATTCTGAAGCATTAGACACGGCAGGGATTGCAGCCGTTTTTCGGGGTTTTTTGGACACTTTTCGTTTTTTTTGACGGTTTTCGGTTTTTTTGACGGTTTTCGGTTTGTTAGGACGGTTTTCGGTTTTTTTGGACGGTTTCGGTTTCGGTCCGAAAACCATAAAAAAGACCGAAAACCGTCCAAAAAACCCCAAAAACCGTCGAAAAAAACGAAAACCGTCGAAAAAAAACGAAAACCGTCCAAACAAACCGAAAACCGTACAAAAAAACCGAAAACCGTCAAAAAAACCGAAAACCATAAAAAAGACCGAAAACCATAAAAAAGACCGAAAAACCGTCCAAAAAACCCGAAAACCGTAAACCGTCAAAAAAACCGAAAACTGTCCAAAAAAACCCGAAAACCGTCCAAAAACCGAAAACCGTCCAAAAAAACCAAAAAACGGCAGCAATCCCTGCCGTGTCTAATGCTTCAGAATATGAACTCTCTTCAGAATATAATTGAGAGCGCTCTCTTCTGGATGTTTTCAAGAGCATTGGAAAGATACGCAGGAGAATAGACTACTGATGCGTACTCAATTATTGACCTAATTAGCGTGCAGTAAATGGTGACAATATCACATGGGGAGAAACACCACACTTCTTAAGTTGTCTCAAGGCATACAGTCTCCTATTGGCCTTCTTGACTACATAATCACAGTGCGCCACCCAGGTGAGATTCTCGGAGATATATACGCCGAGTAGCTTGAACGTTGTTACCTGTTCAATAAAAGATCCACCGACAGCAATGGGCCGAGGCACGCAACAATTAGTGAAGAAAGTCAATAGCCATGGTCTTACATTTACGCGGATTTAAACGCATATTATTCTCTATGGCAAATGATTGAATGTCATCCACAAGAACATTTAACAGGGATGGAGAATTCCTTCCAGAACATATTTGGCGCGTGGACCCCAAGTGGACAGGAGGTCATTGACCATCACTGCAAACAAGATAGATGACGAGATATCTTCTAGCTAGCTGTGCTAGCAGCGATAGTTCTCTTGTATTTCTCTTCTACCAGAGCAATGGTCATCGTCTCCATCGATGACACTCAATTCAATCTCTTTAGAGAGACGATCACGCGGGAGACAACTGCAGACGTTTTCGCCGATGTTTAAGTAACGCCCCACAACAAGTTGTTTTTTTCCAAAGGCAATGACAAGATCGCGAAAGCTCTGATGCTTTTTAGAAGTGATGATGCGGTTCCGTTTTCGCGAAGATAACATGCCATCAAAACGTGGCTCATCGTTGAATATCACAGTTTGTTATTGTAATGTGGATCTTCGATTTTTCGGTTTATTTATGGTTTTCCGTTTTTTTCCGCTTTTACGGTTTTTCGCTCGAAGCAACATCGATAAAATCGGTTTAAAAAACATCGTTTTTTTCTCGTTTTATTGATTAACCGCCACACCCTACGCTCTTGTATATACCGTGATTAGTTTTCCAAGTGCATGCAACAGTGTATTCTGGAATGAGGATATACCGGTAGCTTCGAAATGAATCATGATTTCTTCAATTTTCCTTTTTCTGAATTGCTTCAGAATGAGCCCACAGTTGGAAAGACATGGCTTTATTATTACACATTAAAGAATTAAATTCAAGTTTGCATAACATGTATACTAGGTGTTTCTTTTTTGCCAGCTCGCAAGCACATGAGAAAGCGTAAAGCCGATGAAGATCAGTCATCAAACAGTGATGGAAAAAAACAGGTACTATTTTGTATTTAGTTTACCAGTACTAATTATACTGTAAATAAACTTATAGAGCCTCTATGGTACTTTAAGAGAATAATTTTACAGCCAGCTACTGTACCCAAAATAGAAATTGCTTTTAAATAAAAGGCCTTTAAGCATGTTTAGAAATAGTAGTATAGAGAGTGGGGCTACGAGCTCACTTTTGACACATTCAATGTTGAACGCGAATATAAATACCAAAACATCGCCAAATTTACACCAAATCCCAGACCCCCAAAAATTCGATGTCGTTTCGGTAATTCTAAATTTATAACATGCATCAAATAAGACCACAAACCCGATTTATACGCTAATAATGTGACATTTCAATATTTTTACATGTTTTTAAAAAATAGAGAGTGTCGTTTCAAAAAAAGTAGAGTGTGGGACCCCAAGCGTTTTTCACATATCTGGAAAAATAGAAAATGACGAAGCGACACTTTCTATTTTTAGAGAAAAATGTGGGGCACGAGCTCAGACATTTTCACACAACACATTCAATGTTGAACGCGAATATAAATACCAAAACATCGCCAAATTTACACCAAATCCCAAACCCCCAAAAATTCGATGTCGTTTCGGTAATTCTAAATTTATAACATACATCAAATAAGACCACAAACCCGATTTATACGCTAATAATGTGACATTTCAATATTTTTACATGTTTTTAAAAAATAGAAAGTGTCGTTTCGCATTTTTCGCATATTTAAAAAAAGAAAGTGTCGTTTCAACATTTTCACGTATTTAAAAAATAGAAAGTGTCGTTTCAACATTTTCGCATTTTTGTTCAACAAACTACAACTACTGTTGTCTCAATTCATGCGCGAAAAAAAACCACCAGATTTTCAAGTCTAGTGGTGATGTTTATCCAAATGGATAGCAAAATGGTGCTCTTTTGATTGGCTAACAACATTGACTAACAAATAGCCAACTATTTTACGAACTAGTCCGTTTGCTCACTACTCTCAGTGGTGTCTCTCACTACAATGTTTTTGTGGCCATACGCGTAGGAGTCGACACCGTTTTCTAAAAGGTGTCGTTTATCATCAAAACAGGATAACGACACTTTATTAATTTCATAGCTACCAATCTGATGTTTGACACTTCTAATGGTCTTCATTGTGTGTCGCAATTGTTTCTGCTCAAGTAACACACTTTTGTAATCTTCGTGTCTGATCACTTTTTTAATTATATTTTTTCTAATACCTTTAGCGGTTTTCCCGCCACCTCCACCCTCTTTCAAATAGCTGTACATTTTACTGCGCAACCCAACGAACTCGACAATTGGCGTCCCAGCGCACTCGTCCTTCATCTTCCCAATGACTTTCTTATTCTCTCTAAAAAAGAATGGGCTGTCTGCAGGATAGTCGCTATTGTCAAACTTTTCGCACTCCATCATAAAGTCGGAATAAACGTCGTCAGTTTTGATTGAGTACAACAGACTGTCAGTGTCAGTGAAGTGCAATCTGCAGGTGTCGCTAGAGTACTTTTTCATAATATAATTGTAGTGAAAATTGTACATCAGCGTTTTACTCAAGTCTAGTATGCACATACCCACATATGCAGGTCGATTTAGTGTCAGCGTTTCTTTAACTTTATGGACAGCGACTAAGTCCTCGCTAAATATTTTGCAAGACACGAACGTCGGCTTCGAGACGAGCTTTTCTAATTTCTTCGCAGTGGTCACTAATCTTACGTCCACGCGCTTCCTCAAATTTTCCATCGTTTTTCCGAACACACTGTTGTTCATCAACTTGAAGAAATCCTTCTCAAAAGCGTTCTTAGCCGCAGTTCTTTTGACTGTGTTAAAGTCAATGTACTTGCCTAACCACTTGGACTGGTCAAACTGCAGGACCCTGTGAATCTTATTGATTTTTAACCCAAGATCCATGTACAACTGCAGGTTTCCGTAGTGACACACGTACTTTTTTTTGTCCATCAAATTAGTCACCAACTTCTTCACACCACCAACACTCACGTTAAACTTATTTTTTATTTTTGTGCAGTACTCCGACAACATGTCAACAGTTATCTCCATCTTCTCAGGAGCCAGCGGGTAATCGTTGTGTAGGTCATGCAAATGGGCTGGGTACTCCAAGTCGACTTCAAGCAGTAAACCTTTTTTACTATTGTTGTGATAGTCACGTAGATTAACCTTTTCTATTTCTTTCTCAGTCAACCACTTGAAGCCGCCCGTGGGTAGACTTCGACTCATTGCCCATCCGTACAAATTGTTAGCGTCAAGGTACATCAAATACTTCGACTCTTGCTCTTTGTCATACCCTTCCATGTACTTATTATTCGCCACGCCATGTCTGTTGCATATGTAGCTCACACCACCACGCATACCTAATTCTACGAACTGGAACATGTCAATGTCGGACAATAATTCAAGTTCTACTCCAGTCATCTTTAACATAGCATCCCAAGCCAATCCGGGCGATGTGAAATAATGGCAAGGGTCTAATTTATACTCGCGATGACATGTCTTTCTAAAGTTCTCAAAAACGTCAGCGAGCAAGAGCACATCGCTTTTCAAATACAGGTCGTGATACCCACCCATACTCTCAACGTCGAAGTAGTCCCACACATCGATGGCGCGCTCGTACATTTCTTCCGTAATGTGCTCATCATTCAGAATGCTGTAGAAATCTTTTTTGGAGGGTAGCTCGCGCTCATCGAATTTTTCAAAGGAGTCCATATAATCGTAGGGATAGACCCCCTTTCTTGTCATAAGTGCCAACCCCTCGTCGCGAAACACTTCCGACGTGTATTTGAAAGAGTCCCTTGGTAGGTTCTTCACCAAGTTGTCTAGACCACTACTCATGAACTGAAAGCTGTCCAAGAACACCAAGTTTTTTCCAAGCATGAACGCCATGTACTTC